>WBNO01022965.1:0-132415 GCA_013400575.1 Peucedramus taeniatus
GATTCCAGTTTTTTACTTGCAGGTAACTGTCTTGCAAACCAAGACACATGCATTGAGGAAAAACTGAACATTTCCTTCAGTGACAGCTCAGTGTGAAGTGGCTGGTGTAACACCTGGAGCTGGGAAATGTTTCATGGCTGGCACTGGTG
The DNA here is from genome assembly GCA_013400575.1 of Peucedramus taeniatus. Taxonomy (NCBI): domain Eukaryota; kingdom Metazoa; phylum Chordata; class Aves; order Passeriformes; family Fringillidae; genus Peucedramus; species Peucedramus taeniatus. Next base: position 150 of record WBNO01022965.1, read on the forward strand.
GGCACCTTGTCCTGGGGCTTTCCTTGCCCCAGTGGTAGCCATGGCCATCGGGGTGGAGTGGAGAGGGTTGGGAGGGACACACACTGTGCTCCTCCCATCAATTCCCATTTGGGGACAGTTTGGTGACAGGTATGGACAAGGCACATCAGGGTAGGGGACACCCACACAGGGACACTCACAGAGGTGAACACTGGGATATGATGCCTTCTTGGGCTACCTGAAAACAGAGCCAGACAAAATTAAAGAATAAAAAGTGGTTATATTTATTGAAGGGCCTTCAGGTACATTTTGAAGTCCCCCCCAGGGGCTACACCCAAAATGGATGATGGGTCACGGGTTTTCATATTTTTATAAGTTTGGTCCGTTTGCATATTGGGGGTTAATCTTCCAATTACAGCTTCAGGTAATGAAGTCATTGACCCCAAGTTTGCTCCCCCCAACTCACTTTTGTTTGCATTTCTTGGGGCCTGAGGCAATGAGATGCTCTTGATTCCCAGGCCTAGAGAGGAATTGTTTTGAATGGGAAAGCAGTAGCTGACACTCTTATGGAGTTTAGAGCTACACACTGAAGAATTGCAGGATTACAAATATATGAAAATATAAAAGTAAAAACCCTAAGGCATCAAATATTTGCCCACAGGACACTGACTCAATTGGAAAAGGGATCTGGGTGTGAGTGGCAGCATCATCCTGGGAGCAGGTACCAGGCTTTGGGCTCATGGGAGCTGCAGCAGGGATGTCCCTTGGCAGGGTGTCACCACTACCATGTGCTTCCCAGCCCCTCTCCATATTTGCTTCACTGACATCTTGCTTTTCTTGATACTTGTTATTTCAGAATTACAGTACAGCTGTACTTGAGGTAAAAATTTGTTGTCTTGGCGGAAAGAAAAAAAAAAAGTAATTTACTGTGAAGCACTGGCTGAAAATCATTTTCTGAACCACTGCACAATTTTAATCAGACAACCATACTGTATCCAATCAAGGGAGGATTTGTGAGGGGGGCAGAGGGGTGTTTCACTGTGGCCTTCCCCAGAGGACAGTAAATCCAAGCTCTGCTCAGGAAGAAGAGAAGTCTCGGGCTTCACAGCCTGCCCAAACCTAATTTGCACTAGAATTACATGGCCATTACTAATGTATACAGTGACTCAAATTGATTACCTTGCTATTAGTAAGAGCAACACGCTGGCTTTGGTGATGGCAGCTTCCGACAGAGGAGGAGGACAAAGGGGCAAGAGCAGAGTGAAACTGTGCCTTGAAAGAGCAGCTGGGGATGAGGGGGTGAGGAGAACCATGGGGGTGAAGAAGGTCATGCTCCAGGGAGAGTTCAGTATGAAAAAGAGCATGCAAATGCCTGGACTTCACATCTTCTATGCTTATCACATGTTGCATTAAAAAAAATATCACCTGGCTGTATCTTCTAGTCCCTGAAATCTCAGCACATGTAACAGGAGTGTCTCTAACTCAGGGCTTCTAAGGCCATGGGAAATCCCAGATCTCCCAGGGTTCTCCTGTCCATGTGTGCAGCACTGGGGGTGCTGCTGTGAGGGAGACCCCAAACATGCTCCTGTAGAGCCTCACCCACCTCTTCCCATCACTTACAGCCTCCATGGGGCACAGATTCACACCTTACAGCACCCACAAGCTCTGCAGGGAATACTGCATCCTCCCTCCTTGGCCCAGTGGCAGCCAAACATTCTGAGCAGTTATGGGACAGTAGATGCACTTTAGCAGGAGAGTTCCCATCCCTCTTTTTCCTACATCCCCACTAAGGACATGTCCCCCTGAAACTGGGAATGTGGAGTTAAAAACCCCAGTGCAAATCAGGCACAGGGGTGGTTGAATATTGGCCTCCAGCATTTCCAATGTGTGTGTCTGCTTTTCATATGACTTTGGAGAAGAACATGGCCTGCCCTGAGCACTGAACACCTGGCAAGGGCTCAGGACAGGCAAGCCCAGAAGAAGTGAAAATGCTGCTCTGCTCCCAGTGGGACTTACCCCAATGGCAGCAACAGCATCTTCTTTCCTGAAATCTCCCCCGCGCCACAGCACAGATCTCACATAAGGAAAACACAACCCTGGAGCCAAAACTCCTCTCCCACACAGCCACACACCATCCCAACTCCACACAAACACACATTTCACATCCCCGCCCACGGGAATCTCCCCACACTTTAAAACACCTGAAGACTGGAGCAGAGACAAGAGAAAATGGGGAAATTTCCATGCAGATTTCTGCTGCTCCTGCACAGCTTCTCCTTGTGCAGCTTTTTCCTTTCAAATTTGCTTTGACATTCCAGGATGCCTGTGACACAGGACAAGGAAAGGAGTAAGGTGTTGTCTCCTGGGATAACACACACCAAGCAATCTCTTGCTCTTTAAATTTGCTTTTTAACCCTGGCAGTATTTGCAGGGCTCCAAAACCCCCAAAGGCAGTGGGGAAAGGCAGCCCTGTCACCAGCATGTCTCTCACCAGTGAGGTCCTGAACTCTCAGTGAGCACTACTGGATTCTGTGATTCGATTTCCCTCGGCTGGAAAGTCAGTCTGATGTATCAATAACACAAAACTACAGTTAGCAACAGGGTAGCAATAGGAGTAGCAACAGAGATGTCTTCAAGATGCAGATAAACCTTTCTCTGGAGCTCCAGCACATCAGAGCTTGAGGTGAGCTGATGCCTGATGGCAAGGTGATGCTCTGTAGTCCTTCAGTTCCCACTGAAGCAGCTCAGGTTCAGTCCAAGGGATCTGCTGAGGGGCACAGTTTGGCACTCTCCCCTCTGGCAATGCCATTGGTTAGGTCAGTTCTCTCTCCCACTTTCAAATCTTCCAATTTTAGCTTATCTTGCACCTCACAACACTCTGTAACCTAACCCAAGCTTAAGCCCAGTTTTAGAGCCAGGCTGCCTAATCCTCTGTGTCCCACTGTGGCTCCCCAGGAGGTGGGCATGGCCACCTTGCTTTTGGAGGCACTGCAGCCACAGAGAGTCATGTGGACAGGAATACTATTTTTCTTAATATAGGGGAGTAAAAGGAGGCTGGCAGGGAGATGGGATGGTCTTTCTCCATGGAAAGATGGGACAGGACTTAAGGCTGTGAACACCAGCAGCTCAGCATGGGATTCCCTCCCTGGCTCCAGCCTGCTCGATGCCCAGCCCTGCCCCATCAGCTGCTTAGAGCTTATAGGGGAAACTTGCATGAGTTTTTATTTGTTGTCTTGGGAAATATTTATTCTTGACACAACCCAAATTTACTTCTGTGATTTGCTAAATATCTCTGCTCCGTTTCTTAAGCAGAGTTGGAAGCATTTCCTTCCAGATCTGTTTCCTGCCTCTGCCCACCCACTACTGATGGGGACACCAGGATGGCAGCCATGGTACTGCTCAGACCAACATTATCAGCCTTGTGTTCAGCTCTTGGGAGTATTTTGGGAATGCTACGTTGCCACAGCTGTTCATTTTTCACACAGCAGGTGGGGAACCTGCCCTGTTTGAATGGCACGATGGAAAGGCCAGTTGCTCCACAGTCATTTACAACATGGCAAAGTGGGGGGCTCTCAGCACCAAGTTCCATCCCAGAGCATCCACACACACACACTCTTCAGTTATTTTAAGCAAACACTCAAAGCTCTGGTTCAGTCTTTTCCTCCACACTACAGCAAAAGCAGAAAAGCCATTAATTGCATGGCAGATGGTTATTAGGAAGCGTGTGAGATCTGGCTGCACCACCACTGTGTGGGTGGAGCTGATTAGATGGACCTGTATCAAAAAATAACAAAAAAAAAAAAAAAAAAGAAACATTAAAACATTTCTTACATTTCCTTTGCTACATGGTGAGAAAAGCTTTTCCCATGTGACTGCAGAAGACAATTCAAAAATAACAGCAAAATTGCTCCTCACCTCCCCACTGAGCCAAGTTATCAGCAACAGCAGGCTGAGGTTTGTATGCAATTCCTCCCCAGCCTCACTGCTGGGAAACAAACACATGGGCACCAGGATGGGCACAGGAGGCTTTGGGGTTTCCTTCACCACACTGGCAAAGGTTAAACATGTAAAGAGACCCAGGTGCTACAGTACCAGAGGTGCCACTGCTCTGCAAATTGCCTCAAAAAGCCCCTCTCACTTCCTCTGCTGTCCCAGCTCTGCTTCACCCACCTGGCTGACCCTACCTGGGGAAGCATCTTTACAACAGCTTCACTGTGGAGCCCTCCCACCAAAACCAGACAAAGCAAGGTTGTTGTACTTCAAAATGCCCACTCTACCCACCAGCACTGATGACAAAGGCACCTGGCAGGCAGGAGACTTTCAAATCCTCTGGGATCTGTGCCTCCAGTGAGCAGCCCCAGGGACAGCACAGCTCTAGCTGCCCAGTCTGGCAGGAATTGTACAAACTGGGAGTTTCCACCAAAAAGGTCAGGGGCTTTAAGTCCATGAACCAAATAAAATAAGGCTGTAAAAGCACATCTGCTTGGACACCTCACTAAACCAGGTGGTGTACTGGAAGAAGCAAGGAATCACAGAATTGTTGAGGAAAGAAATCCTTGAATTTCTGGTTGTCTTGGTGTATCTTCTGCCCTTCCAGTTGTTGCCTGGTGTATCCAATATACATCACCTTTTCAAGCAAGAAACTGTTTCTCCATGGTTTAGTGCAGCACTCAACACAATTAGCAAAAATCCACCTTTAAAACTACAGGACAAATTAAATATTTCTCTGAAATAAACCAACACACAAAAATTAAAAGGAGAACTTTTAATTCCACCCTTCCCTCTCCCCACCCAATTGTGTTTTAGATGTAAATCAACAGCACTGCAAGACAGTGCAGGGTTAAATCCTCAGTTAAATCCCCACCTAGAATGAAATTCATTAAGAAGCTGGAGACAAAATTGTCTTTGTAGCAGATACACAACTTGGGTGGACAATGCGAATGCACTTCCAGACATTACTGTCAAAACCCTTATCTAGGAAAAATCATTAGCTTCATACTGCACTTGATATAATGCTTCAATATAATGCTTGAAACAGCTCATTTTAAACGGGTATTTCAGTACCACAAAGAGAAATACAGTTATTAGGGGCCAGAGACACTCGAGCCACGTCCCCCATCATTTTTGCCTGCCGGGGCTGACACTGTGGAAGGAGTCTGCCCTCAAAAGGCCAAACACTAAAGTGCACCAGGCTCAGCCCAAAGTCCACGAGCCCAGCAGAGGCTCCCCCCGGCATTCCCTTCCCATCATCTGCCTCTTGTCTCCCACCACTTTCACCCTAATTCCAGCCCAGCAGAAACAATCAAGAGCAGCCAGCCAAGAGAATATCAGAAAATCACTGTATCGGTCTGTGGACAGCCTAGCTGTCAACCCTCCCCTGTGATTTGATTATTTATCTTCTAACACAAACACAGAAGAACAGTGGAAGAACAAAGAACAAATTTCTCCATTTCCAGGACTCCTGCTGTTTAGCTGCAGCACAGAGGTTTGTTCCCACTGTCACTACAGATGCACATGATTAATTGTGCCACAGGAATGACAGATGGACATGGACACCAGCACAGTTCTCACGGATGCTGAATCAATTACTCACAGAGGTGGCTCTAACAAGTGTGTAAAGCCTCACTCCTTTGCTATTACTCATCTTATATTTCCTACTGTAAAGAAAGCACATTTTTTTTGCTCCATGCCAGACTGCACAGTTAATTGAGATCAGGAAAGCAGCAGGAGGGGAGCAGGTGAATGTTCTCTTTGGCACAGAGCAGCTCTGGAAGTGGTTTCATGGTTCACCACCTGCTGCCGCCCTCCGAGGGGAGCTGAGGAACACCAACCATGCTCAAACAGGGCTGAAAATGATCCCAGGGGCCCAGGCCATGCTGTAAGCCACAAGGCACGGAAATTATGGTAATTGGGGCTCGCAGGAATCCAAGGGGGCATGTAAGGCCTGAAGAGGTTCTCTTAGGGAGCAGCTGTCTCCATAGCAGGGCTCCACAGGAATGCACTCGGTGCTTCTGCTGCTGTCACAGCAGCGAGCTGTCAGCAGCAAGGGATGGTACCTGGAGCTCCTCATGCACACCTGGAGCTCCTCATGTACACCTGGAGCTCCTCATGTACACCTGGAGCTCCTCACACACACTTAGAGCTCCTCACACACATCTGGAGCTCCTCACACATACCTGGAGCTCCTCATGCACACCTGGAACTCCTCACATGCACCTGGAGCTCTTTACACACATCTGGAGCTCCTCATGCACACCTGGAGCTCCTCACACACATCTGGAGCTCCTCACACACACTTAGAGCTCCTCACACACACCTGGAGCTCCTCACACATACCTGGAACTCCTCACACACATCTGGAGCTCCTCACACACACCTGGAGATCCTCACATACACCTGGAGCTCCTCTCACACACTTGGAACTCCTCACACACATCTGGAGCTCCTCACACACACCTGGAGCTCCTCACATACACCTGGACATCTGGAGCTCCTCACACATACCTGGAACTCCTCACACACATCTGGAGCTCCTCACACACACCTGGAGATCCTCACATACACCTGGAGCTCCTCTCACACACTTGGAACTCCTCACACACATCTGGAGCTCCTCACACATACCTGCAGCTCCTCATGTACACCTGGAGCTCTTTACACACATCTGGAGCTCCTCATGCACACCTGGATCTCCTCACTCACACCTGAAGCTTCTCACACATACCTGGAGCTCTTCACACACCTGGAACTCCTCACACACACCTGGAGCTCTTCACATGCATCTGGAGCTCCTCATGCACACATCTGGATCTCCTCATGCACACCTGGAGCTCCTCACACTTATCTGGAGCTCTTCCCACACACCTGGATCTCCTCATGCACACCTGGAGCTTCTCACATGCACTTGGAGCTCCTCACACACACCTGGAGCTCCTCACACACATCTGGAGCGCCTCACACACATCTGGCACTGTCCCAAGGCAGGTTTGGCTATGGATGGACACAGATCTGTAGCACTGAGATCTGCTTCAGCCATCCACAGGCATGTGAGCACCATAGGGGAGATCTGTAACCTCTCAGCTGAAGGGTGAAGAGCAAGGTGGAAAGCTGAATTAAAAATGTAAATAATTGAAATAATGGAGGAAAAGAGAATGCAAAGGGCAATGAACAGGTACCTGTTTCAAAGGGTGACACCATGGCAGTGCCCAAGGGCTGCTTGGACTCCAGTGAAGCCTGGACCACCAAGAGGCATGTGAAGAATTTGGCATTTTGTTATTCTAGGCAACCTCCCCCTTCCCAACATCTCCCACAAAGGGAGATTTCCCTTCTGCAAAGGGAAACGTGGCTTCTTGTTTTGCAATTTACTGCTTTTGCCACATCTGCTAGGATTTACAACCACAATTCTGGCTAAAATCAAAATGAGCAAACATTTTGTCAGGATTTCACACAATTTCTCTCTAATTCATGTGAGCAGTAGGCTTTTATGATGTCCTTAGCAAGTGACATTTCTCTGGATTTAAATGTCTGGATTTTGAGTGCATGTTCTTGGCAAACACAAAAGTGTCATGGGAACCATGGCTTGCTTTATGAAGTGCTCTACTTTGGGATACTGCAACTGAGCAGAGAAGAAGGAAACTACAGAGTTCTTAGAACCCCCAGCTGATGATTCACAGCATCCAAATAATGCTCCTGATTCATCCTTTATGAAAACAGCCCCATTCAGCCAGGCACTACATGACCCTTCTGTCATGTGAAAACTACTGAAGGTGTTTTTATGGCACAAGCTCCAAATGTCTATCAATTCTCACCACCAAAAAAAAAATCTAAATATTTCCAGATTTTACTCTTTCTTTCCAGATGTAAAAGGTCAGAGGATACAAGTCACAATAAGCTGCACAAATAAAGTAAGAAATTAAAGAAAAAAAATTCATTTAATCTTCCAAGTAGATGCAAATCTGATAAATATCAGTTGCCACTGAAAAAGAACTGGGAATGCATTTTCAGTCAATATACAAGTTTTGTAGCACAGTTCATAGTCCAAAGGCAGATGTTGAGAAAAAAGCCAGTGAGTGACTATGACAACCAAAAAGAAAGTAGTGCTCACCTCTGAAATCAAACAATATGCAAGAAAACATGTTTATCCAAACTTAGTGGTAAAAATTAAATATTAAACTTACATTAATTTGTGAAAACCCAAACTACACTGGTAGGCACTTGATTAAACTTTAGTTCTATTGGGGTTTTCTCACAAAAAATTGCAGAATTATACATGATGAAGTAAGTTTGCTGCAAATGACAACAATTGTGAGCTCATGACATGCTGAAGTACCAAAAGCACACAAGAACAGGAGAGGTTTTTGTTAATACAACTAAGGGAAGATCAGATTATGTCTTACATGTCTCTAACAAAAAAGTGTTAAATGAAATATTTTTTAATTAGTTTTCAAAATATTCCATAAAACAGAATTGCTTCTACAGCACTGCAGTGAGAGAGATTTGTGGGGGAATTCCATTTAAACATGTTCCAGTTGTACTCCCAAGGTGTCTACTGTCTATTTTTGTGATATTCCTAGAAGGGATTCCACAGAAACCCTGAGTCTGACGTCCCAGGTGGAAAATAGCACAAAACCTTTCCTGGAGGTCCAGTGATCTACTCAGGCCACAAAGGGGTCATTTACACTTCCCATGTCTAAGCAGTGCAGCAAACCATGTGTCTACATCATGTTACACAAGAATGAGCATTATTCCAAACCCATCAGCTTCCAAATATTTCTTTATTGTTTTCACAACTCAAAAAACGATGATTCAAGGAGCCCTTGTCTTCATGTCTGCCTTCAGCTCCCCTTTCCAAAAACTCAAACACCTTCCTGAATACTCAGCCAGCTCTCCCCTCTCTAGCTGCTACTGGTTTTTCCTGCAGCAGTTCTTCCTCCTTCTTCTTGTAAAGCTTTAGGAGATACTCATCAGGCTCAATTCCTGCCTCCTGTAACTCTGCCATGGCTTTCTCCAGCCGGCGCAGTGTCCGGGCGCTCTGCACTTTGCGGGCAGTGATGTACAGGGTGAATTCCTTGAAGCCCATCAGTTTGCAGGTATCCACCTCACAGATATTTTTAACATCTTTGGCCTTGTCCACCTGAGGGAAGAAAACTAAGCCTGACATTCTTTCCAGGTCTTCAACGCTGACTTGGAAGTCAGTGAGCTGGTGGCTGAAGCCTATGGGATCGTTTGGCACCACGAAAGCCCCCAGCACCAGGGGCTCTGGGGATGTTCTGCTCCTCCTGGCCAGGATCACCTTGTACAGGTGGGATGGTACAGCCACATCATCCTTTCCAATTACCTGCCAAAAGGAAAGGACTGTTATAGATACAAAATCATAGAATTGTTTTGGTTGGAAAAGACCTTTAAAATTATCAAGTGCAATCATTAATCCAGCACTGCCAAGTCCACCACTAAACCATGTCGCTAAGCACCACATCTTCATGTTCCCTTTCTCTGAAGCCCCTCTCCTTTCTGTAATTACAATAACTTACATTATAACATACAATAAAAGTTCCTGACCTGACAGTTCCAAGTATGGAGGTTTTAATACACATTTCAAATCAACTCTAAGTTACCATCTGTCACTTTTTTTTTTTTTCTCTCTCTATTACCCACACCCAGGTAGCATTTAAAAGCTACTTTACCTAAGTAAGTGTTTTTCTGAGGGGATCCAGATATAAAGTATATTCAGTGACTGAGTATCCTCTGGAAGAGAAGCCTATCCAAAGAAAATGCACCTATTTCTTCTATAAATTCCCTACAATCCAACTTCAGGTGCTCATGTATGTTGGGTTTCCTCCTGTGTCCCTCAGACCAGGATCCAGGGATTTAAGGGGAACCCCAGGAGCGGAAGATCAGGACTGTTAGTCTCACATTCACATGTACACAGTAGGCATCCACCCTGTGCCAGGGGTAACTCCAAGGGAATACATCTACTGATGGCAAATGTAATCTCTCCAGGACTCAAAGTTATGCTCGTGCATGCACTGAATTAGGCTTTTTTGTTTCTTTGCTATTGCTGAACTGAATCTGTCATCTTAAGAGAGTGTAACAGGCTCACACATGGAAAATCTGAAGTTTACATTACTCTTCTGTAAGGACCCTTCTCAAATCCATGCTTTTATTCTAATTGCAACAGAAGAAAAAGATGTAGATCTCTTACAAAAACTACAAAGGCATTTTATACTGTATATAAAATCCAGTAATTTGGTACTGTTTCCAGGACTTGCAATACCTGCAAAAGCAAGGACTGAGGTTTTTTACAGCTTTTGTTAGATACAGTTAAAATACCATTTCAGGGAAAGCAGGTATTTATCACATTAATTGAAAGTGTCAACAGTTCAGACATGCCTTGTCCACTCAAATATTGAGTATAACTCAATCACATAATAAACACTTCCTATGCACACTTCTTTCTGAGTATTCAGCCCTTCTGCAAATGAAAATACATTTTTAAAATTAAATTTTGCCTGTGGCTATTGAATCAAGATCCATGTTGGTCTATTCCAATATTAATTAAATTTCAGTTACAAATTCTCTCAGAGATTTGTGTCCTCTACCTCTGTTGCCAGGTTTTTAAATGACTGGTCCTAGAGTCTTACTGGGTAGACCAAAACCAGAGAAAGTACCTTCAGGAGAAAGGGAAAACTGATACATTTTTTTCATGTTTTGAGCAATAACATAGCAGAAACATTACTCCTGTTTCTGGAAAACACATGCTCTTAGATTTCTTTACTGTGTTCTAAAATACCTCCCTCCCTTGCCCTAAACTAGGCTATTTAATAGTTTTGCTGTAGTTTAAACTTTTTTGATTGATTGGGTTTTTTCAGGGGTGGGGTTTTGTTCTTGTTGTGGGTTTTTTTTTGTTTGGTTGGATTGGGTTTTGATTTTTTGAGGGGGGGTTGGATTATTTGGTTTTTGTGTTCTTACAAAAATTATGATGGTTATGCTACCAACCTTCTTCCAAGTAATACTCTGCCAAGGTATTGTGAGAATACTCACTGAAACTGGTTAAGGAATAAATGCCTTATGCCAAATCTCCTTGCCCTTTCAATCATCACAGATGTGTTGACAGAGAAATGAGAGCTCCTGAGTGTGAAAGCACTTGGCATTTAGCATTCTGTATATGTGAAACCAGAGCTACAGCTCCCCAGGACCAACACCATAAATAATCAAAACTGACCTGATGCACAGGTAATGCTCCAATGTACTAAAGCCAGTGCAGCAACACACTGCTGTATCTGGTGAGTTAACACAGAATTACAGAATGAAGGGTGCTGGGAGCTTTGAGATCAGTGACACTTGAACTGGGGAGTACCTGCAAAATACTGGGGGTGAGAGGGAGGGAGCAAAAAAATCCCTGAAGGGGACAGTAAGGAGTTCGTATTTCCATATTCACCCAAGAGCACCCAGTGATGACACTGCCAAAGGCAATAGGCTGGGGCTCTTTTTCTCCCCTGGAGCAAGGAGCTTGCACTGCACTGCAATCCCAGCTCCTGCACATTCCTAGGGCAGGGAGGAAGGTGAGGAAGAGGAGGAACAGGCTGTAGCCTCCTGAGAGAGGGCAGCAGTGAGGCTAAACCCCAGTCCTCAGCATCTCCTTGGGCCAGAAATCTCCTGACCTGCAGCATTCCTGTGCAGTATGGTCTTTTCCAGGCCTCTCTCCATACTTTTCCCACTACAAATCCATGGATATGTAGCAGGCCCTCCTTAGCTCAGCTCCCTCCTTCTCCACACCTCCCACACACATCCCCATCCCGGCATCCTCACTCTGGTGTATAAAAGACCAGAGGAAGGGTGAGCACACAGATGGAGCTGCACAAGGATCTCCAATTAGTGGGGGTACATGGAATATGTAAAACAAACAGGTGAACGCATGTGGAGCGAGCTGAGGGAACTGGGGATTGAGGCTGAGGGCTGAGTGGGTGGATAAAGAGGCTGGGGAATGAATAGAGCTGCACACAAAACAGTTAGGTATGAGATGGAAATGCTGAATGCCTGAAGTGGGTGTTAAGGGAAAACAGACCCGGTGCTTATGTAATATTATGCAAATATATATATTCTATGCAAAATAATGCACATTTATGCACAGTATGGGCACCTAGGAAGAGAGGAGAAGGAACAGAGGACTAGTTCAAAATGAAAGAAGGGCTGGCCTTTTGAGAAATGTAGATCTAAATTCAACTCCATACATGTAATGGTCAGATATGTGATTTATATATACCATTTCAGTTCCATGTAAACTCTCTTTTGAGAATTTAAATAAGATTTAAGCAGTGCACAGGCTTCATACCAATTTCTCTGAACAGCAGCAAACTACTACTGCAATAACTTCACTGAGTGTTCATAGTGTTAAAGCAGAGAAAACCATCTTCAGCCTGCCAAACTCCCAGAGCCCACAGGTGTCCCTTCCTTACTCAAAACAGGGCATAAAAGTTCTATCCCCAGCTAATTCTGCTGGAGAACACCCTCAAAGGGTAGTGCCTGATTTCTCTGACAGAGTAAATATGCATGACTAAGAATAAATGTCTTTTTCTGCAGTTTAACACTTATGTGCACCGTGCACAGGATGCATCACCAGTAATTTCTGCAGTGTGACCCAATGATTTCTGTCAAAAAAGGAAATGCAGTTTTGGAGCACAGCAAAGTACCTCCATCATTGCCCCCTGTAATATCCCACATTTTGCTGTTTTATGGGAGTAAATAGAGAAGCTACAGAGAAATGTTTCCATAGAGCTGCCCCCCCACCAGCTCAACTGCCAGAAAAAGAAGTAAAGTGTGACCCTGCAAAAGTGAAGTTTGGAATAGAAGAGGTAAGAAAAACAAACTCCACAATTCCATTTCCTATTGCCACCTAGAGGATTTTCCTCCTAAACTTCAGCAGCCTCAATCACTATCCAGATCTGCACCACCCCACTTATCTCAGTGCTTTGCCTGGCAGAGGCAGAGAGCATATGCTCCTATTGTAACAGGATGGAAAATGGTTCAAGATTATCCATGCACAGATGTTGACTTTGATTTGTGCCTGTCTATCTACAGGCAGCAGATGATCTTTCAGATACCAAGGCCTGAAACAGCTCTCTGTCCCAGCTGGAGAAGAACAGCAGTTTTTTAAGAGTATCTGTGATTCTAAGAGGAATTTTGTGCTCCAATACAAGCAAGAAAATACAGCAATTGCCTGTTGAAATCACTGCTGTCCCACATGCTTTCATACCACGTTGATAACAGCCCACAAGGCAAATTTTTGTGCAATCCTTTGAAAATTCTCATTTTGCTATTGCTATAAAATTTTGCTTAATCTTCCAAATTTTCAACAGGCTCATGAAACATGAAAAAAAAAGGCACTCAAGCTAAAAGCCTTCTTTTTATAGCATTAAATATATTTCTTTCCCATCATAATTTGGGAAACCAACGTGAAATTTCAGATGCTTTGCTGTCTCTACCAGTTCAATGTAAAAATGTGCATTGCCCTCAATTTTTGCAGCTTATTCCTTTCATTTTTGTTTCGTTTCTTTGACTGAACTCATATCTCTCAATAATGTAACATTATCATAATGTCATTTTCAGAGCAGTGTTTATTATTTTCCTATCATTACTGACATAGTTACTGACATTCCACAAGTGTGTGTGAATTTGTTATTCTTCTCAAAGCCCAATTAAATGTGGACAGCTGTCACGAGGGCAGGCCATTAAAATGTGTGCAATTCCTGACATTCAGAGATGTTTACATATCACTAAAACAACAATCGTGTTGGTAAGCAGTTGTAAAAGAAACCCAAGAGCTCACAGGGACAGATAAGGGCAGAAGATTTCTTAAACCAGAGGGAATTCAGGGAGCTTTGATAAATTCAGTCTCACAGCCAAGTCACTGGATGAGGATTTGTCTTAAGCTTAGCACTCCTCCCAGTTTTGGCCAAATCCTCTTCTTGACTGCAGATTTTAAAAACAGAGGAAGCAAATTTGGTAATACCCGTGGAGTCCTTAAATATCAAAATAATTAATAAAGACATTTGCTAATGGCATCTCCAGTAAGTTTAAACATCTGGCATTAACTAATGCCACCTTCATGGTGGTAATCAGATAAATTACAAGGCAGTCCCTAAAAATGTCAGTTTGGAGTTTATGAGAGAGAAAATTCCATGAACAAGTGAAAAGGAATATAAGAAGTATAATGGCAGAACAGTTGAGATTATATGAGAAGAAAATAGAGTGTTACTATTACTGGAAATTCTAAAAACAAACCAATGTTATAAAACTTTAATTTTACACTGGACTTGTTACAGCTTCCCAGACTGCAAAAAAATTATCTTCCTCTGCAAGAGTACGGATCATTTTTAAAAGAAAGGGCTCGTGAATCCAAAAGGGGTATTTTGCCACCTAGTGACCAGAAACTGAAAATCCACCGTGCACAGAATCAGCAGAAGGGACTAAGGAGCCCTTCATCAGTGAGAGCCAGCTCTGGATTGTCAATTATCCGTGACTCCCTCAGAACCTGGCAAACAGAAATCACTCTCAATCATGTCTTAACCACCAGCACACGCTGCAGAGTCCTTGCATCAGATGGTACCACCACCAAATACTTTAAAATGTCAGCTCCAGAAATTCCCTTGACAGTGCAGTAGCTGTTTCTTCACTCTCTAAGAAATTCTAACCTGAGTTTAGAACTGAGCCATAAATACAAACAGAATTGTCTGAAAAGAAGCACACTCAGCTCCTGTCACAGAGTCCTTCCCCCTCCACCTACCTGGCAGTAGCAAAATTGTCTATCACATTTGATGGCAGACAAAATTCAAGGAATCATTCCTGTCCCCCAAGCATGATACTGACCAGGTTCATCAGATCTTTCACTGTAGATATAACATCATTCCTGCTGATGTGATCCCACATTTGACAACCCAGAGCTTTGTTATAATTTGATACTGAATTCTGTATAGAAACAGACTTTCTGGCAGTACAAAACATTCCATTTACTATCAGTGCAACTTTATTTACTTGATCATTGTGACAGCATTAACTGTCTTCACTCAAGTTCCTTCTGGGTTTGTTAGGCAGCACTGATTCTGCCAAGAGTGTTTTCCCCCAATATTTGAGAAAGCTCTGTCAGATGGCACTGAGAAGAACTGAGGGGTGTGAAGGCAGACCTAGCAACACACAGACCAGAAAACACTACAGATAAAAATCACAGTAACAATCTGCACAGCCAAGCACTCCAAAATGCAAATGTATGTACTTCAGGAAAATTTAATTTGTTATGGCTGGTCTGATTGTTATTGCCAAATCATTTGGCAATCCTAAAAAGGGAAGGAAAAAAAAAAAGATGGCAAAAAAAAACCTGTTCCTGAATACAGAGTTATGACATTAAAAGACAGATGCCCTAACCCCTTTTTAATTTTCTTTAATAGAGGGTATGTATATATACTATGAATGTAAAAAACTGTATTTACATGATGACAGACTACTGCTTCCACAGAATCCACTTAGATTAACTTAAAAAAGAATCCACCACAGTTCTTAACATCCCTTCTCCTATAATAGCATAACCTTCAGGATGGGTACAGTGCTAAATAAAAGCAATCCCAATTAATCTCTCCTGCACCTTCAGTGCCTCTTCTCCCATCTTAACCCAGTGTCTATTCCATTCATTTGTAACTCACCTCTAAATTTAGGGCTGACAGAGGTCTGGTGGCTTACACCAGCTGATCTAAGATTGAACCCTTTGCATAAAGTTCATGGGACATCTATAATGGACCTATATCCAGCAGGAATCTCTGCAGCTTTGGGACCACTTGGAGCAGCCAAAGAACAAGGAATAGTTCCCAAATTTACTTCCTCCTTTAACAAGCATTCCTTCCCCTACAGTATCTTAGTAGGAGACAACCTCTAGAACTAGTTCTGAAAGTTAACTGGGTAAAACCATAAATTACAATCTCATATTTTCAATTTGATTTGTCACAGACAGAGATGACAACTGCACCTCCTGGAATGGTTATTGTGCCTCTCTGGCCCAGCCTGGTGATTCAATTTAGAAAATTAAACAGCAAACACAATTCCAGTATGAACCTCGTGTACCAGTAAATAGTACAATAAAATGTCTTTTTCAAACAACAAACAAAACGTTATCTAAACTGCATTTTCATTTGCTAGCCACAGCTAATTCTTCTTAAATCTGCATTCACTAGGATGGCCTTGGGAATGGGGAGGGTGGAGCACTGAGCATGATGTAGGTTAATTATTGCAAAATTTCCATTTGAAACTCCAAATCTGCTGACAGAGGAATATCACTAAAGTGACAGTCACTGGATAGCAGTAATGTATAAAACAAGACAATGTCATTTCAATTTGATCTGGACAAAGATGAAAAACCTGCATCTGCCTCTCCAATGACACAGAATGGATTTTTCCTGTTGGCATTCTATTCTACATATATTCTCAAAACATGTTTTTCAGATACCAAGCATGGTCATCAATCTACTCCTTGCAATAAAAATCTCTGCTGGAGACAGATGAAATGACAGAACATATCTGAGGATATCACAAGTTAAGCCAATAGACAGAACAATGCTGGCATCTAAGGAGTTCAAGGTTAATTCCCTTTCTGGAATTAAAGAGCAAATGGTACCAGAGTCCAAGCAGGAACTGGGAACAAAGCCATGACCGATGCTCTGTTTCTCCTCTATAGTGATCTAAAAATAACCTTTTTTGGATGTCTGATGAGAAAAACACCAGCATGTAAAAGCATGGATACATATTTCACCACTCCTTTAGCCAAAAACAAGGAAACTAAGACTGAAGAGAGGATCTGAAACAAATCAATGCAGATACATTCACTGTAGCACTTCGGTGTTTTCTTTTTTTTTCCTTTTCACAGCTCTAAGAGAGCAAAAACATCAGAGAGGAGCTGAGCCTTAACAGAGGCATTGGCAGATTACAGGCTGAGAGTTTCAGCACTCCTGTGTGTACCTTAGCATTTCTCCTTGAACAGCATGGACAAAGGAAAGGACATCTTCTCACATCAGCTTCTCATGCCCAAACAATGAGGACTGAAACCCCTTTCAGTCTGAAGTAATTTGTGTGAACTCTGCTGAGTTCACTCTGAAAGACAGCTAAGAGATACCTTCCCTTCACAACCATCAGTGTTCTTCCTTTAGGGGCAGAATCCCAGACTACCAAAATCAATGGCAATGATTGCAATAATATCCAAGGTGTCTGTTTGAAAAGAACTTCTCTTCAGTGCTTTGACACTTTGTGTTTCCTCCTCTAAGTGTATGTGTTGATAAAAGAAAAAACAAACAAACAAACCCAACACACCCTTCTACTCTAAAGTCTCTCTTCTCAAAGTAAAACTGTAATGCACAAAAACTTAAGCCATGAACAAATTTCAAAATAAAAGAACACCAACATTCTCTGCCTGTATTTATTTAGAGGACTCAAAACAAACAATTTAATATTTTAAACAAACAAACAAAAATCCCATAAAATCATTATTTTACTTTTCCCACCTGCAGACAGCATTGTCTGTACTTAAATAAAAATCAATTTACATAATGACTATCACTGTAGGAAGCTGAGTAAGAGGATTTATGAATGTGAAAAAGTGGTGACACACCAACAGGAACATCATCACTTTACCATTTTCAATCCCACACTGAACTTCAGTTCATAGTAAGACCAAAACTGGTAAAACATTCCTAAAAGATCCATGTTGTCATCAAACCCAAAGATGATAAAGACAAAAGACAAGAACTGAACGAGATCACAAGCATAACAGTGTGGGCATTCTGTGCCACTATTATTTCACCATTGTATCCAGGTATCAAGTTATTTTGAATAAAGCCAGTAAGATGCAGTGTCTTGTCTGCTCTGATTTTTACCTGAGGAATACTAAAATTTACATTTCAAAACCAAGAATGAGAATGACAATCATTTTTCAGAAAATGCAATCTTCCTCTTCTAAGTAAACACTTTCTCTAGAGAAGAATGAGAGAAAGATGAGCAAGATTAAAGTGGAGCCATTGATAGATGCAGTTGATAGATGATTTAACTTCTTCCTGAAAATGATTTCCATTTTTAAAATGTTCAAGTCAGCTCAGGATTTTTAATTCTTTACTGTGTAAGATGAATATATTTTTAAGGATGAAAAATAAATGCAATATCCTGACAGCTACAAGGAAGCAAATCCCAGCAAGCAGTGCATAAGCGTGGAGAACTTTGTACCATTCTGAGTGACAGGAAGGCAAATGCTCAGCTGAAGATTGTTGAGAGGGAACATCTCCCTCCTGCTTCCAGCTGTGTGCTTTTGGACATATCTCATGCTGACACCAGGAAGCACTGGGCTACTCTGTGTGCTGCCTTAATCTTTCTACAGCAGTACAAAACTAGCCCAGTAAACCCAGTATAGATGATTTTCTATTGCACTGGGTAATCAAGCACTTTGCAGTAGGATCTGACAGTCATCAGTGCTGGCAGACAAAAGAAAGGCAGAGGAAGGCCTGGAAAGTACAAGGGGCAGTGGTGAAGTGAGCACCTGTGGGTGGCATAGGATGATTGCCAATCTAAAGCTGGCTTTGCCACTAATTTATCATCTGGCATTGGTCATACCCCTTAACCATGGCTTATTTATCCACTTGAAAAATGAGCACAGTCTGCACCTCCCTCCCAAAGATGTGTGAGCTGAAGTTTGGAACTGCCACTAAACATGAAGAAGGTAACTTATTACTACTGCACTTTCATATGCATAACTCCCCCCAAAAATAACAAACCCAAATCCAAAGCTGTGATTTTGTGACAGTCAAGGTTTGGCATGTGTGGCTGGGGACATAAGGGACAGTTTGTCAAGAAGTAAAAAAGGTAAAAGCAAATGGGAAAAATCATATTCTAGCATGACCAAGTTCAATCAAAAGGCAGTCAGCTGTGTATTTATAAAGGAGAAACAGTGCCTAACTCTTACTGCTAAACAAACCAGTGTTGAGAGCTGAACATATCTCCCTTTTGTTTCTCTCACATCCTTGTGAAACAGGGGGTTGTTTCAGCAAGCTCATTCATTGCTCCTCAGAGAACTGCTTGGAAGATGAACTGCTCACAAGCTGAGGCTGTAGTTGATTCAACTACTTATTTTCAAGGAAGTGTTTTTTTTCAAGAGGTGCAAAATGCAGCACTTATTATTTGCATTATGCCAGCTTTCATCTGCAACTGCAAATAGCAATAATATCTCATTGCATTGGGGGCAGAAGGTAACACTCCCTTGAATAACTTACCATGCTCAAACTATACAGATGTCTAAACACAATCCTACTAAGAGTAAGTCTGGGTGAGCAACACTAAATTCACCTCTTAACTTCATAGACTGTCCCATCTGTCTGTCAGTGATGGTTTCTACAGACTGTGCATGATAAATCTTCAGAGTATTTTAAGCAGGTAATAAAAATAGGGAGCTAAAAGAAGGGAGTGTCAGTACCATTGACACTGCACTTGAGTGAAGCCTTCCAAGGGACTCTGGCATGCTCAGAATCTCAGCTGCAAGGCCTCATGCAAGTGATGCCTATGGTGTAGCAGCAAACAACTGCTTGTGAAATTAACATCACACTGGCACTCCAATATCCTGTAGAGCTTTGAGAGACCCATACTACCTTTGCATTCCACTCCTTCTAAAGCACATGAAGAAATTGATTAAACAGATGCCTGTGCATCAGCAAACCCCACTGACTCTGACTGGATAAACAGTTCTACTGCTGACTGTGGACATGAAATAGATCTCTGTAAATTATTTTAAAATTATGCTTTTTCATGTGTAGGCAAGATGTAACATTTCTGCTAATCTTGTCCCAACAAGTGTTACACATTTTATACATTTTGCCTGTACTAAGATGCTCAACTTTTGTTTTACCAGGTTATGATCTCTATTTTAAATAAATAATTGCTACTGCACTATTATCCCAGCAACATATACACATACCTGATAAGTAACACTCTTTTTCCCATCACCATTTGTTTGAGGCAAGGTAAGAGGTCCAGAAACAACCCAAACATCTTCAAATCTCTCGGTCAATTCCCGACAGTACATTTCCATTCTGGAACAGATTTGTCAGATACGGAAAAGTCAGCGGGGAAGATTTAATCTTTGAGACACACCATGAAGGGAAGAGTGAACTACTGACAGGGAGCATTTTTCCAGATTCATCTGAGTGATTTACAAGCCAAAGAAGGTAAAATGTAGGCCCAAGTCCTGCTTCCCATTTGTCCTCTGTAAATAAGGTTCATTTATTTACAGATAGACATGTGTTACTGCACACATCTGAAAATGGTTTCTGCAGCCTTAGCACATGTCTGAATAGCTGAGTTCTCTACTTACTCCCACACTTGACACTAGAAATATACTGGTGGTGGTCACTTGGGATTAGAAAAATAGAATTGTTCTAAGCAGCAAGTTGAGGCATTTTTACTTTGAAAGGTTTTATCATATTATTGGATTTGTGTGTTTATCCCCAAGGAATCAAAGTCCTGCAACACAGTTCTTTCTGTAGTTCCAAGTTTCTGTTTGCCATTTCCATTAACTCTACTGGGTTTTTTTATAGGTATAAAACTGTTCAAAAATAAAGCAGTGACTCCAGAAATACTACCATATTTTTGCTTTTTAAACTGATTCAGCTTACAAGCATATAATATTTCTCAAATAAGAAGGTTTCTGGATCATATCTATTTTACAGAAAACCAAGATTAACAAGGCCAGGTTGGATGGGTCTTTGAGCAATCTGATCTAGGGGAAGGTGTCTGTCCATGGCAGAGGGGGTGGAACTAGGTGATATTTAAGGTTCCTTCCAATCAAAATTCTGTAATTCTATGAATATAGCACATCTTTGATCTAACAGCCCAACTGTGAAAGAAATCAAATACAATGAGCAAGCATTGGTCCTCTACAAAGGTAAGAGTTGCACTTCACACAAATGGACAGAGTATAAAACAGATTATTTCAGCTAATCTGGCTGCCTCTGAAAGGGGGAGGTTTCAACCCCTTCTCTAATTCCTGTTCCTCACATCTCTCCCTTAGGCCACTTGAACATTCCTTTTCTGTCAACAACACTGAACAAAACCAGTATTTTTTTGGTGCTGGGTTAGTGAGTTAAATCAGCAAGAATGAGCCACACAAAAGAGAACGAGCAAGAATGAGCCCTTTCTTCATGTGATACAACTAAGCATTGACTACAAGTGAATTCTTTTCCTACTGTCACCAGCTTTGCCTCCAAGCAGCCCAGCTCCTCAGGCTGTCTAATGGCAGGGAAATACAAACACCACCTGGAAAGAATGGGAATAAATGCAACTAGGGAGCAAACTGCTTTTGGCGGCACAAGGGACAGAAGTCAGATTACAGTGACCATGAAATCACACTCAAAACAAGACAGAAAACAGTTAAATATCAGTTGGAAGAGAATGAGGAATACTAAGGTGGAGCTAGAGCACACCATGGAGCCAGTCCAGCAGCTTACTATTAACAGCTTGCTGGATGATTACAGTCCTGCTGTCCCCTTTCCTACTGCTCCCCTTGCCTGTCCCAGCTGAACACTCCTAATCCATCTTCCATGTTGGTTCTAGAACTCATCTCATGAGTTGATCTGATTTTCCAATATGGCAGAAACAACCAAGCAAAACAAAACAAGAATCAGTTTTTAACTGGGCTGGCAAATGAAACTGACTCACCACAGTCAGGCTACTACCAAAAAAACAGGCTGGGAAACCAGCAAAAACACAAAGCAGGAGGGCAAACACCACTTTTGAAAACAACAGACACTTATACTGACTAAGCTGCATTGTCTGCCTGTACCTCAGAAGACAAGTCAAGAAGCAAGCAACTAAAACAAGAGAAAGAAGGAGAATATTGAAGCTAGGAAAGGATGAAACACATGTGAAATGCAGTATCCTTAAAAATATTTACTATTAAAGAAATAACTTACAAAAAAAAAGTGGCATCGCTGCCTTTTTCATGAATTTAAACTCTGGGAACAGGGTGCTGGGGTTGGGAAAATGTGGCAATAATTGCTTAAATTGCAGGGTTGATAGTGCCAGAGGAAATTTTCCAACACTCCCCACGATTTCCTGATTAGGCAGAGATCCTGCTTAAAGGAAATAAAGAGGGTTTCCCCACCCTGAATTGGTAGAAATGTCTAGCTTTGGTATAAGGAAAATTTATGCTCAAACACTTGAGTTATTAAAACAAGAAAAAAACCCTCTTAAAATGTTATGGCATTTTATTTGTCTATAAAACAGTATAACCTTACTGAATGCCTCATCTGATTTTATACACATTCTTGTAAAACAGGAAAGCAGTGTGCAGATGAATGATGATGCATTTTTTGATGGACTTTTATTACAACACTGTATATAATTTTGCTGACCTTCCCTTGAGTGAACCTTGAGAAATCGATCATTTTCCCCTCCTGCTTCTGAGCCTTCACATTCCCTAAGTCCTATGCAAGAAGCACTGGATGAATACTTTTACTATGTTCTCTGCTCAAAGGAAGGGAAGAATAAAAATCTTACATGAAGTAAGTTTAAATTCATCAATCATTCCACCTCAAAGTCAGCAGTCACAAGTGACAGAGACCCTGCCTGACTGCTCCTTGGGAGCCAGGACCTGAAGGAACACCTCAGACCTGAAGCAGTGACAGCTCAGTGGGGAGCACTCAGTTCTCCAATTCAAAGGGAGCCAACATCCACACTCAGACATGGGAATATTCTCACACTGCAAGTGCTTCTTTGAGGAAGATCTAAACCCTCTCCTTGCTTCTGCTGGAATTTCCTTAGGGACAGATAAGCCTGGTACTTTTACCCCATATCAGCCAGAAGAAAGAATTTTGTCTATTTTAAATAAATGTCTTTGACAGTTTGATTAAATCAAGAACTTAAGTAGTTGTTATACTGTTCTTTCACTGAGAGGACTGAGCTGCCTTTCATTTCAGATAAAGTTCCTATGACCTCTCCAGATAAACTGCTCTAAAATACCTGGATGTGAAGAACCTTTAAAAATATAGCATTTTTGATTTATGCAGCTGCCTGGTATTTTTCACTTTGTTTACTTACAAGTAATTTCTCACCTGTTCCAAAACCCAGCATTATTTTCATAATTCTGAGGCACAATGTTGGACAGATAAAACGTTTCAGCCATTGCTCTCTGCATAGAGAAAGAAAATAATGTAATTTCACTGAAACATTCAATAGCTGAAGACACATTTTAGCAGTTTGTGGATCAGAATCCCATTTCTAGTTTAGTTTTAACATCTATTAACACAGAAAATCAGAAAAACCTAAGTCAGAATACCTACAAAATTATTTTGGATTAAGAGGTGCATAATTGAGGTGAAACCTTACGAAGTTATCTTTTTTTTTCCCTGGCAGAATCAGCATGAGAATGTCCAATTCTAGAGGCACAGAAATTACTATCACCCAGTGTCAGCTTGGTAATGTCTTTGAAAGCAACTAGTCATTTTTCATTTTGAATAGGAAGGACACTTTCAAGAATGCTTTTCATTTATTTGACTGCTTAATGGCTAACATTTTCTTTCCTTTACAAGAAAAAGTTTTATTAGATATACTCATCAATATTTTACACATATATAATGTACAGGCAATTAAATGATTTATGAGACCATAATGGTCAAACACCCATATATCTGCTTAATTTCATCTTGTAGAAGTGTCATAAACATCTCTGAACAGAAGCTCACACACCTCCAGAGGTGAAGGACCTGGTGATAAATCACTAGACATATGCAGGGAAATACAGAGAGAAAAAATTCCAAGATCTTAATCCAGAATTTTCACAGGTCCTGTATTTGTCAATATTTTTCTTATACTACTATTGCAAAGTGATGGGACTGACAGAACTCTTTAGGACAATGAGCAAACACTACCTCCACTAATTAGACTGTGAAATTCAATTTTTATAATCCTATATTTGAAAGACTGTATAATCACACTGCATTTCAAGCCAGGTCCAGGATCTCTGTGCAGAGGGAGCTCACCAGCAAAAACACCTCAGACATCACAAATAAATAACAACAAAGACACTTCCAATAGAAATAAAACTACTGATTCTTTCATTTACCACATGCCACTGTGCTGTCACTCCACCCCACTGAATACTATCTGCCTGGAGAAATACAAATTCAAACTGCTTCTTAATTAACAAATTGCTGCATTAGGCACATTTCACAAGAGGATCCAATAAATTCAAGGCTGCTTTGTAAGTCAGCCAAGGCATTAATGCATGCTTCTTTTACAGCTTGAATAAATGGCAGGTGAAGACATTTTATAGACTGAAAGAACTATGGCAAAGGGGTCTAATTTACCTCATACACACTGCAAGGAAGAAAAAAGCCTTTTAAATCATCCAGGCAATCCCCTTGCCAATACAGAACAGTACTTAACAGCATCTTTGCCTTGCCCAATCTAGCCTTAAATATCTCAGCAGCTGTTGGCCACAATGACATCACTGTCCCTGTCTCCCTTTAACTGAGCTTTGAAGATTTTCAGGGTTTTCTTGGTGAAGGTTATCACCTTCATTTTACAGGTAGACAATGTGATGTGCAAGAGGCTGAGAAAATTTGCTTAACACCACACTGTTCAAGACATCATCTCTGCCAAACAAGCTGATGTAGATGTGATTTAATGAAGAGAGGTAGGTATGTCATCAGAGCATGCACCTGATTTAGATGCCTGAAGCAGACTGTGAGAGCATCCTACACTGCTCAGTCAGGAATAGACCTTGTAACTCCAAATCCAGCTCTGTGCATCAATAATGACATCATGTTCCACCTCAAAACAAACTGCAAAAGGAACATTGCACATTACTTCTAAGGCTCTTTTGACCCTTTCCAACCCATAAACACAAATTAAAAAGATGGGAGAAAGAAGTCCTACTGTTGAAAATTTGTTGTCTCCTGCTGGTGCCATGTGTCCTCGTGACCATCCACTGCCAAGGTAGTCTTCATTGGCAGCACTGAACATCAGAGGGATGTTAGGGTCTGGTCTGAATTTACAGTGCCTTCGATCTGCATCACCTGAACAACACCACACTAAATGGTCAGGTTATCATGAAACCATCATAATCACAAGACAAAAAGATCTAATTCTGTCATATCTTGCCAGATTACCCATGCTTAAGGATTCAGTACATTAAACTGAATTCTGTACATCTCATTTACAGGTAACAATAATTTCTTTCTGCCATGTGTTTTAAATATTTAACTTCTAATTTACCAATAAAATATATGGGGTTTTGCATCATGACTTTTCAGTCTTCCCCAAACAAGACATGTCTGCCTCAAATCTCTATTCAAGTAGCTACAGACATAAATCAGAACTGAATGTCTCAAGATGCTTAATATCAACTTGCAGGTTAGTTGTATCTGATTATTTGGAAAACATTTTAACAATTCAGCTGTTAAGGCCCACTTGAAAGTAAGCCTGAAATTACTGTTTTCTTCTCAGAAAGAAGTGGGATCAATGATGCTACTAAGGGGTTGGTCATAAGGTTTTCAAGATCTTGCTTTTAATTTTGAAAGGTAATTTGAAGACAGTGATTTAGATACATTTAGAGGGCTATTGCTTTCATAAAGCATTTTACAATTGCATGGTTACCTCCATTACTAATAATCTGCCTTATAAAAACTGAACTAATGCTATAAACTTAATTTACAATGACTGTATACCACTCATATTTCATTTACCACTGACAGCAAAAAATCACTGAGCCTCTGTCTTGCATAAAGAGCAGGGGAGAGAGTATGAGAACTGTATCAGAGTAAATAATGGCTGCAGTGAGGAGGTAATGCCCTGTCTAGCTCTGAACAATTGTTGATGCCCTTTGTTCACTTTTTATCTCACAAATGGACATTCTGCTCCCACTCTGAGCAAATCTCTAAGATCTGTACATTAAAAGCTCTGCCTACCACTGACATAAACTGGACCTCAGAACTAACTGCACTACCAAGGAAGAGGGAGCCATTTTTATGCACTCGAGCAACTCTGCAGATCCAAACCAAGTAAGGAAAGGTTGATTTTCATTGTTTCATCTTCTCTCCATTCCTGTTATAAAAAGGCAAGTTGAGCTTCCCTCCCAGAGATCCCTATAGGACTCTTCTCCCTGACTGCTCCAGGGTCCACCTTCTGTGAGCAGCAAAGCCCATTCAGAGCATCAGAAATGTAAAAAGATAAATGTTGCATACAGGTAGAGATATTGTAAAAGAAAGGCCTCATAAAATACGGTTTAGGCCCTGATACTCTAGCTAAGCTAGCAGTTAACTTGTAACTTCCCATGTGAAAAAATCACAAGAATGAAAGTCAGTTAGCACAACAATCTATTCTGGTAACAGAACTCTTCACACCTGTGAAAACATGAAGTCTACCCCATGGGAATCAGTGAACAAAATATGTAAACTATCCAGGAATAGAGAAATTTGACGGACATGTAAAATGCCATTTACTAACCAAAGAATTGAGTGGCAAGAAAGTTATTAACCAATTAGAGTTATACATGAGGTCTTGAAAACTGTATAAAAATGTGTTGTAACATTAAAGATTGGGTTTTCTGCATGAAGAAACTGAGTCCTGTCTGCTTATTATTGCAACAAATAAACACCTACATACCCAGCATCTTTTGTTTTGAAAGGTGTTCAATCACCCATCTAGGCACCCGTTTTGCCTGGTCATAAGACAGTGCATGATTTGTGTAACATCTGGTCTCTGTTCCAGCCTCAGGAAATCCATATCTTTCCAGCAGAGCCTCTTCTATTGGTTCTAAGGAAAAAATAAACAGAAAACCATCCAAAGATGAAATGTGAGCATAAACCAGACAGTAAAAAAAAACATCTCAGTGGGTGTAAACCTACTGTATAGGGAATTATTTGAGGTTACAGACACAATTAAGACCTAAAATACATTAAGAGAGCAATCCACAGAAACTCTCATCTGCCAAAAGAGTTGTGGTTGTCATGTTTTAACATGAGGCTCTCAGCTCCAGGACTAACTCATCTATCTATTCTAATGCCTACAGAAGGCAGAAGAAAGAAAATATCTGATAGCTTTTCTACAGAATAAAAGCTCTCAGATGTTTAGGGACAAATCAGGCAACAAGGAGTTACAGACACAAAAAATCAACACATACATTTCACTCTTTGGAGCTGGAAATCAAATTCCTCACAGAGATCTACAAGATGGGCACAAGCAAGTCCTGCCCTTTCTGGGAATGCTTATACTCTGCTGAATGAATGAAAGCTTCACTGAATTTTCATTATTTTTGCAAGCGATAATTTTTTCTCATGGAGAAATATTTACACTGATCTTACTGTCTTGCTCATTCTCCAGCCATCTGTCCAACAGCAACTCATGTTTTTAGAGCCATTCTTCCTCTGCTTTCCAACAATCCGGTACTTCTAAAGCCAGGAGGCTGCGGAGAAAACCATTCACTCCCTCAGGTGCCCCAAACATCTCTCCCCACACCTGAACCCCACCAGACCCCAGACTTGATAAACGAGCCTCGGCTCATCCAGTGCAGCAACAGCTGAAATTTAGTTATGGTGTGACCCGACATGTGTGTTTAAAACTAAATACGCATTCCTCTCCTGCCACCAACACTGCCGTGAGCAGGTGCAAAGGGAAGCGCTGTTAATTACAAGCTACAGCCCAGCATCCCCAAATAACCTCCTCCCCACTCAGCCCGGCGCAGATACTAAGGGAATCCCACNCCAGCAGCGCCCCCTCACGGCACAGCCCTGAGGGCGCCATGGCGGCATCGCCTCGGTGCGGGGACGCCGCGTGAGGGGGATGAGCCCGGCCGGGTTTCCCCGACAGCTGTGGGAAAGTAAAGTGAGTTCCCTCACGGGGACTGCAGGGACTGTAGTGGCTAAACTGCCCCCGTCCAGCTTGGCTGGGGGAGACCAGCCCGGCCTCCAAGTGCAAAAGATCGCTGCATCATAGGATCATAGAATGGTTTGGGGGGTCTGAGAGTTTAGCTGGAGAAGAAAAGATCACCTCCCTTATGAGGAGAGACTGAGGGAGCTGGGTCTGTTCAAGTCTAGAGAAGATCTCATTAATACATTTAAATATCTCAAAGGTGGCTGCCAGGAGGACAGTGCTGGACTCTTTTCAGTGATGCCCAGCGACTGGATGAGGAGCAATGGCCACAAAGTAAAAGAAGTTTCACCTCAGCATGAGGAAGAACTTCTTTACACCGAGGGTGGCAGAGCACTGGAACAGGCAGGTCACAGTTTTCCCTCTCTGGAGACATTCCAAACGCAGCTGGACACATTCCTGTGTCACCTGCTCCAGGTGATGCTGCCTTGGCAGGAGGGTTGGACTGGGATCCAGAGGATCCTTCCATCCCAAACATTTCAGTGATTCTGTGATAGTCCAACTCCTCGGCAATGAGCAGGGACACCTTCAACCAGACCAGGTTGCTCAGAGCCCTGTCCAAGCTGACTTTGAATGTTTCGAGGGATGGGGCATCCACCACCTCTCTGGGCAACCTGTGCCAGTGCCTCACCACCCTCACTGTAAAACATTTCTTCCTTATATATGATTTACATCAACCCTCTTTTGGTTTTAAACCATTCCTCCTTGTCCTATCGCGACAAGCCCTGTTACAAAATTTGTCCTCATCTTTCTTACAAGTCCCCTTTAGGGACTGGAAGGTCACCAGATCTCCCCAGATCTTCTCCAGGCTGAACAAGATTGTAGTATGGGATTGGCTTTAGTCAACATAGGGTGGTGTTACATTGGGCTTCCTTTCAGGAAAAACCACCAGCCTGATTATTACTATTTTTCCCTCCCAAATGCCTGATAATGTTCATATTTGCCTCATATCCATCCACACTAAGCACTTTCAACCCAGCACCAAGCCAGAGGCAATTTTCTGTAAAATAGGATCAGTTTAGCAATGAAAAACACCATAATATAAGGATTTCATGGCCACACCATCACTTTATTGCAGGCAGCCTTCCTGGAGAGGTCTGGCCATGCTTCAGTGTGTGGCTGAGGGCATCTTTGTACCTCATGTGAGGATTACAGACCTCAGTGTGGTGCTATGAGTACAGGGAACTCAGTTTTATTTTTTGTTTTCTTGGTTTTTTTTTTTCTTTTAACCAGGTTGGATGGGGCTTGCCCCTGCCTTTGCCTTCTGGCAGTTGCAGCTGTATTGCTGGACTGTCTAGATACAGCTTCACATGCACATATTGCCCTGTGTGAACAGTTCTTTGCTAGGAGTGATAAGCAGCATTACCACAGTGCTACAAGAGGCAACACACTTAAAAGGGCAATTAAATAATAAGCAGTTTAATAATAATAATAATAAAGGACAGAGTTTGCCCAGAGATGTTGTGGAAGTCCCATCTCCGGAGGTGTTCAAGGCCAGGTTGGATGGGGCTTGGAGCAACCTGGTCTAGTGGAAGGTGTCTCTTAGCAGGGGAATTGGAACTGGATGATCTTTAAAGTCTCTTCCAACCCAAACCATTCTATGATTCTGTGAATTTGAGATAACTCCCATTTCTCTTTGGAACTGTTTGCAAGTGATGGGTAGTACAGGCAGGCATCAGCTATGCCTCTGCAGGGACTTTTTAGGGATTTTGGATAGCAGAAATACAATTGAAACACTAAAAACACTCATCTACAAAGAAGGAAATCCTCCAGCTAGATGCCAGACAATTAAAAAAAAAGTTTTAATGTCACACCAACGAGGGAAACAGTTATTTGTAATTTACTGTTTATTTTCATATACAAAAAGATAAACTTGAAATAGTTCTTTCTAGGTTTTTTTCCTCCTATATGTTGGGGTGTAGCTGCTTCACACAGGGCAAATACTACATTCATACTGGTTTATTCAGACACCCAGTGCAAAGCTGAAGCAGCAAAACTCCAACTTGGCAGATCTAATTTCAAACTTGAGACTCTTTCTAAAATACCACAGTAAAAAGGAACAAAGATCCACTGCAAATTCATGAACTATGATACAATGTTCTTTCCAAAATGTCTTCATTTCATAACTGCAATACAATGGATGTCTGCATTAGGCCATTTTATACATACATTTTATATATGTATACTTCTGCAGAATATATATATATATAAAATGTACATAAATAAAAATCAGCACACTTCAATCCAAAAGGGGTTACAGCAACGAGCTTAACTCTATACTTTTTTCTTTAACAGGATACTTTAGTATAACTTTTGTTAACTCAGTAGTACAAGCTATCTCTGTTCTACATTTTTATAGCTACAAGAGTGAAATATAACCTACAACATTTACATTTCACATATCTTGGTATACAAACAGTACTTAGTGAATTTGAGCCAAGGACCAAAAGACTCTTTAAAAATTATTTCACCATCTGATAGAGCTTCCTGTAATTTACACTCAGTCTATTCTGCAATCTTCTAAATCATTTAATCTCATAGTTTGAGTTTAAATCCATTCCAACTGGAAATCCTGGAGAAACAGGTTACTGCAAACTCTTATGTATACTCTATATATACAAGTTAAGTAACACAGCGTAATAAGACTTAGCTATTTATCCTAAAACTGATATACACATATTTCACTACGCTAGACAAGTCTTAGGATTTTATTTTATTTCTTTAAATAAAGCACAAATTTAGAAGTAGCTGGTAAAACTTACAATAGGATGGTTCTAAAATGACAAATGGTTAGGGTGAGATTTCTTCCTGCTGGTGCCAAAACATTTTCTTGTGAGTTTTTGTACTATGCTGTGTTGTTTAACTGTATGCTTCTAATGTTACATGCAGAAAGCTCTTTCCACAAGAATTGACATCAAACTGTACTTAAGTCAACTTTACAGTACAAACTTTGTCAAACTTAAGGACAAATGTGAAAATATTAACAGGTGAAAGATCAGGCTTTCAACTCTATCATGAGGATCATGCAGAATTCATAAGCAGATAGTTTCAACAGATTGACAATGGCATTGTGCAGGCATATGGCATAGAATTGAGGCCAAAAATGTTACTTAGTTTGCAGTAACCACCTCCTTCAATCCTCACCCACTACAAGATTGATTTTTGCATCATAGTTATTCCATTGGAAGGCCAGCAGCATTGCAAAAATACCTCCTCCTCCTCGGAGATTTTAGTACTTTGATTTACCAGAGATAATAATCATCAACCATCAATAGCCATAGAAACATTAGGCAGTCAAGAAAAAAAAAAAAGGGGGAAAGGAAAATATTGTGTTCTCTTCCTTTAGTAACAGTAAATTAATTACTACCCATTCATTACTAGTAATTAAATTAATTACTAGTAATGGTAAATTCATTAGTATTTGGAAAGCTACAGGAAAGCTACTGTGCTGTCCAAGTAAAATACAGACTAATGTTGTATCAACTACATGGATACATTTAAAAAAACCCCAGACATTTGGGAGGGCAACACATAAAATGAAATGGTCATTTTAAAAATGGTCCCACTTTTATTTTTCCACCAAAAATATAGCCTGGACATAATTCTCTTCAGCAAAGTACCATTAAGTTGCTGTGGTTGAAGGTCTGATTTTATGAGTTGGTTCTTGGGAGTAGGTATTTGGAAAAGGAAAGGGCCAGACAGGTTCTAGGTCTTGCCAACATATTTTTTGTTATCCATAAAGTTGCTAAGTCCTCTTTCCAAAGCTAAGAGATGCTCCAATCTCCTCCTCCTCTATCATGGCTGGATTTTTGGTTTCAATTGTTTTTTGGAGTATATTTTGGTGTTTTAACAGATGTGGCAATGCAGAGATGCCAGTGACTACTGAATTAGGATTTTAATTGACTAGGATGGTTACTGGTTAAACTTCAGTTCCTCAAAACACTAGAAAATTGAATGAAGTATGGCCTTGTCACAAAAACAGAAGCTATGGAATTTTCCTAGAACATGTTTGAGTTTTGCAATACCAACCTTATTGGAATGTTATAAACTGAGTTTTTGGGTTTTTTTAACAACTGGAAAGACTAAGAGGCTTCTGCTTCAAAATGGGCCAAAAATGCAGAAGTGGTGTTTTATTCACATCATCTGCCCCATTACAATACTGAAATAAAAGGCTAATAAAGGAAGCACTTTTCAGAAAACACTTTTTCTTTGTAGATATCCAGCACAATGCCATTATAGAGCTTCAGAAAAGCCCTTTTGGTTTCAATGTTGGAATACAAAGTAAGTTTTGCTTTTTTCCTTCAGTCCTTGGGGATCACTTTCCATTTACATATATATATCATATACATACATGTATATGTGTATATGATACATATATATAAACACCTATATAGAGCAAGGTTCCTGTTTGTGTATGTTACAATATTGTAGTATCAAGGAGAATCCAGATAGCAACACTGTTTAACATGAGGTTTGAGGTAATTGGTTCTTGAAATACCTGGATCACAGACTGCATCCAGAAATGACAGCTGGGCAATGAAAAGTTTTTTTTCAGACAGAGATTAAAAAAAAACAAAAAAACAAAAAAAAAAACCAAAAACCAAAACAAAAACTAGTAAAAGAAAAAGAAAGCTTACAGCAGTTGCTTTTACATGGAAAAATAAAGGCACAACAGAATAGTATTACATTTCAGAACAGCTGGATGGACATAACACAAGTATGATCTCTTTCTGTGGAAGTGTCCTGACAAAAAGCATTGCTGCATATTCCATAGGATACTACTTCAGGGAACTGAGCATCACCCTAAAATGAGTCATGAAAAGGCAAATCCCATGTAAATAAGGGACCAGCTGTGCTTATAAGGTGTTCCAGGAACACACATACTCATGGTCACACAGGATTGGGTGGAAACTCTCCTCCTGGTTTCCACAGGATCTTCACCAGAACACAGCTGAGGGACTCAGTAATTGCAGGAGCCTGCTTGAATTAGTGAGCACTGATTGCAAAAGGCACACTGTCAAACCAGCTCCAAGGCAGTGCCATGCGTTGTTTGGTTTAAAGCTTTTTTCAGTACCTCTCACCCACTGACACTGTGCTATCGTGGCTGAGAGGACTAAAAAGTCTGGAGTGAATTTTAAGTCCAATGGAAAATTAGGTGACAACCCTCCCCACCCCCCCATTTTTTTTATTTATTTAATACTTTTAGAGTACCTTGGATTGGTTACACTCTTAGGAGGACTTTGGACATGACAGTGTTCCTTTTCTTTAGTGCCTCCGACACAGACTATTAAATCTGATTTTGGGAGCACAGAGCACATAGCTGTGTGTTCTGGTGAAGCCTGATTAGTTGTGTCACTTCAGAGAGAAGGAATTTCTAGGAACTGGTTTTATCAGGATTCCACTGGCAACAGCTCCTTACAGATCATATTGTCAGTGCAGCAGACACAGCTGCTACGAGCGGATACGGCAGCGAGCGAGATCAGCCCGGCTATTTGGCCTCGGTGAATTCTTAACACCCTGACTTCACAACTCCCTGCAGCACCACAGCATATGCCAAAAGACACACTGCCCACACATGGCTACTCGCATGAACACGTGAGACACTCCTCCCAGGTTAACTGAAGATGGCCACAGAAAAGCAATAAGCATCTTTAGCAGAAGGGATGTGACATGCAAGATAACCTAAACATATACTCAGTGCCGTCCTCAAAGCATGTCCAAGTACATCCAAACTTGCTCCTCAAACTGTTTTCAGGCTACACTTGTTCTATCCTCTAGACTTCGATGTAGTGCACACTTAATTTAAACATTATATATATATTTCTTTATTTATTTGCTGTGCATACACAGACCTTTCTCCCTTTTCCCTGCAGAAACATATTAGACATTACAAAAATAATTTGTGGTATAAAAGAATTCTCACACAATGTAGAATTTTTGTTTGTATATGTAACTAAAATATATATATATATTTCCAAAAGTAAAAAAGTCAAAATGTCCTTATTTTCCTCTATTATATAGTCTATTTTATTTACAATGTTACCAAACAATATCCTGTATGTAAAAGTGACAAAAGTTAGTGGGACACTTCCTGCTTAGCAACTTCCCAAGCGGAGTGTGGCTGCAACAACAGCACTGTCACACCTTATCACCCAGCACCTTCCTCTGCAGTACAAGTTCCTTCCATGCTAAGTGAAACCAGATCTTTTCCCTGCAAAACAGGGCAAGTTCTGACAGCCTGCCTAGAAAGTTGTACCAGAGGAATAAAACGTGCGTTCCTCGTTTTCAGTGCTGCGATGTTAAGAGGGATCAGGATTCCTAATGGCCAGGCCTGACCCAGCCAGCCTGGACATGTCTGCTTCCACTGAAACCACTGACTTCAAGTGGGAACAGCAGGGAGTCAGGGGACCCAAGGAAAACGCAGGGGAGTTACTGGGGGGCACTCACAGACCTTCTCTTCAAAACAAAGACCTCTGCACTTCCATAGGTGTAACTGTCTAGCACTTGAAGTTATTCTGTATGAGAATTGCAGCTGAAGAATGAGGCAGAATAAAAAGGGGGTTACTTTTGTCTTAAATAGAGATTTCTTAGTGATCAAGCCCAGCTAAAATTGTTAATCATAATGAATAGGCCTGGTACTGCTTAACTGATGGTTTGGCTGGTTTGCAGCCATCTCTTATAAAATGCATGTATATTTCAATATAAGCCACATACAATTTCCAGCCTTGCTGTACTAATGCAATTTCATCAGCAAGTCACAGCTGTTGTGACATCCCAGTTTTAGTTCCTGTGGTATTTCCAGTTTAAAAATGTGAAGTCACATTTTCTGCACCTAAGAAACCAGCCCAGCCAGTGCAATAAATTCATAAAAAGGAGCTCCACCAGAGAGATGGGTAATCCTCCTAAAGTTAAGGAGAATTTTTACTCAGGATATTCAGTGTTAATATTCACCTAAGAACTTCCATGTGAGAGAGGGAGGTGACCAATAAAATTCTGCAGCCAAATTTTTGAATATCTGCTTCCTCTGAGTGGGAAGTGAAATTCAGCACTTGGGAAGTAACATAAGAGGTCTTGTCACCATCATATTCAAGGGCGTGTTAAAAGGAAAAGAGCTGCAGTTGCTTATGACAGTTACACCTATGGATGTGCCCAATTCCTCACTTGGAAAAAGCCTCTGCAGTACCAAACAGAACCAAAATCATGATGTCAATGAGAGTTCAAATGGATTAGAGGTGAGGAAACTACTTGCTTAACAGCTCAACTGTTGAAAGACCAACAAGTTAATCAGACCTTGTCTTTGTTAACAAAATAAATAAATACCAGTTTAAAAAACAGCTTTATCCAAATTGGTACACAGTAAAGGTTCAGGATTTCCTTCTATGCTGCAATAGCAAGACACACGTACCTACATACATATAAAACTTGTTACTCAGCACACACCCAATTTGGAAATTCTCTTTCAGATCAGTTTCTGAATCCTGCTGACAAGATGATCTATAAGGAACCATTACACCAGGAAGATGTAACACTTTACAATCAACATTCGGTCAAGGTTTGTACGGTCGTGCAGTTCCCCGCAGTAAGAAAAGCTACATGTGAGAATTTGTGTTTATGCTTTCTCCAAAGAGAAGATTTCAGACACTGTTTAATAGGCTATTAAAATAATATGGCACTTTCAATAAATACTTTAAAGCTTCTTAAAGAAATCAGGATAAAAAAGCAACTGCTGTAATGAGCCTGTTTTAGCTATAATACGTAATGCTGAAGGAAAAAATCCAGAAGAGCAAACAGATATATTAACAGTTAAAAGACAGTACAGCTTTTTTCTTTCTGCAGCAATAGGAACTGGCTCCCATTCCCTGGGAAAAGGGAGCAAGCCCACCTCAAAACAAATATTCACTCAGTCTTAACTGCTCTACGCTCCACCCCAACCCTTACATCACTTCACTTCTAAGACATAATCACATTTTCATATAAATCTCAGTGCAGAAATGTATTAAACATGAAAAATACTGATCCTGCAAACATTTACAACCACACTTAACATTAAGTGAGTGCCTAATGTCATGACACCAGAAGAGCTACCTACACCCTCAATGCTAAGCATAGGTATTGTTGCAGCATCAGGCCCAAAGGTGCCAATGGCCACCGGGGACATTGGCTGGGTCAAAATGGTATCATTCTGTCTGGTTTTGTCAAGGTTTTCTCAACAGAAGCACATCAAGAAACAGAAACTTTCAAACCTACACACGGAAACACAGTTACATGTGTGTACATACTACTATGCAATATACATTCAGTAACTTGAAAGAATAGGTTAAGACTTTATTCAGATAGACAAATTAAGGCAATTCTCTCAATGTCTCTTCAAGATAAAGGACCATGTCCTCATTTTTGACCTCTAGGTTTTAAAGCTATACTTTTCAAGAAATATATTTCAATTTTTTTTATATTTTCTCCAATTAGCAGTTTTGTTTGCTTAATAACTTATATCTGTGCAAGAGTGCACACTGATAATTTGGCAGTGGAGAGAAGTCCAATTCATTTCTATATAATACAGACTTTTTACATTTCCATTACAGGGTGATTAGTTTAGGACTGCATTTTGGCTTAACACAAATAAAAATTTAGACGATCTGGCCATCCAATGGACATAACTTTGTCAGTCTAGCAAGACACAGAATTAATGTTGTACTCAAAGTAAAAAAAAAAAAAAAAAAAAAAAAAAAAAAAAAAAAAAAAAAAAAAAAAAAAATGCACTTCCCTTTCAAAAAAAAAAAAAAAAAAAAAAAAAAAAAAAAACACAGAATGGAAACAGCCTTCACAAATAAGAGTGAATAATGCCCAGGTACCTTATATAGGCAGTTATTCCACAACTGTATACAGTTATTTACAATGGTGCTTTATTAAACAAAACAACAAAAAAATGGTAGCACTTCCTAAAAGATTTTGGAACTTTTTTTCTTTTTTTAATTTTTTTAAAACTCCCTTGTCATAAAAGCCAACTTACATTAAAATATACTTACTACAAGACAACACAACTAACAAAATATATAATAAAACTCATACAAGTAGAAAATTCTGAGGTATTTCTGGTTTGAGGTGGTCTGTGGTCATGAAGTTTTTAATTTTTTTTCAGTTTAAACCTCGGAAGCCACGTAACGTGTGTGTGTGTATGTTTTGTGTTTGGTTTTTTTTTTAAAGTTTTTTCTTTTTTTAAACATTGCATGTTTTGCAAATTAAAAAAATATTTCAATGTTGAATCAGCAGCATTAGGAACATTCACTGACTAGAGCGAGTTTATGGCATAATAAGAGTAACGGTATTTTCGAATATGCACCACTTTAAGACAAAAGAGTTTCACCACAGAGTAAGGAGAAAGCAGCATCAAAGAAACCAGTGGAAGAGGTGCTGTGGGAATCACTGCTGAGCTGCCTCAGCTCCCTGCAGCCAGGCAGCTCTCAGGCTTCTCAGATGCTACAGGAGCCAGCTGCCACCATTCACTCCCCCAGTCCCAAATTAATAAAGAAAAAAAATTTATATACCCAGTTTTCACCCTTTTCCTCTTTCCACCATCTGCACCATTAGCTTGGGCTGGAAGATAATCAACCCAAGGCCAAATTTTCTCAGCTGACTCACACTTAAAATGAGATGCAAAAATTTTCTCATCTTCCAGTATTTTACCAAAGTGCTTCTGAAATCACACTTCCCCACCTGTCCTGATGACATTGAAAGCATCCTTCCTACTACTACCTGGAACTGAAAAACAAAAGTTCTAGTCCTGCTTTGTTCTTTTACTGCCCCACCTCAGACTCTGGAGGAAGAAACAAGTGCCTGTCTTCCAACCACTGCCTCTTTAACTCCGCTTTCTCCACACTCTGCAGCTGTAAATACTCTGCCCAGAAATGTCCTTCCCCTCCTCTAATGGTTACCTGAGAAGTAGCTCCATAGCAAATGATGTTTCCCCAAATGCTGCCAAGTCCAACGTCACTCTCCCCACCCCTATTCTATGCTCCCCCCTTCAATTATACCATCAAGAATTAACATTCTCTGCCCAGTTACTTTTTTTTTCCCATGTTACAATGACACCCGTTAGATCCGTAAAAGACACATCTGCTGTTTTTTTCTGAAGCTCACTTCCAAAATAAAATTTTAAAAAATAAAAACAAACTGAACCCAAAACCAACATGGGGAAAAAATGCTTTTGAGGAAGGTATATTCTTTACATAACAGTCTTAAGTTTCCTCCACAGTTTGCAGCATTGCGTTTTCGAAGGTGGTAGGTGGTTTTCCTTTATGTCACAGATGCTCCGCTCAGAAGACAAACTGATAAAGAGAAACCCAGAAAACTGAATAAAATAAAAACAACTGAAGTGAGTTTGTTGAGGTTCTGAGGTACCTGCACCTTTTCTGCATTCATTAGTCGGCACCTGAATGCTTGCTGAAATGTCCATTTTTTTTAATACAGTAGAGCAATGTGCTGGTAAAATTGATCCAATCCAAAAAAATAATAATAATAATAATAACAATAATAATAAAAAGTCAAGATAAAATAGCAGCTGCATTCATGGGTTTGTTGAATTTTTGTGATTTTGTTTTTTTTGTACTTTTTTTTTTCTTTAAACTCTTTTCCTTGTCGTTTTTTTTTTTGTTGTTTGTTTGTTTTTAAATCCGCTGAGTCTGGAAAGACAAAAAGCGAACCAGGGCCCAGGACTCAGATACTAGACTCTTTGGGTGGCAAGTCCACGTTGGTGACAGATGTCACGATGGAGACGAGGCAGTCCGAGGTAGTGCCGTTGACGGATTTGCGGATCTGCGCGATGCGCTCCTCGACGCAGCCGGCCGAGAGCCGCGCCTCCGCGTCGTGGTCCCAGCACTCTTCGATGGTCACGCAGAGCTGCGCCAGGCCCTGCGGGCAGCAACGGGGAGAGAACACCTTCAGCAACGTCACCTGCTCTGGGGGATGCTCTTAGAGCATCCTGGTTACTGAAAATTTTAAGCTTTCTGTACTGACAAACGCTAACTCCCTAAGAAAGCACTACGCTTAACTTAAAGCCGTAGAGAAAACTTCCAAAGTTAAATGGTAGAACGAAATTATAAATGTGTAGTTTAAATAAAATGTGTAACATCACATAATAAAAAGCTTAAAGTTTTAAAATACAATAATACATCTAAAAAAAAATAGAAGTTTAAAAATGGAAACTAGTCCTTCTTTACCTTCTTCACCTTCTTCTTCATGAGTTTAATATTGGGTAATTAAATAAAAAAATCAACATTATGAAACACAAGTAGTTAATTATTAAGTTAAAAATAAAAATAATTTATTTAAACTTAATATAAGTATATATATAACTGTTATAACTGTTTCTTAATTAAACAGTTTACCCTTAAAAAACCTTATAGAAAAAGAAATACCACTCCATTTTTTGCCTTATTAGTAAAATACTATAAAACTCACAACTTACGAAACTATACTATAAATCAAAACCAAACATCTAAATCCAAACAAAAAATACCATCTCATAATTTAATCCCAACCTTAACAAAAAAAAACCCCAAAAAAATCAACATTAGTGCTGCCCTGTGTGAGGACCAAACTCACAACCTTCAGGATGCCAAAGTGATTTTTGCTTTTCTGTTCCCTTCATATGTGTTCGTAGCTCTGTAGACTATTGCTGTATAGTTATACAGCTCCTAGCTAGCTCCAGCACTTTTCCTACCCTGATATGCAGAAACACAAAACACATTCCAAAGGCTCCTATCCTACCTTGTGTTGTCCTGGGAACCAAGGATGACCTACCCTCCCAAGACACTTTTTCATAACCAGAGTACAGCTGTTACCAATGGGAGGCTCCAGAAGAGGTTGAACCAAGAGGGGGAATTACCTCATCACCTGTGTGTCTAATTGGGGATTCTTGTTAATTATGCTAGTCAGCTAAACTTTTAAAGCTGTATTTGCCCTATGTGGGGTGGGCATTTTTACACATCTGCCCCTGGAAGCCTCCAATCAAAGACCAGTTTTTATATTACCTCCTATACTAATATTGTCCCAAAAATGTGTTGTTTTATTTTTATCTTTAAGGCATCAGGGGCACCACCTTGCCAGAGGGTGGAGAGGTCCATTCAACACAGCCAATGCTCTAAAAAAACCCTACAAGTAAATACTTCCACAGTATGCCAGTTACCATGAGATAAGCTTCAAAAACTACTTTAAATATGTGTTTTTGTGGTTTTTTTTTAACATCTGCTTTCTAAGGCTTGGTCGCATTCCGCCCAAAAGTGCTTTTTTTAATATCAAAATAAATCCCAAGATTCAGCAGTTGAAGCTTTAAAACACAACAAATATTAAGATTCCCATGATGAAACTGTGAGAGCTGGCAGCACTGTATCAGTTACTATGAAACCATTTGCTTTGTTTGCAATCACTTCTCTCGATATCCCAAAAAAAACCTGAATTCAACAGTGCTTGAAGAACGCAGCTCTTTTTTGAACCCTCATTTGAAGTGGAACACTCATCTTTTTTTACAATCCACAACTCTCCCTAACTTCTGGTAAATAAGTTAGTACACCTCAGTCCAAATCTGTAGCAGTTTGGGCAAAATAGAGGCATTTGACTTCTTACTGAAGCCCAGTGAGATGCCATCATCTCTTATCTTCCCAATCTAAGAAAAATCAGTTCTTTTATTAAAAACGTGAACCTGAAATGAACTACCTCTGGGAAACCCACACTGCATTTTGCATCATTGTCTGCTTGCTTTCACATCTAATTAATTTTTCCTCCATAAACTGCTCCAAGTCTTGCATGGTATCTAGCTTGTGAGGAGTGTGTCTCCAATGGTATGGATTGTTTTCTTGTTCTTAATGAAAGGACTTTATTTTCCATTCTTTTACCATATTAAAGGAGTCCTACTAAAGCACCACATGCTCCACATTCAGCACTAGCTGATTATTCAGCTTGTTTAGTCTTTAAAAACAAGAGATAAAAAGAAAAGGGAGCACAAATGTGTTGAGCAACCCCTCATTCCCCAGAGCTGACTCTGGCTAACACTGGGAACGCAGAACCACGTCCCTCATTCCCATCACACAGGAAAATATTTTCCACTGTTAACCGGGAGGGACGTACGGGATGTTTTAGCCAGTGATCCTTGAACACGGGGCGCATCTTCTTGTGAACCACCACTTCTTGCAGGTCCTCAAGGGATGGGTGCTGACCTATTTCTTCTTCAAAAGGCAGCATGTATTCATCCACCGGACCTACAGTGCACACAGAGAATCAGGTTAGGGTAGGAATGGCCTCTGCAGAGCCACGGTGTCCCCATGCATGAGTGAGCTGCAGCTCCAGAGCAACCTCAACCCACAACAACAAAGCCTGACGTTCACATGTCACTGCAGACAAATGTGATTTACATTCCTCCCACACAATGGTCTTTGCTGTCCCTGCTGCTTGTCTGGCTGTGCATTTTCCACCTCGCTGAGTTACGAATCCGAACCCTCAGCCGGGCCTCCGGATCCCACCATTTCCTTGAGGAAGTTTGCCAGGTAATCCATGATTTATTTTAATATAAAGAGCAGATCAACTCATCCTCCCCACATTTTAACGCAACAATTCAACACACAATAACCTAGAGGAAGATTTCAGCATGAGCATAATTTTATTTTAGCTCTGACTAACAAGGTTAAACATATACAACACTCATATTTTCTTGCTTTGTGATCTGGTTTGTTCATAGGTTTGAGTCAGCCCTGACACACTGGAGCCAGATGCACTGTCCCAAGTACTAGCTCCTAAATGTAAAATGATTTCTGAATGCTTTAGTTATACCAGTTATGGCTGTGAACTGCCCAGGGCCATGGGAATGAGACAACTGTTATGAGTATCAGTGCAGATGCTGGATGATAGCAGTAACTTCTGCTTATTGAAA
This sequence comes from Peucedramus taeniatus, assembly GCA_013400575.1. Lineage (NCBI taxonomy): Eukaryota > Metazoa > Chordata > Aves > Passeriformes > Fringillidae > Peucedramus > Peucedramus taeniatus. The sequence continues at coordinate 41,989 of WBNO01022965.1, forward strand.
CATCATTTGGCTTTTGGCAAAGCGTAGATGCTCTCTCAGAAAGAGCAGCCCAGCTTAACTGATGGGCTTCTCAGAGTACTCCACAGCATCACTTATGGTTTCTCAGTAGCAAAAAATGACCCCTTTTCAGAGCAGTGACACTTCAAGAGAATCTTTTCAGACTAAAATAAAAGAGCTGACCACTTCATCTGGTCATGAATTGTGACACGAACAGCACAATGTTTACTCTAAAGAATGAAATCACTACAGTGGCTTATTGTTATTGTTTACTCAGTGGCAGTCACTAAAGCAAACTGGAACACTTGTTCCAATGTATGGCAGAGGGTCACTTATGACTTTCCTTTTCCTGCAGGAGGATTCCAGGCTGTGAAGAGCTGCACTGGTGATCTGCAAGCTAAATGTGCTCTTTACACAACATCACTTCTGAGCTGGAAGTGCAGATGAGGCTCAGTCATCCCAAAGGAAACCTTCCCTCTGAGTCAGTGGTGCTGTGTGTGGCACCTGGGGTATCTCAGCTGCCTGAACTGGCAGAAGATCACAAACATGACAGGATATTTGGGGCACCTCAACAGAGAAGGGCAATTCCTACATGAATGATCTGTGTACCACTGTTTCACCCTACTGTGCTCCCAGCTCCCTGCTCCTTTGGCATTTTATCTCATTAGACTGCACATTTCTGAAGATGAGACCTTCTGTTACCACACACTTATGGGAGGCATTTTAAATATAATCATGCTCCTCAGTCCTACTGTAATGCTAACAAAAACATTTCAAGTCTGAGTGAGGTGCTGTTGTTTTACGAACTTGATATTCAGTTCAGAGCACCCATGTCTATACAAGAAGAAAAAAGTTGGAGAAAGCAGCCTTGGAGCTGCTACAATGATGTGTGACTGCTTCCCTGTCCTGCAAACGGCAAGGGTTTCTAAAGGACAGATGTGCTAACAGGACAGAAAAGATGCCCCACTTTGCAGCATCATTTTAGGATTAAAAAAAGGAGAAGGGAGACACCATGAAGTTCATATTTTTAGATCCTTCAGGACAAAATGAGATCCTCCAAAGCTGTAAATGAAACAACAAACCTAGTCCACTGCTGAGAGAGGACTTAATCAGCAAAAGTCAAAGATCAATAACTAATGACTTGTGATAGCAGGGAAATGGGCTTGCTGACCCAGGGAGATCCTTCCAGCCCTGTGTTCCTGCTATTTCACTAAGGTGCTTTCCATTCAGGCTACCCCACTGCCCTGCATAAATGAGGTGACAGCCAAGCTGGCTGTGTGGCTCTTCTCAGAGCCCAAGGCATGCCCTGGTCACAGGCAGAAATGTAGGATGCCACTGAGAGCAGCATGGAGCAGGCTCAGGAGTAAAGCACACCCATCCTGTAGGGATCACCTTCTCCCTCTGAATTCTCAGCAATATGCAAGGTAAACCAACACAGTAAAAAGTACTTTGAGGCTTGAGCACTTACAAAGGTTATTATACACAGAGAGCAACACCTTATGTTAAAAAACAAATTAAAAACAGCTTAGCTGCTTTTAATAAAAATATACCATTGATCATTATTTTTTTTTAAACAGAGACAGATCCATTCTCTGGACAACTAAACCAGACTGAAACAGAACCCTCCCCAGGCAAGAGAGGATCTTTATTCTTACCATCAACTGCTCTACATCTGGAGACAAGCTCCCACAACACCAGTCCCATTGCATACATGTCTATTCTCAGGAAGGCGTCTCGTTGGAAGTTGATTGCTCCCTCCAACACTTCAGGAGCCATGTACCTCCTTGTTCCCACCTACAGAGAAAAAACACAGCTCCAGTTACACTGCACTTGGGCCCCTCAGCCTCTGCTGCTTGGAGGTGAGTGACAGCTGGTTTCATTAGCCTGGAGGCCACTGCTGCTGAAGGTGCACCTTGCTCGAAAAACAAGCAAAAGGGAGCTGTTTCTTCTGACACTGATTCTCATTAGGATCACTCGAGTCCAGATAAGCAACATAAAGGAGGAAGCCAAAGTGCAAGGCCACATGTGTGATACTCATTCAGTGCACACTGCAGGTCTGCATCCTGCTGTATGCTGCTCCAGCAGCACACCCTGCATGAGAAAATGCTGTCTTTGGAGACACACAGAACAGCCTGAGGTCAAGTTATCCTAATTGTTGAAAGTTCAATCCTCTTTCACTCAAAAAAAACCCTCCAAACCCAAACAAACACACTCCCCATGATAAACGAAAATATGATCAAAAAAACAGAAAAGAGAAAAAAGTATTTATCCTGAAATGGTATGAAAAGGTGTTGGTTTGACAGCCCTAGATAAAACAAGTCTCCTGCATCCATAGAAGTAGTAAAACATGAACCCTGGCTTGCCATGGTTTGGAAAAGACCTCCTCTTGTTTTGAGGGAATAGGCATTATAGTGCCCCCATTTTTATGTTTAGTGTAGCTCATAATGTAGGAGAGTAGGCAGGACAGCAAGGGAAAAAGCACCTTTCTTGGGAATTGAAACACTTTTAATAATTTCCTTTAAGGAAATTCTCATCTCTTCTTGTTGTTAGCTGAGGCAGTGGGGACAGAGTGAAGTCAGGATTTGTAAAGTTGTGCAAAATACTGGAAAAGTCAAAAAAAAAGGTGACAAAAATGAGGAAAGCTGAGTAAGGCTGACCCAGAAGAGTGTTCATTCCTTCTGAGATAAAGGGGAGACTACAATGGAGATGGGACTTCAGAAAGCACTGGAGGCACAAGGAGGGGATGATGGACTTGCTGTCCTGGCATGAGAGCAGAATGAGAGGCTGCTTGCTGCAACACAAAGGCAGAAAATAAGGAACCCATAAAATTGTAGGATATTGTTTACACAGTGCACAGCCAGCTGTGCCAAAGGCCACCCAAGCAGCCAGCCTGGCTGAATTCTTAAAATTAAAACAATAATTTTAGGATTATTAATATTTGTATTGTGGTACCAGTATTAATATTTAGGAGCTTTAATATTTGTGTTGTGGCCTAGAGGAGTGGTATGTGCAGCAGACTCCAAAGCTAAACACTTCTAAGATTCAGCTGGACTGTCTTGCCTTGCTTTGGTCAAGAAAGTTTGGAGCAGATGATCCTTGAGTCCCTCCCAACATGGTATTCTGTGATCCTATGATTCTTTGGATATTTATACTGAAACAATAAAGAGATGTGGGCCCTGTGTCTGAAGGAGGAAGCCACCTGACCCCAGAGCTGGGGACCTCACCTGCACAGTAATCAAAAAGTTTGAGCACCCTCCCCACTCACCCAGATGAAAGCAGCTCCCAGAATTTATGTGTGAGCACAAGTTTTAATGGAAAAAAATACATATCTCCAAGAGAATTAAATGCATCTACACAAAGTAGCCCCCACTCCAGAGAAGCTATGGCAAGGCCAACTTTTTAAAAAGTTAAAGGTAATGATTACCTGTCCATGAGTGTCCCCTGGAGGTTTTCCAGGTTCAAACCGTACGGCCAGTCCAAAATCAGCTAGCACAGCTGTCAAGTCGTTCTTCAGCAAGACATTTTTACTCTTGAAGTCCCTATGGACAAGGCAAGAAATAAGGGAATGGTTCATCGTGGCATGTGTCTAAATCACACTGCAGCACACACATTGTCTGTAGGCTCAGCAGCTCCCAGTAAATCAGCTCCTTTCTTCCTTTCTTCCCCAGAGTCCCAGCATGGCCAGTGCTGCAAACTTGGCTGCTCCTCACTGCCCTTGTCCCCAAAACACAACCAAGCAGCCCTGAGCTGACCAGCACAGTCAGCCAAACTCTACAGTGAATTAATCTCCAAGTAAAATCTACTCTGAAGAGGCTCTTTTAATTAGAGCAAGCTGTATATAAGGCAACATTTCTTGCTCCAAGCACCAGCTCTGGACCCCCATCTTCTGGGCCCTTCTCATTCCCAACAACAAACCAAGGCAGGTAAAGGGAATACATCACTTTTTATCCTAGTTAGGATGTTTGCTCCTATCTACAAAATTAGATCTTTCTGGAAATCAGCAGATGCTGGTGAGACTCTCTCCCCCCTGACTACATGCTTCAACAGACTTTTGCCATAGTCATCTATCAGCCTTCTGCTGTAATTGCTGGATTGATCTTCCCTGGAGAATTCAGAGGGTTGGAAAGCAAGCAGGGAAGGAGGTGAGGCCACACAGACACGCTGGCAGGGTTGGAGCAGGCAGCTGACAGGCAGGTGTAAGAATTTGCAGGAGAGATGGTGGCTCTGTGCTTGAAGGGGACATTTGTGTCAGTCCTGTGCTGCAGTGGGATCATTTCAGGGCAGCTCAGGTAAATCTGCAGGGGCTGGGAAGGGTGGGGGTTGGAGGAAGATCACACTGAGATGCCGAACCAGTCGAGCCCTGTTCCCTGGGCTTCCTGCATTTTCATCTGAAAAGGAATGTTTGGCAATCTAATTAAATTACAGACCTTAGACAGCAGATGGCAATTGTCCTGTATGCTCAGCATTATAACTTCCCTATCATCAATTCACTCGGTGACCCTGCTGATTGCAGGACATTGCAGGCCTGCACAAAATAATTAATGAGGGCAGCTACAATTGTTCTGCACTAGAGAGACCTGTCAAAATTCTTTGTGGAGAGAGAAACTGCTGGACCATAGAGAAGGGGCTGCTCCCTGCAGCCTCAGATGCCAGAGCATCAGCTCAAAGAACTGCAAGCAAAAATCACCCAGCCCCTGATTCTGAGCTTAAAATATCAGAAGAGAGGATTTATTCTCTCTAAGCTAAACACAGCATGATGGGCATTTCTGGCTTGAGGATTAAGATGGGGGAAGTGGGTGTGAAGTTGGAGGGCACTGTACAGCCAGTGATCCCCAGCAGAAACCAGCCTCCATCACCTCTGGGGATTCAGTCCAGCTTTGCAGAGCCTCCTAAACATTGGTACCCCTCCATTACACAGAAGAGCTGCATTTCCCACTATCTGTCATCCCAGAGACTGCCTGCTTCCATGCTATAGCAGTTTCCCCACGGGCTTAGGAAACAGCCATCATCTAATGACATGGATAAACGCCTTTGCTCGTTCAGCTTTAGGGGATTATGCCCTCAGGATGGCACAGATTGTGCATGAGATTTTTGCAAAGCAGTGGCTCGATGAGGACCACACAGAAATTATCAGACAATCTGCCTGAACGATGTGGTTCCAAGGTGAAACAAGATGTAAACCAGCACTACTGTTACAAGCATGTGCTGCTGCTCCTCACCTGCAGTGCCCATCAGGCATGCAACAGTTACCTCCTACATCTTGATACACAATGCAGGGATTTCCCTTTACAATTCCATTTTTTCCCACCATTTCCATACATTTCCCCATTTTTCTCTTCCTTCCTTCCTTCCTTCCTTCCTTCCTTCCTTCCTTCCTTCCCTCCTTCCACAAACCACCTTGAACTGGCAAGTCTGAGCTGCAATGCAAATGTATCCAGGCCAGGGAGAAGGACTTAATCCAAGCCATGCCAAGTAGATTTCCCATCCCATCATATGCATTAGACCCTCCTCAAATGGTCACTGCCAAAGAAAAGTGGCGTGAAAAGAAGAATTTTTTTTTTTTTTCATATAGCACTTCGAACTAGGGAATACAGAACGAGCAGACTATGAGTAATGGGTGAGTTAATTCGATTGAGACACTGGAGATTTTATTTGCAGCTTCCACGTGGGGGCACTTTTGCACCAACAAGTGATTCCATAACCTTAATCCTCCTTGTAGCACCGGGGGCCAGAGAGGAGTTGGCTGAACCCCTGCCCAGCAGTGACTGGGGAGCTCCACCTGACAGCCCCAGCATCTCCATCCTTGTGCACTGTGGGAAGCCATTCAAAAACATCCCCCACACCCCCCTCCCTAGATTTAAAATGCATTTAAGTGTTTTCTTTCAAAAATAAAATTAAAAGGAGTGGGGTAATCCGAGGGAAATCCCTTGTGTCCTGAAACCCCTCCTCCACTAGGTATGTGCTAAATTCACACAAATGCTGCATTCTACAGCTTTTATCACTTGCTAAATGGACAGGGACACTAATGAGCACGATCTGTTGCTTTAAAGCCTTTCTATAGCCTTCCTCTGTTCCCCACCCTCAGGAATTTTCATCTATAAACCACTGCCTTTATTCTACGGGGACAAATGTCAGGGACACAGGGGTCAGCTCCAGGAGCAGCACAAAGGCAGCTGCAGGTTCTTTCAAAAGCCCCCAGCTCTCCAAAACTTTGAGGTTTGGGGAGGTGGGGTGTTTTGGGGGCAGGGACACCCTTGCAAAAACAGGGATTATCTTGCCATACATGAAGCCAGGCCTGCTAGATTGGTACAAATTGCTGCAGCTGGACGTGGTTTAAGTCCCTCCTAGATGAAATGCAGTGGTGGGGGGGGGGAGTATGGCCACGGATTACAGCCTGTAAATCCCTTCTGGAAATCTCCCCCATCCTGCCCTGCCACGAGCAAACCACTCAGAAGAGATGCTTTAATCTAGGGCAAGCAGTGTGGGACTTTGGAGGAGGGCTGAAGCATGAGGATGGTTTAACTCAGCTGCTTTCTTGCTGTGCCCTCTGCACTGCCACCCAGGTGGGTTGAAGTGTGTGCCAGGAGGTCTCAGGGGCAGGGGGGCACCTGCTGTGGTGTCTCTAATATGTACCCTGGCATGATTTGGGCCTTTTAAAACTACAGAGAAAAGTAACTAGCAGCCATTTTCTGCCTTTCCACAGTTTCTTCATTTTTTACTAATGATCAAAGGCTCTGTGGGAAGACACACAGTGGAGTTCTCAGTCTAAATCAGGGAAAAATAGGGTCCAACTCCTGGTACAGCCACAGAAATGCACAGATCATAATGTGATGATATTATCAAGCCAAGTCCTTTCAAAGAATGGTTCTGCAGCAATCAGAATTCTTTTCCCACCACAAGGGAAGAGTTGATGGAAGAGGGAAGCCCCTACTCTTTGGACATTCACCATCAGCCACTACCAACTGTGCTATTCCACTGGCAAGACACTTACTTGCCCCTCACTATTTTATATATGGTTGAAAAGAATTCTTGTCTTAGCACAGGATTTGCTGGGTTAAAAGGCCTTTGTTTCCTAAAAGCACAACTTCCTCCTCCATTCAACAGCATCATTTCAAAGACAGTGTCAACAAAAGAGGCTTTACCTGTGTGCTATGGCAGGTTTGTGTCCTTCACCTTTGCACCAGGGCACATCTTCATGAAGGTAGGACAAGCCACGGGCCATTGTTTCTGCAACATGGCAGAGCTCATTCCAGCTGATAATGTTGCCCTTCAGATAATCTGTCAGAGAACCCTGCAGAACAGAACATTGTCAATTCTTAATCTTGGACCCCTCTGTGTGACAGATGTGCCAACTCATCAGTTTAGAGAAAGGTTTAGAGAGTGCTTGAAAAATCTGAGCCTCGATTTAACAGGGGGGGGAAATCACTAGTGAAAGTAAAAAGAAGAAATAAAAATCAGAAGTGTCCATGAGCTTTCAGCCCTTGACAGCACAGACCTCCTGATGTCTACTTATCTGCCAGAGGAGGGAGGGGAGGTAAGGAAGGAAAAAAATCATCTTTAACCAGAGCAGTTCATCTAACCTGAGCAAGGGGAAAGCCTTCCATGCTTTCCCCAAGATGAAGCATTGTATCAGCTGGCTGTGGCAATGATTGACTCAAGCAGACCTTGGATTTATCAGGGGGATAACACTGCTGGCTCAACCCCAGATTTGCACGTTTGTTTTAAATGTTAGTCATGCTTTATAACTAAAGCAATCCATGAAGCAGGAGATGTGCCCCAAGCCTCAAAAGCAAACATGGAGCCCATCTGCAAGGGGCAAGTTGGGTCTGTGAAATCTGTCTCCCATAATGCTCATCTATGCACATCAAGAGATGGTGACCACCACAGATGTGAGCTATGGCCTTTTGTGCCTCTCTCCTTTCCTAAATCCCACTTTTATTAATTCTTTGTTTGTGTAGAAAAGCCTTGAAAACTAAAGGAAGGGCATTTGAAGCAGGGGAGCAGGAGCACTTTGCTACCACAGAATCATGGCCCACCAGGAACAGAGTGGAGGGATTACAGAGATTATAATTCTGCTGTATCACAACCAGCTCCCTCTCTGCCTTCCCAAAATGCATGTGCAGTGATACATTACCTTGTCATGGAAAGCTGTGATCAGCCAGAGCTCTGTCTCCAGGTTTGTCCCCCTTTTCTCTGCTGCGATAAATTGCAAAAGGTTTTCATGCTTCATGCCAGGAGTGTTGAAAATCTCCCTCTCACTCTGCCAAGATTGCTTATCCTGAAGCAGGGAGAAATGCACCATCAAAGATCACGCTTCCCTTTAAAGCAAACAGCTCCTTCAGTTCAGTCAGAGATGCTCACACAAATCTAAAAATCATGCTCCTGTGTTAGGATGTGATGCATCCCTTCAAAAGGAGGCTGTTTTCCCTAAAGAAGAAAGACAAGTTGCTGTCCTCAGTCTCCCCTCTCCAAAATTATCCTCAGCTGTTCCTAAGGACATGTGTGGGGAGCGGAGAGGAAGCCAAACTCAACCTTACTGAGAAATAATATTTTTCAAGATTTCCTAAGGATACTTGCAAGAAGAAAGCTTGAGCATACACCACCCAGCATCAGCCTGGTGGGGTAATTGCTGCAATTGCAAAATCTAATCTAGGCTCTATTGAATATTTACTAGTAGGTCACAGCTGGTTTGGACAGAAGATGTGCAGATATCCTTCAGCAAAGTATGACAACAAATATGAGGTGAAAAAGTAATGAAGGAGACAGCAGAGGAGCACAAAGATTTTTTAGTCATTTTTCTTTCACTTGACTTTTGATTGCTTTACTCTTTTTATCTGCAATTCCTAGAGAATCAAGTCAGGAGTGTTCAAAGGTTTCCTAGAGCTGAAGACAGGAACTGACAGAAACATTGCAGCACAATCAGCTCTCACAGCACCAAGACTCTGCCTTTGGAGGCTGTAAACTGCTCACTAGGTTTGGATCCAGATTTACAACCCACCCAGGCAGGACACACAAAGCCAGGGCTCTGGCCCTTTGTGTGCACTCTGGGCACTGCAGCTGCACCCTGCCTTGCTGGATTTAAACACAGGCATTTGCAGGGAAGTTAACATACCCTGTAGACTTCAGAATGTGCTTGTTTTTATCCTTCTTGCAACAAGTACTACTACAGGAAGCGTTTGGTAATGAGATAACTCAAGGAGAAGTGTAGGAAGGAAGGGTCCTTGAACTTTTTCCCCCAGCAGAAGAGCCCAAATGCATCTTTGTTATGGTCTCAAAAACCAAAATCTCCACAGGCACTTACAGCAGCTCAGCAGTGGTGAGGAAACCCCTGGCAAGTGAGAACCTAATGCAGTGTCCCTCTCACCTGAATAGGGAAGATTTTCACGGCTACGTAGTCGTTCATCAGCTGAGCCTTCCACACGCAGCCAAAGCGTCCCCTTGCCTTGATCTCCAAGAGCTGCAGGGGCTTTAGGCCAACCAGGGGAGAAGGGGGTGGTGGGCCAGGATCCTGCACAAGGGAAAATAACACTGTCACCAGCTGAAGCTGGACTGTAAAATAAAGGGAGGAGAGGAATTGAGAGACTGCACGTGAGGAAAGAAGTGTGAAGTGACATTTATTTGATACAAATTATTTAGGTGCACTGTTTGCAGCAAGAACAGCCTGAAATTCCCCATCTCTCTTGCTCTGTAGGATATTGGTATAGAACACATATAACAATCTACACCTCCAAGTGTCACTTTGTGACACTACTGCCTGCCATACTCTGGGCAAAACCTGAATTCTCCTGTGTTTTCAAAGCAAAAGTTATTTTGCTTTAAAAGCAAAAATGCTTTAAAGCATTAATGTCCTCAAGGCTATCTCCTGCCAAAATTGGAAACCTTTTGATCTTTGTGACCAGACTGCCAACTACATCTAAAACCTCCCACTGCTCTTCACTATATTAGCATGTTCCATGTCACCCCAGCCATGGGCAGTGAACAGGACTGTCAGCATCACACAGATCACATCTGTTTAAGCTCTGCATTTGTCCAGGAGAACAAAGTGACCCTGTAGGATGTGTGGGGTTGGAGCTCTGTCCTACCTGCTGTCAGATGGGAAAGGTTCACAGAATCATAGAATGGTTTGGGTTGGAAAGGAACCTTAAAGATCACCCAGTTCCAACCCCCCTACTATGGGCAGGGACACCTTCCACTAGACCAGGCTGCTCAGAGCCCCATCCAATCCAGCCCTGAACACCCCCAGGGATGGGGCACCCACAGCTTCTTTGGGCACCCTGTGCCAGTGCCTCACCACCTTCACAGGGAAGATTTTTTTCCTAATATCTAATCTAAACCTGTTCTCTTCCAATTTGAACCCATTCCCACTTGTCCTGTCACCACATGCTCTTGTAAAAAGTCCCCCTCTGTCTTTCTTGTGGGGTCCCTTCAGGTACTGGAAGGCTGCAATTAGGTCACCCCAAAGCCTCCTGCACCCATTCTCTGAGGGCTCATAAAACCTGAGCTTGATCAGGGAAAGCATCTTCCCTCTTCTCATAAAGCTGGCAGGAACTTTATCATCTTTTAGATCTCTGATGCTTTACAAAGCTGTCTGAAATCAGGCAATGGCTTTGAGAGTTTGGGAGGAAGGGCAGCCACCAAGCAGGGCTGTCTAATTCCCTCCCTCAGCCATCTCAGACACGGTGGCAACCCCACCTAAACCCATCAGTCTGACACTTCCATGGAGGCCAACCGCGCCACCAACTTCAAAAAGCAGAGAAGAAGAGTTAGACCACCTGAAAATTGCAAAGCAGAAATGGGTGTGAACACACACTGAGCACCCCCCGTGCCTTTTGCAAAGCCCAGACAAAGGGAAGTGACTCCCTGACCTCGATGATGTCCACGTGGCCGTAGGGAGGCTTGCGGTGCCGGTACATCCAGAAGGCCAGCAGGATGGCCATGGACAGCACGGCGATGGGCAGCAGGGAGTACACCAGGATGTTGAGCAGGGAGGGCGTTGGCGGCGGCGGCTCGTATATGACTGTGTGGAAAGAGCAGGGTAAGCGAGGGAAAAGGACCTTCAGGAATGCAGCAGCACTGTCAGCTGCACATCCAGAGGCAACCAAACCCCATCTGTCCCTCCACTCCAAAGCTGATGGTGCTGGCTGGCATGTCCCATCATGTGATGATAGCCCCAAGGTTCAAATTATCTTTACAGTCTTCTTCATACTGATGGACAAACCTTTTTCCTCTGCGTTTATGGTCTTTAATCACATTTACAAAGTAAGCCTTCCAATGCTACATGGATCACCTTTGGTGTTTGATGGAATGGCTGGCCAAGCTCTATCTCCACAGATGAAAAACACCCCCCATGGTAACTGTAAAAGGGTATGACTAGGTGCTGAAAACATAACTGAGGTACAATTACACCAAGAATCCACCTCTTTATACACAAGGAGATAGGGAGTGACAGCTGAAGTTTTGTCTTTGTTTTGTTCAAGCCCAAAAATGCCAAATTTGATGCAAAAATCCATTTTTATAGAACCACAGATTTCAAAGTTCTGGGGGTTCCTTCCTTCAGGAAGGAATTTGGTCCAAACACCCTGTTCATCAGAGGGATTTATAATGAATTGTGAAAGATGTGGAGGAATGGTTTTCAATATTGGCTAAACATCTACTGGCAAACTGACCAAACAAGTTGAAAATGGCTTTTCAGGGCTTGAATGAGTTAAACATATGGTATCTAAGCTTGGTGCATTGGCTAATGTTACCCAAACATTGGTTTTTGGCTGATCAATGGGCAAAACTGCATTGCTGAGGGCAAACAAGACAAGAAGACATAAACATGACATCAGATTCAACTCCATGTTCACAGCTCTTGTATGTAAAGCAACAGTATTCATAAGGCTCCATGGTTTTCTCTTCTCCATGGAAGTAATGTTAGTAATGGAGTTACAATGGCCCAAACCACACTTTGCAAGCTGAGCCTCCACCTGACCTTTATTTAAGATAGGTATTTCTTGTTGGGATACATAAAAGCAGAACATTTCCTCCTCCTAACCATTCCAAATGTATTAAGACAGCACAAAATCCCTTGCAGCATTGCTTTACCTTTCACAGTGATTGACAAGTTGTCAGTTTTTAGTAAAATGCTGCCGGAGCCACAATCAAATGCACTATTCCCACAGTAGTTCTTGTTCCAAATTACATCAGTGCAGTTGAGACACAAACAATGGGAATACTAAATGGAGCCATGTTGCTATGTTGGAGACAGGGAAGGAAAAAATAGCAAGACTTGCCAAATTAAACAAAAAACTGTGAGAGAAAGAATATTTGCTACTAGGTTGCTACGGGTACGTTAATAACAGGAGATAATATAACCCATGTAAACAATTAAAAACCTATCAGGACAGCCCAGGGAAATCTGATAAAGGTCTATTGGAACATCTCAGTAAATGCAGGTAGTTCAAACCAACCTAAGGAAAAGATTCACCTGTTTTAACAGATTTTATTGAATGATACTTTAAAAATTTTACACCTAAAATAATAACTGTTTTTCTATTAGCCTCTGAAGAAGGTCCTGCTATTACTTTTATTCCTTGATGCATATCTACAGACTGAAAGCTGACACACATCCTTTCCCTTTCAATCCCCAGACCAATAAAACAGAATCAAATGCAAAAGTCCCAGATGCTCAAGGTATCTGGGGACTCATGACTGTGAATTTCATGAGGAAGGTGTCAAACACCTTTTCAGAGTTTGAGGCTCAATCCATGCTATATAAATCACTCTGCCCTCTTCCTCTTGTGTGGGATTTTGTTTTGTAACATCCCACAGTGAACTGTCCACCATAAAGAAAACCTAACCCTTACTGATGGTATCCAAAGTGTTGGTACAGCTTTAGCCATAGAGTGAAACAACATTAAAAAACTATTCTTAAAGAACTGTAGCAAAAAGATTTCTGATTTCATAACCAAAACATCCAACAACACAATGTTGACACAAAGCTGAATCAGGGGAGGTTTAGGGCAAATATGAGGAAAAGGTTCTTCACCCAAAGGGTGGCTGGGCACTGGAACAGGCTCCCCACAGAAGTGATGACAGCACCAAGCTCAGAGCTCAAGGAGCATTTGGACAATGCTCCCAGGCACATGGTGTGGATATTGGGGGCTTCCTATGCAGGGCCAGGAGTTGGACTTGATGATCCTTGTGATCATTGATGATCCCAACTCAGGACATTCTATGTTTTTATTAAAGTCCTTGGAAAATGGGTCTAGAGGAAGAGACCCCAACTCTCCATCCTCCCAGTCACTCACCTTCTGGGCCGGTGACTTCAGGCAGATGGGTAAATTTCTCATTGCAGTAGTTGCCCTCGCAGCAGCAGAAAAACACCTGTGGGTTTTCTTCTGTGGCTACACACTCCTGCCTGCACCAGGGAGGGACAGACATGGAATGAAGGGGAGAGAAAAACATTGTCAGCCAACTCCTGCCTCTTGTCTTTGGGAGCCAACCTGCCCCAAATTGTCTTCTCCACACACCTTTTCCTGCAGCTGCACTGCACAGATCAGCAGTCTCCACTTACAGAGAACAACTTGGCACTCAAACACCCCAGTGGATACAAAGACCCTTGAAAAGACTGCAAAGGAAACAAATGCTTCCATATGTACTGAGGGCATTAGATGGTGAGTAATAAATAACAGCCTCTGCTGCTAACAGAATGAGGAGGAGAAAAACGACAGAGAGACGCCTCAGTCCCTGAACAGTGACTTTCCCACAGCCCATATGAACACTGCCAGGGCAGAGAAGTATTTGATGATGCAATTAAAGATTGTGCCATAAAGCACACATGATGAGGGCTGAGCTAAGGCTGCTCCCACAGCCTTGAGCATCACCAGCTCTGCACACTCGAAGGGCACCAGACAGTAGCAGCCACAGCCCTGCTGCAGCAGGAGAGAGCTGCAGGTCTGAGGGCATGCAGTGATAGACCAAGGTAATGGCTTTAAACTGAAAGAGGGCAGGTTTAGGTTGGATATTAGGTACAAATTCTTTACTGTGAGGGTGGTGAGGCACTGGAACAGGTTGGCCAGAGAAGCTGTGCATGCCTTATCCCTGGAAGTGTTACAAGGTTAGGTTTGATGGGTCTTGGATCATCCTTGGTCCTATGGAATGTATCCCTTCCCATGGCAGGGGGCTGGAACTAGATGATCTTTAAAAGTCCCTTCCAACCCTAACCATTCGAGGCTCCTATGATTCTCATTTTGTTTCTGGAGTTTTATGCTTAATTTTCAAGTGCTGTCTCCTCCAAAAAAAGCTTATTTCTGCACAAAAACCTTTAAGAAAATCAGGTTGCATTTTCTGCCTTTGCCTCTTATCCAGGTACTTCTACAGCCTTCCCAGCACTGAGATTTCCTTCCACATTGTGCAAGGCCTTAGGGGACTTCCATGGATCAAACCAACTCCACTTCCACACATCCTCCCTCTCCCCACAGATCAATGCCAAAAGAGATGTGCAGTGATTTTTGCAGTACTTTAGCTGTCATTTCTTTCTGTTTCTTAAATGCTGCTTCCCTTCCCTGCCACCTTTTGCTAAGCTATGCTCTGGTTTTAGTTATTAGGCTTGCAGAGCTGCTCTCCACAGAGAACTGTATCAAACTATTTCCTGAAGCCCAGCTAAATTATATGCATAACTTCCTTCCCTCGACCACTTGGAGGAAGTAGCAAAACAATCATATGCGTTTGACATTATTACTCATTTCTGAACCCATGCCAAGCCTCCCTTTCTCTGTTATCACTGACATACTGCCATGAGAAGAATGGAAAGGGCTCTCTTCAGTCCTAGCACTGGGTAGTTTTCAGTGTTTTAATCCCTTTGGGGGAAAAAAATGGCTATAGCCAAACTGTCTCCTCCAAGGTCTCAGCTGGGAAGCACTTGGTTTGTTTTTCAGGCTCTCGTTTTCTTCAACTTCAAAGCAAAAAAGCAGCCATTTGACTTATTCAAATGAACAAAGATGTTTCAACAAGTTAAACAGCGTTTCCAGATGCTTTTTTGTGAAATCAGATAACAAGCCCTTTGGATTTAACAGCATCAGTGTTGGAGCCTTCAATAGAAAACACATCCTTTGCTAAATCTGTTGGTTAAAAAATCAAGCTAATGAGTGAAAACAGCCTGTTCCACATCTGCAGTTCATTATCCCTGTCTCTGAGTGAAGCCATCCAGGTATGTATGACATGTTACACTTAGCAAATATTACAGCTGAGACAGAGGGAGAGAATGACACATTTTTCTGTGGCAGGGAGGGCTCGTTTTGGAGCCTTTCACGTGCTCTGCAGGGGAATGTGAACATGACCTCTCCAGCAGGGCTGTGTAAATAAACCAGAGCACACAAGTCGATTTTTAAACACTACCTTTTTCCTATAACCTTAAATGTACATGTGCCACGTTCTTGTTTCCTCAAGATAAAGAGCAGAGTAAGGAGCTGTCACCCTCAACGTCCCAACCCTTGCACTCCAAAATTTTTCCACGTTCTGGCGACAAAGGAGGCAGCACTTGGCACATCCCAGCACGTGCTGCTCCAAAAGCAGCTGCAGCAGCCAGAACAGGACCATGCCCTGCATCCAGGGACACAGAATACAGGTGCATCTGCCAAGGCTGCTCCCAGAAACTCAGCATCCACAGGTGCCAGAGACACAAAGGGCATCAGCACAGCACCACTGATCAAAAAATCATCTTCTTAGCCCTTTTTGCCACCTTGGGATGCAGCACTGCCTGCATGGAAGTCTGCCAAGGGCACTCAAGGGAAGAGAAAAAATGAAAAGGAGTGCATTTAAAGAGGGTTTATTCCTTTATATAATTAAAGCTAACCTTTATTTCAAATGTTGCTTTTGATATTTGTACTGTTTTTTAATTCTCAGAAGGTCTTTTAGCTTTGCCCTAGAACTTGTGGCTTTGAAAAGTCAGGCAATGGAATACTGGATGCTCAATTCTAGGGCTGCAAAAGGCTGGTGAGGAGCCCTGGAAACTTTTTACCATTGTAACAGAGCAACACATTATGACAGAGTTTAAGAAACACTACATCCCTGCAGAGACACTCAGTGACAATACAAGTGTCACTGGATATGAGAGTAGGCACTGAAAGGATAAATCTGTTTACAGTAAACACTTCTGCTTGGAAGTAGGAAACTACAGTGACCTTCTATTCTCAGAAGAATCGGCATTAAGATGACTAATGGGCCAAGGAGGATTGATTTATTGGGAAAGAATAAAAATTTAACTATATATAGAGCCTGGCTACTCAATTGGCAAAGGGAATAGGTGTGGTAGGAAAGTAACTCTGGAGCTAATAATAGAACAAAGATGAGGAACAACTTACAGTCGAGATAAGCCAAGACAACAAGCACAAAAGCAGGGGAAGTGTACAGCACCAAAGGGAGAAAACACTGCAGCCATGGGACAAATCTAGGTCCAGCTTAACCCCACAGCTTAGCACCTGATCTTCCTAAAACTTTCAGAACAAGATGCTACAAAGATGCACAACTGAGAATTGAACAAGGGTGAGATCGACCTACATCAGTGTTATATCAAGGGAAATCCTTGAATTTGATGTTGCTAATCCTTAGTGAAAGGGCTGGGCTTGGCTTGGTTGGTTGGTCATTGGTTTGGGTTTTTTTTAACAAAAACCCTGAGCTTAGAGCTACTCAACATTGTCCTTTTCAACTGTGAAACTTCATAGGGTTGTTTTCTTTAGCTGTAATTCTTTCCCCCTTTGTAGAATTGCATCAAGGGAAGTGAGAAAAGACTAGTTAATTTTCCCAGCTATTTAATGAGGCTGGAGCCTTCACACTACAAAACTTCATTCCTTTTCAGCTTGCTATAGCAGTGACACACAAACTCACATTGCTTTTGCTCCCCACTCTTTCTCCTGGCCCTTCTCTTCACTCAGCTAAAGAACAGTGGAACTTTTTGCATCATCACAAACGTCAGACTATCTCAACTCCTAATCACCCCCAGATATCTGTGCTTTTCTAGACAGCTCCAAATGATTCCAAGTTTTCACTTCTATCACCAAATGCTCCTGGAAGAACACGTTGCTCTTCATTTGATGGTACAGGATGGGTTTTTCAATGAATGCCAGAATTATCAAAGCTTTGCTAGGGAAAAAACAAACAGAACAAAACACAACACAAAACCCCTAAAAGTGATTTTAGCAGCTTCTGTTTAGAAAGTCAAAGCAGGTAAGTGACAATTCCAAGAGCTGCATTAGCAACAGAAGCAATCACAGGGAATGCTTTCGCCAATTAACTTGGACTTGCCTTCTTTTCCTCTACGCAAAAAATCCCGAGCTTTTACACTTTGAGAACCAACTAAACCTATATTTAGATAAACCAGCTGGGCTATTACCTGTCGTAGCAGTTGAAGTCATCTAACCAGCAGCCTTTCTTCACCAGCTCGATGGAGCCCGAGTTGTTTCTCCAGGAGGCGTAGCAGTGGAGCCGCTTGTCCTTCTCCCCCTCGCAGCGCTCCACGCCGCTCTGGTTGGTCTTCTCCAGCTCCCAGTTGGCATTGTAGTAGATGCACTCCCTTGTCTCAGCCTCCCCGTGGCCTGGCCCTGAAAACAAAAAAACAAGCCCCAAGAACATTGAGGTAAAATCAGAAATAGATCCTGGGAATTGTATGGGGGGGTTTTAGGTGATGCATGCATTTGATTCCCTAGGAGCTGAGCAGCTCAGCAGTGAGAGCTTCAGCACAGTGTGGAGATTATTGTTCTCCTCTGGGGTGAGGTGGGGAATGGAGAGGTCAGGTTTGCCTAAGCCCACACAGGAGCTTATGGTGAAGAGCCCAGCTGAGACCTTCCCAGATCTCCTCTGGACAATGTTTCAACCTTAGGACCCTAAAACAGGGGATGTACCAGGCAAGGCATACCCAGGAATGTCTAACCACAGACACTCTGTTTAGCAAAGACAACCCCCCAGGGTGCTACTTGATGCTTGCTGGGATGTCATGCAGTGGAGTTACTCTTCCTCTCCACCACTACTTTGGGAAACATCATCTAAAAATACCCAGTTTCTTCCATGGATGTAACTAAGAACAGATAATATTCATCCTGCAGAGGAGGACCAGTGTCCATTTCTCACTTAGAAATGAGGCTTATTTGGGTAAGACTCCATATGATAAATGCCATGTTTTTAGCTGCATTTGACACAGCTCATGGTGCCTCTCCACCCAAGCAAGACCTTCAGCAACAGAAGATTCTGTTCCCCAAACAATGCTGGCCAGCCCAAATGGATGCTTGGCCACCACAAACAAAGGAGTCTCCATAGCTTGTGGGTCTTCCCTCCTTTAAAGCCTTGTACCAAAGGACTGTGGAGCTCCTACTGCCCCCAAGGAAACAATTCCCCCATAGCCACCATGCTGCAGAACTGAAATACAATTGCAGACACTTCCATTAAAACCAGAGTCAAATAAGGGAACACTGATATTTTCAGGTGACCTGTTCTGTCCTAAACCTTAAAAATCCTCTCTTCATCTGGAAATACTCTGTTTTGTGGCATTTTGAGGATTAGTTTAAAACAAAACAAAGAATAAAACAAACACACGTCTTGTAAGCAGACAAACACAAAAGATACTGTGAGCCCTGTACCGTGATGATTCTGTAAATCCTGAAATGCCCTGCAGCCATCTCTCCTTGGGATTACCCAACCTAAGGCAAGGTCAGGCCTGGCCATTATTTTGATGGATTGCAATCATGGAAAATGTAGGTATCTCAATAAAATGTGTTGACAACTGGGTAGAAAACACAAATAGGTCCCGCAGGATGGTGAAACACAAGTGCTGTTCTCCCAAAATAGCCAGGCCTCTGTGAAGCCTAGAACTAAATTTCTAGCTAGAAAACCACAGTTCTGAATAAGCTAGGGGTGATGGGTCCAACCTGCTCCCAGTCCCAACACCTGGACTCAGCAATGGGTAATTTTCATGGCATGGAGCAAACTCATCACACTGGGAAGATCTCTTTGCAAGCTGCTGAGGTGTTCAGTCCTTCAATAATAACATTTTTTAGGAAGACTGCTTGATCTGCATTGTGAGAGAGACTGCAAGGGAGTAGGGGTATAAGAATGTCATAAAGCTGACTTCTGAAACTGGAAATTATATTCAAAGCACACACGAACAAGAGCTCAATTTCAATAGCACCTGCAGGTTTTATCAGCGCTTGCAAAGCTCCATCAGAGTTTTCCTCTGACAAGTTGCTTACAATAATGAAAACAACCTACCAATATCCCTCAACACAGAACAATGTCAATATTGACACTCCTTGTTAAAGCCTTGATATTTGTTCTCTTGATACTTACACTGTGCTTCTTTAGGGCAGATTAAGCATTTTTGCTAAATACTGGTTAAATCAGCAGGAAAGCAAAAGAGTTTTCTCTTGTGTGGGGGGGGTGGAGAGCAATATCTTTTTACTTATAAAGGAAAGAATAAATATCTGAACTGCACAGAATCATAGAATGGTTCAGGTTGGAAAGGATATTTAAAGGTCATCTAGTCCAATATCTCTGCAATGAGCAGGGACATCTTCAACTAGACCAGGCTGCTCAAAGCCCCATCCAGCCTGACCTTGAATACTTCTGGAGCCACCACCTCTGTGGACAACCTGGGCTAGAGTTTCACCACCCTCATTGTAATAAGTCACATGGCTTCCA
This sequence comes from Peucedramus taeniatus, assembly GCA_013400575.1. NCBI lineage: Eukaryota > Metazoa > Chordata > Aves > Passeriformes > Fringillidae > Peucedramus > Peucedramus taeniatus. The sequence continues at coordinate 61,657 of WBNO01022965.1, forward strand.
GCTGGTACCTGACACCTAATCCTCACTTATCATCTTCTGCTCCACTCCTGGAAATACACTTTGTAATATCATTTTTATCATCCCAAACTGAATATCGCTTTTGATCAAGACAGAAATTTCCTCTCCCTCCCCAGCTCTGTCTCCCAGAAAGCTGGAAGGTTTAATGAACCATTTCACTGGAAAACAGCCCCAAAATCTAATCCTAGCTCAGCCACCCTCATCTGCAACCTCAGGCAATATTGTGTAGCCTCTGTTTTCTCCACCATAAACGACAGCCAATGCCACTCACTGAGCTGCGGTGAGATTTGATATTTCCACTGTGCTTTGGAAAGAGAGTGTTGAAAAGATGTGAAGCAGGAGCTGTATCGGCTCTGGGACCAGCAAACCAAGGCTGCTAAATCCTGTGTTGAGCCCAGGCTCCCTTCCCCCAAGACAGTTGTCTTTTCTGGAACAAGTTTCAGCTGAAGAGTAAGAGCTGCTTGCAAACACGCAAACCCAACTCTGCAAACAGCGACCGCGCCAGGAAAAAGGCCTTTCCCAGTTCTCCCCCCGCTGTTAAAGTTTAGATGATTTGAATAAAAGCATGCATAAAGTTTTAGATGACTAAATAGATGTATGCTTTCTTTATAACAGCTCCTAAGGATGCTTGCATTAAGAAGACACTTTAAAAACCTGCGTGTTTGTTACCTGCTCTCAGATCTCTTTAAAAGCCATTTGGTAGGATCCTCGCCCCGCTGGGTGCTCACGACTGCAAGAAACCCTTCTGTTTGTACCCAAGATGGTCTCAGCAGGAAGGGGCACGGCTCCAGGTCTGGGTATTAATTTACCTGCTGCTTTAGCTCATCAAGAAACACTCACACCTTGCTCTGTAATGGATCATGCAGAGACCAAAGTTTGCAGCTAACTGCTTGTTCTGCACTCACTGCGGTAAAACTCTCACTGAACAGAGGGAGGGGGAGTCAAAACAGGGGCTTGTCCCTCTGAGAGAGAAAAGTGGTGACTAAGAGAGGGAAATCTGAGCTTTGCTTATCCATCCCCAGGGAACTGGGTAGATTTTCCTGCCTTTTCTTCTCCCATTGAGCAATACATACCCCCAAGGCCACTGTAGGTCTGTAAGAAACACTGAGCTGGGCAATAGGTAATGGTTTTAAATGAAAAAAAAAAGATTTAGATTTGATGTAAGGATGAAATATTTTTCTCAATGAGGGTGATAAAACACTGGAACAGGTTGCCCAGGGAGGTGGTAGATGCCTCATCTCTGGAAACATTCATGGTCAGGTTGGACAGAGCTCTGAGCAACTTGATGTAGTTGAAGACATCCCTGCTCATTGCAGGGGAGTTGGACTAGATGCCCTTTAAAGGTCCCTGCCAGCCCAAAATATAATTCTATAATTCTGCCAAGTGACAAAGGCATGGATAACCATGTCCTGCTTCTCATTTCAAGTTGCAAGAGGAATCAGAGGGTGTTACCCCAAGATATGTGCAGGAAGCACTTGTCTCCCTCCACTGGACACAGCTGATGCATCAGCACAACAAGGATTTGACTGGGCTCCCCTGTGCTCCCCTGTGCCCCCAGCAGTACAACCTGGCTCAAGAGGAGTGTTGTACCAAACCTGAGCATCTGACAGGAGTGACACCATTCATTTTGGCTTGAAAGAAAAGTCACAAACCACAGCTTGAGACAGATTAAAGGGGTTGTGTCCCCACAGTCCTGCTCTCCCCCTCCTCACTCTTGTCATCTCTCTCATAGCAGCCTTGGTACATAGGAAAACTCCTGAGTGCCTTCATTTGGTGGCACTGCCTGGTAACATCCTGCTCATGTGGGATGGAAAATAAACACCCCAGAGAACTGCTCAACTTTTGACAGAAAATCAATGGGATTTGAGTGCAACAAGATATAAAACCTTCATGCTATGCAAGTGTTTGAAGGTCGCTTTTGGAACCTGGTCTCATTTACTGGGCCCCCAATCCTCTCCTGCCTAAGCCTATCCCAGCATCCCCAATGCAAAATTTGGGAAAAAAAGTTGCAAAGCAGAAGCATGTATGTGGGGCAGGAGCCTGGACATGGGGCAGGAGCATGGATGGACATGGGGCAGGAGAACAGCATCCCCAGCACTGCATCCCACTCTCAGCCCCTCTACCCATGGAAAAGAGCCTCGTGTCAGCAGCCAGGCAAAAACAATCAACTTTTTAATATCACAATCCACAAATAGTCATTGAAGCAATAAAGCCTGAAGTCCTGTTTGAAATCAAAGTCTAAGGAAGAATCAGGCTTTGCAGGAGCAGATGGGTTTCTGGCATCCCACTGCATCCACCCAGTGCTTCGGGGATGACGCAGTGTGGCTTGTCCTCGAACAAAAGCTGCACAGAAATACCTTTACACAAAATACCAAGCCCAAATAACTCCCAAACATCACACAGGCAGAGGGAGATTACCCACCATCACCCATTTTTGGGGTGGAAATCAACTTTTTGACCTCAGTCCTGAGGAGCTGTCATTATGCTGATTCCCCTGGGTCAATTTTCTGCTCCAAATGACTGAGGTATCACTAGGTTTTTGCCAAGCAAGACCCCCAGCACCCATGTGAGGCACATAATGATGGGAAGAGCAGTCGAAGCACCATGCAACATGGGAAGACCTCTTGCCTCTACTTGGGAGTTACAAGGCACAGAGGGAGCTCATTAAAAAAAGATCTTCATGAACTGAAGGACTTCAGCCTGCTGAGACATGGGACCTTGCTGCTGATCTGAGACTAAACCCTGCTCTCCTAATTTGGAGCCGCTGACAGATCACTGAGGCTGTATCATTATCCAACAGCTTCTAAATTATAGCCAAGATCCAGTGTAGCAACTCCAGGTCTAGGTGTTAGCAGTTGCCAGGCTCCTAACTCATAATTAGATACATAGGGAATATCTTCCCCAAGGCTGAAGGCTGCTATAAATCTCAGCTCTTTATCTCTGCCTGTCCCCTTTTGAAAACCTAAAATGAAAGTATATATGAAAAGATGGGATGTGTCAAAATAGTCTGCATAAACACTGAGTGATTTACCAGACAGTCTGTTTGCCTGACTGTCAAAACCACCGGGCTTTATATATGAAACAGTGTATGCAACTGAAGTTATTTGCAAACACTTCGTTATGTCCCTGTATAGCTATTTGTACATGTAATTTTATAATATAAAACGGCAGAGATTGTACACTGAATTGGGGTAATTGCCCTCTAATTTGGAGGGTAATTGCATGCAGCAATTAAGCAACTGCGGATGCATTCTTGCACGTGTGATTATGGAAGTCGGGCCCTTTGTTTGAGGTTTGGGTTTGCTTTCAAGAGCTCCCCCTTAAACTGTGGCAGGGGTGAGCAGAGCTGGGAAATCAGGGGCTGCTGGGTGCTCACCTTGCAGTGCAGCATCTGCTGGGATGAGCCCCTTCACCCCCTCCCCAGGGGATGCTAAACCAGCAGCCTCCAAACCCACAGCTGCATTTTGGCACACCCTTCAGTGGGGAACCACAATCTAAGCATGTGTGGAGCACTCTTGGAGTCACTGGTGGGGAGGGAAAGGCAGGGAAAGACGGAGGGCTGCTGGCTCCCAGCTCTCCCTCTGCCAGACACCTGCCCAGAAATCACAAATTAAAGAATTTCAAATAGTTGCTGCTAGAAATTCAAAATCAAGCCAGATTGAAGAAGGCTTGCAACTGAGAATGTTTGGAAAATGTTGCTCTGGAGAGACCACCCAGTTGCATCTCTCCAAAACGAATGTGAGATTCCTAAGTGTTGCTCCAGCACTTATTCCCCAAGAGGGGTGATTTCATTCCTGCTGTACTTACATAATAGGGGCTAAATACATTTTTAGGCAGAGCATCAAACTCGTGATGACATCTGTGGTTAAGCACGTAACTGCACATGAGGATTTGGAGACTTGTTGCTTTTATCCCCTGTTCTTTCACTAAAGTCTTTAAACAACAGAGCAGAAACAAGCCCCTGTGACTCTGCAGAGCCTCTTTCTCAAGCCAAAACTTCACCCCACCTTTGGGGACCTCAATGGCCAGGGTTTGTCCAGGCAGAGATGCCCCATCCAACCCAGCTGGATGCAGGAATGGTTAATTAGAAGCATCAATCACTGCAAAATGTTTTGGTTCTTAAGGTAGATCTGGTAAATCTGGGCCCAGGCAGCACCGAGAAGGCAAAGGTGTAACACCAAGGGAAGACATTACTTGGAATTTTGTTTTCTGTCAATAGATTTGTCTTATCCCACAGTAAAAGAGCTCCAAGTTTTTGAGTCAATCAATGGCTGTTAATCTATTATCTCAGCATATATTGCCATGGTAACCTGCAATGATGCCATTGACAACTACTCTCAAAAGGACAGGAGGCTTTAAGACATTTTCTTTTAAAATTAAAAAAGGAACTTTAATATTAAGAAATACATCCTCCCTGCTCACCAGGGATGACAACTCAGGGCTTCTATATTCACACCATGACTCACACTTCACAGCTTCCACGGACATCTGTGTAGCTACCCCCCCCTCCCCCCCACCACCATATATCTCTTTTTTAACTTGGGTTTAACTCAGTAAATGATAACAAGGAAATTATTCCAAAGAATTAGATCTTCATTAGAATTTTCCCCCAAACAGACTGCAAAACCTGTTCTGTAAAATGCAAGGAGTGTGTTTTAGGAGTTATTGCTACCAGCTCGGGGAAGGGATGCGGTAATGGTTTAATTATTCTGAATAATTTCCCTGGTATTTTAAGTCAAACAGGATGGGTAGGAGAAGGACCTGGAAAAGGACATGGAGCATCCCAGCTCCTCACAAGGCCACAAACCCAGGCAGATCCTGCAGAGGGGAGACAGAGCCGAGTGAGATGACAGCAATACTCAGCTGAGTGAAATATTGAGTGTCCACACACACATGCATGCACACAGAGCTGATGAGAGTAATCTCTTGGCCCAAAGGGGAGGAGCACTCAGGAAAAGGTTTAGTAAATCATTCCTCTGGCCAGGCAGAGTGATCCAAGGAGGTTTGGCCAGGTTGCTGGCTGGCCTGGTGTGCAGCAGGACAGAAACATTGCCAGCAGTTAATCAATTTTTGGAAGCAGAGCATTTTTGACTTGAACTCAGAGGGTCACTTCTATATTTTATTTAAAGAAGAGATCATTTTAGTTATCCATTAGAAAAATCCTATTTTGTATCATTTCAGTTAAGGACAAAGCCAAAAATGTAATTACATTTCTCCCTTCACATCACTAACTGTATCTGTCTCCCCCAAAAAGGTTTTAGTTCTTTAATAAAACCATCAGGGAGATCAATCAAAAGCATTTAATGCTGTGGTGCTTCTGCAGTTCATGTTTAAATGCACTTTGGGTCACAAACAAGGCAATTTGGACAGCAGAGCTCAAACCAGATTAGTAACAACACACAAAAGAGGCCTAATTCCTAATTTCTATTTTTTTTTTTTTTTGCACAGATACATACTCCTCCTCAGCTACACCCAAGAGAATGAAATCAAACTCAAGCCAGCCCCAACAAGCACAAAGTCACAGATCCAAAAAGGGCACTGCTGCTGCCCTCCTGCCTGGGCACAGCCTGGGGTGGAGGAGAGCAGGAGAAGCTGCAGATCCCATCCAAACTCCCAGAGCTGCTGAGCTGTTCCCTGTCTGGGTGTGACCAGCCCTGAGGATGCCACCTCAGGCACCATCTGAAATGATGCTCCTCCATCCCCCCATTTCACTAGAAGACCCCTCCAGGCTTCCTTTGCACAGCTACACCAAGAAAATGCCTTGCTCCATAGAGGAATTCCATAAAGGAGCAGCTGTGTTTTCTCCCCCACACCACAAGTTTCCAAACAGGCATATAGTTATTAAATTTTTTCTTTTTTTTTCCTTCAATTTGAGGTGTGCATTTATAAAAGCATTAAGCAGGCCATTTATTTGGCTTGTAGCAGCAGTGACTACTCTTTGGCATGAAAAATGGCCCCTTGTGGGCTGAGCACTCTGCACATGAGCTACCAAGAAGGTGTCTCAGCAGCCAAACTTTGCAGCCTCTGTAAGGGAAAATATTAGAGCTTAATTGCAAGATTAAGGTATTTCCAACTGCACTCCTGAAAATCAAACAGAGGGCAAGTCTTGACCAGATTCCACAAATCACTAAGTAAAATATGCAGCAAGTTCTGAAATGACATTTAGAACACAATCATTTGTTCTCTCCCATTCTCCTCGGGTGCCAGCATGGGGTCCCCAAAGAGCATGGGAGGAGGAAGTGAAATCACGTACGTTCATAAATATTTTCCCCACAGTGAAGTTTTGAAAAGCTTTCAAAGCAAGCCTGGAAAATGAATTTCCTTCCAGGCAGAGGAACGAGGGTATGGGAGCATCTCCTTGTGAAGTGCAGAGGTTTAAGGAGCAGCAATAATCATATGGTGATGCCTTTCCCAGCTTTTTCACGTGCATCTGCTCCATCCCACTGTCCTCATCATCCTGTGACACTGCCACCAGCAGAAATGCTTTTCAGAGCTCCTGATTTTTAAGGTCTTCTGCAGAGAGAGAGTGATGTGTGTCCAACACATCTGGCAAGCCACAGAGAGCTTTGGTACCAGAACAGCAGCACCTCAATTCATAATCTACACAGGGTCCTCTGAGATTTATCAGCAGGGACATTTCAAATATGCTTTAAAATGTGCTGAGTCTACTAAGATTGGGCCCCAAGTGCTTTTCTATTGATTCTGCTTGACATTTCCAAATACCACAATTCCAAATTTAATTCACTGGTAATTGGAAAAACTGTAATGCATGTAAATGGACAAGAAGATGTGGGAAGTCCAAAAGGTCAAGCATCAGGAAAACGTGTCCCCAAGAACTAAATGATGCTTGTTTGTGTTTGTCACCCTTTTCTACTTGAATAATCAAAGCTTGGAGCTGAGCAGTTTTCTCAGCAGGATGCAGGAAGAAAGGCAATAAAAAACACAACCACCCTAAACCATGGAACCAGTTCAAAAATCACTGTTTTAAACTCCATCACTGACCAGAATTCAAATACACCATACAGATGAGTCACTTAATCAGCAGATTACATGAGCAAGTGGGAAACTCAAGGAAGAATTAATTTGAAAATGCTCTCAGCAGAATAAGATTATCTCTACCTAGAAATCAGGTTTCTAAGATTTCTGCTACATCACAGCTTCTCCTTGCCAGCCAGTTGAAGACAAGGCAGTGACAGAGAGAAAATCTTATAGATGTTTCAGTTCAAACCTCAGATCCAGCATGATGATGGATGATTGTTGGCAGGTGCCAGCTGGGGTCTCTTCTTTATGGACCTGAGAAAACCAATCTTCTGTTTCAGAGGAACCAAGGGCTTCAGTGACAAGAAATGGTGCAGGACCATGCAGGGGATGCTTGCCCAGCTCTTTGCAAAGAGCCCTGAGCTGCAGCAAAGCTTGAGGGTTCACTGTGTTGATGGGGAATCAAGCCCAATGGGCAAAGACCATTCATATGCTATACAAAATACACTATGACAGAAATCCCCATATTTCTTCATGTTCTAGAGAATAAACATGCACATTTTAGCTGCCAGTCTGACCTGCATTCCCCCCAGCACGTGAGCAATCACCAATGGTCTGACACCATGGTGCACTTCAGCTCAGAGGGTAAGAGCATGATGGAAGGGCAGTGCACAAAAAAACACAAGCACAATTTATAGCCAGTCTTACACCGATGAAGGACAAACATCCATTACCACATCCCAAATAGAGATTCCTCCATCCAGCCCACAGCAGTACACGTGAAAATACTTGATAACTCCTTGGTGCAAGGGACATCTTTTGCATTGCACTCTAGATCTTCAGACCATTCAAGATTTGCAGAAGAAACCACTGATTTTTAAAAAGCTCTTTCCCCAGTGTACACTGGTATTTCAAGAGTTAACAACAGCAGAACCCAGCCTAAAAGAGAAGGGAGGCAGGAAAAAAGCAAGTCTCTGGCCCTTGCAATCACAAACTAGCCTTAAGCCCTCCAAAAGGAAGTAAAGACATTCCTAAAATTCTTGGAGGATGAGAAGCAAGTTGCCAGCCAAATCAGAAGTCCATTTCTCCAGTCTTTTTGCTCTTAATGGCAAATCCCACATGAGCAATTTTAAGAGCCTCTCTTACAATGGAATCTTCTCCCAAGTGGCTACAGCACATCTAGGACTTGTCTCATGTTTACAGAAATGTACCTTTCTCCTTTGGGTCTACTGAAAAAAGCTGCTGTCAAACGACCTGAGGAAGGAATGCAGCACAACCCAATGCCATCATGCAATTTCCAGTGATTGTTTCTGTTACAATAATGAAAGGCACGGAAGAAACCTCTGGATAACTGCGGTGATTCTCTAAAGACAAGTTATAAAAGAGATGCTGAAGAGATTTTATGTAAAGGGGCATGGGGGAAAATAAAGTCACCTATTAGCTTTCATTTTGATTACATGCATTAAGCAGCATACAGATCCCACTTTGAAATAAAAATGGTTTTGAGCAGATTGTCCTAGGAAGTTGAAATCCCGCCTGTTTCATGGGTGGGAAGCAATAAAATAACTGTGTGCTGTGGGACAGGTCTTTTCCTTCCTGGTTTTCTCACACCAGAAGAAGACTAAAACACTTTGGATCACAGTGTGCATATGGAGGGAAAGAAGAACTTACTCTCCATCCACATCCAAGCTTTCTGGACGACCTGAGCTCAACAGCTCCAGCCCAGAAACTGGGTACAGTCCCTTCCAGTTCAACTTTCTATTTGGGTGCCATTTAGTTCCCATGGTGATCAGGATCCAATATTATGTAAAAGAGCATAAAGTAATATTTTAAGATTCAGCACAGTACTCCCCATTTCCTGACCTTGCATAGGTGGGGATCTCCACTAGCACCATCTCTGATGCTGCTCCACATATTTAGATGCTGATGTATGCGAATAAGGAGATGAGGGCAACCTTGTCTGGGCACTTTCAGAGACACCATGAATATTTAGAGGGATTTATCTCTGGAAATACAATAAGAATCCAAGACAAGAGAAGGCTCCAGGGAGCTCTTACTGCAGCCTTTCAATGTATAAAGGAGGTTTACAAGAAAGTTGGGAGAAGACTTCTTACCGAGGCCTGTAGTCATAGGACAAGGAGAAATGGTTTGAAAATTAAAGATGTTAAGTATAAATTAAGAAGAAATTCTTTCCTGTGTGGGTGGTGAGGCACTGCAACAGGATGCCCAGAGGAAATGTGGAAGCCCCATCCCTGAAGGTGCTCAAGACCAGTTTGCATGGGATGTGGAACAACCCAGTCAAGGGAAGGTGTCCCGGCCCATGATGGGGGGCTTGGAACAAAAGGATCTTTAAAGGTCCCTTCCAACCCAAATCTTTCAAATACTCCTCCATAACCTGTAACAGGATCATTTTAAGCTGTAGTCAAACTCTTTCCTTTCACCTCAAGAGCTTTATCAGCAAGATGCAATAATCACTTGATTTGGTCCACATGCTTGAGTTGAAAGATGGGAGAGGTGCCTGCAGGAATGTACACACAGAGGACTGGCAGCTGTAGAGAGATGAGCAAACTACAACCCTGAACACGGCTTTTCACTGCCTCCCCTTGCTCAGATTTACCTGGGGACACAGGCATGCAAACTCTCTAATAAAAAGGTACTTCCTGTGACACTATTGTACACTCCTGCTAATCAGCAGGAACAGAAATTGAAGACATGCCACCAGTAAATTTCATTTTTCACTAAAGAAAATAAAAAGTTCCAAGGCAATGTGAAAAACTTCACATTGACAGCAACCAGTTGAGCAATAAAACCACTAATCTCCCCACTAGGTTGGGGCACATGGATCCCAATGCTCTTCAGCCAATTTCCCTGAACTTTGGTAAGGCGTTGCAGCCATCTGGGAAGAGCAAACAAAATTTTTGATAGCTTTTTGGAGGGTGCAGGACCATCTGTTTCCACACCAACAAGCAGGTGAACACACCTGCCCCAGGCAAGGCAGCAGCACAGAGGGGAATCCCTCCACCTTTATATCTTTCTTGGGAACAAAGAAAAGACCATAGGGAAGGGTCAGACCAAGCTGCTTGCACGTATTTTCTGTGGGCATCATGTCACAGTTCAAGGTTTTCAATATAAATACTTTAGTACAGGATTCACTTTCTTTAATGCAATAAGCCCAGGAAAACATAACCTACTGTTCTAGCTATATCCTGGGAGCTCTGGTGAGCACTAAGAGATGCACCCTTCTTCATGCTGAATAAAAACCAGAGAATAACAATGCTGATCAACCTCCTCCATTTCTAGGTGGCCCCTGTTTTGCAAGAGCGAGGCAATGGCTGAAGAGTAAAAGAAGTAATGAAGGGTGAAACAAGTGGTAAACAAGTGATGAAGGGTGAACCATTCACAGCTGGTGGGATCAGGCTCAAAGCACACCTGGAGAAGGCAGTTCCTCACCCAAAGGGCAGCTGATGGGGGGAACCCCTTCTCAGAAGATTCCCCATAATATTTTAAGAAGAACCACGTGCACTTGCTTGTTCTGCTGTTCCTCCCCTGTGCACAGTATTATTAAGGTGGAGTCAGACCACGAGGCTGGGTGGGCTTTTGTCCTGGCCTAGTCTGGCCATTGTCCAGCTCCTATACTAAATGTCATCAACTTAAAAATATTATTTAAAAATAATTCAAATGTTGAAAGACCCAAGCAGCTACTGACCAACCAAATACACTATTGCCATTGACTATAACTTTGCTCTTGATTTCCATCCCCACCCATCCAGACAGCCTGCATTTCTTTTCATGTTGGGACTTGAGAAACCCAATCCCCCTGAACAACTGTCCTGAGCCCAGAAGTGCCATTTGGAGCTGACAGCTGCTGAGAGAAGAACACAAAGCCCTCTTCCTGCCAGAGTCCTTCCCTGATACCCTTACAACCATTTCCCAATAGACAGAGATTTTGCACAGGCTTTTATCTCTTTGCTGGTATTTTCCATCTTAACAAGTTTTTAATGCTCTATGTAGCAAGGATGCCCCTGCCATTTAAAGAGGGAAGCATGTAGTAGTAATTATTCATTAAAAACACATCATAAGTGACCTTTACACTGAAGCAGAGGAAGCCTCGTGCCTGCCTGGCTGCATTCTGGAAGGGCCAAGAGTTTCAAAGGGAGCAAATATTTTCATGCAGGATAGCCAGCCTAAGCTATCTTGAAAAGGTGCCTCATTCTTGAGAGAACAAAAGCTTTTTAAAAAATCTCAGATTAAGTACCCACAAGTCAATATACAGTTTTGAAAAACCTAAGCAGAAAGGAGAAGTCACCGTGGTTCTTGGTCCAAGCTGGCATCTCACAACCCCCTTTCATCTCAGCATAGTGAGAAATCAACATTTTGTCTTCCTTGCTACACAATTTCTAGACAGGACAACTAATAGGGACTAGCTGTCTCACCATGAAATATGAAGAATATTGGTGTTTCTACTGAAAAATAGTTCTACAGATTGAATCAAAATCCAAGGTACACATACAAGCCTTGCAGCAAGAGCTGGAGCCCTTTGTTTGCAGCAGCTGTTTTAGTGGGATATGTAGGTTAGTTTTGCTCATACAAGCCACACATCCCTAATGCAGCAAAAATATAAATCCTTGTTTTGCAGAAAGAGGCAATGTAGCTCTTTTATTCCTGGGAGGGGACGAGTCCCATCTTTGGGCTGTGTTTCAGGCATACATAGATGCATGTAGGAAGCAGAGCACCATACAAGCAAGTGAGAAATAGAGCCAACACACACACAGAATCCAGGCACCAGAATCATTTGCAAAGCAAAACTAACATACATCACTTTATGCATGATTACATTTTCAAAAGCAAGAAGTGTTAGGAAATATTTTTGAAGACAGTCAGTAATGTTTTGCAAGAATCGCTGACTCAAGCCCTTGATCTGGCCATTTAGCTGATGACTGGAAAACAGCCCTGGCTATGTTTATTCTTTAGACAAAGTCCAGCTAAAAATGCATCCAGGCTTAAATAATCTGTGTAACAATGACCTCAAAACCCCAAATACAACACTGCACTGCATGCAGGTTTCCCAACAGGATAAAGCATTGTCAGGGCTCACACCCAGCTATCCGCTTTCGATGCACAGTCTTCCAACACGGGGTTTTCATCTTTAGACCACTCTTGGAAGTAATGCACTATTTCATTTCCATTTGCATTTCAATATGGCCCCAAGGGCTTTACATACATCTGGTCCTCACTGTGTTAAGATTCTTCCCAAACACCATATTGCCTAAAGATGGTGAGACAAAGGATGTGCTGCATTTTGAGCAACCTCATGCGTCGGCTCTCGGCCAGAACAGTGAGCAGAGCATCCTGCATCCTACCCCATTTCACTCTGCAGGTCTCCATGCCAGCACTGCTTTACAAACAGCAGCAAATGTCACCATCCCAGTTATCTCAGGTGGGGAGAGCTGGAGGAGGAGGCACAGCTCCAAGCTCCAAGGTTATACACCGAGTCAGGAACAAGCTACCAGGAATATTTGATTCATCCATGTCAGAAGATCCCAAACTATCCATGTCACCTAAACAACAAAAGCTTAAAGGAAGACACTATAACGGGTCTGCTGAGCACAGCTTGGGAACTACAGATCTCACACACAGGCTGGGAGCTTTGTATCCATCACCTTGCTGTAAGTGCTTCCCTCTCTTCCCCCACACAGCCCAACCCAGCAGCAGTTTTGCTCCCATCATGCATGTCACCTTCAGTGGGAGAGGACTTCACATATTTTTAAGACATTCATACTTTTGCACAGTATTATTATTTAGGATCTATGAGCTCTTCCAGAAAGTGAAATCCTGCTTTTTTTTCTAGACTGAGGAGTATTTTTATTCATGCTATCGGTGTCTCCCGCCCCAGCGCTGGCCCAAATTCCCCTGGCACACCCACCATCCTGGGGCTGAGCACAGGCAGAGATGATAAATGAGACCAAGTGCCTCAGACCAGCCATGAGGCTGATTAACCCTCTCTTCTCCTCAGAGAGCTCAGGCTGGACACATCAATTTTGCTTGTGCCATCCAGGTGACTGGCAGTGGGGTGACGGTCCCTCCTGCCCGGAACAGGGTCAGCATCTGGCTGCTGGTGAGCAGAGAACTGCAGACAGGAGGATCCTCAGACCCATTTTAAAACCATCTTAAAATAGGGCGCTGCCTCTCAGTCGAGCCAGCAGCACCAGCCTTGCCAAGATGCTGAAGCTTTCACTCCTCACATGGGTGTTTACTCCTACCCAACCACCCGCACCTCCCAGCCCCTTCCCAGCCCCCACCACCGACTGCTGAGCATCCTTTTGGCACAGGTGTCTCCAGCAAGGGCTCAATGACGTGGAGCATAACACACTCACCTGTCCATCTGTAAAATAAATATATAATTTTTCGTAGCAAGGACACATATCAAAGAGCACAGGATGCAGCACAGTGACTCATGCAAGCAGCAAAGTAGAAACTTGGCTGCATCCGTGCCCGCACAGGGCATTCTGCATCTCTTCCTATAATTAGTCCTTCAAACGCTAGAGGGGAAAGGAACAAATTCAAAGAGGTTTTACTTCCCAATTATTCACATATTTCCAAATCAAATGGCTGTCTGTCAGAGAGCAACATGCCATTGCCCTAGGATATCAAAATGCAAACTGAAAAGTCTCTCCAGGAACAGGATTTGCTTTCATTACATTTATATCACCTAATTCATTTTAAGATTATATATAATTAGTCTCTCCTTCCCTTCCCCACCCCAATCCAATATACTCTCCCAAGCAATTTCAGAACATGCCACACATGCCAATGGCACTTCTAAGGCAGCAATCTCCTGCCTTTCAAACAATATATGGAATTTTAATTTCTTTTTTTAGCATTTTCTTTCTTTGAATTGCCAAATCTTTCAGGTGCGCATCAGTATATTTATTTTAATTTTTTTTCTTTTTGAAGCAAACACCTCCAAGGAACTTTTTATCTTTACTCTTCATTTGCCTTCTGACTGAGATTTCAGTCTGCCATCCCTAATGCTTCACAGCCATTTTCCATCACCATCAGACCCTGTGTGCTACCTTCATTTGAATGTCTCCATTTTCATTTTAAATCCTCTTGATTCCAGCAGGTAAACCTGCAGTAAGGTTTAATTGAGAGAAAGCCAAAGTGCCTGGATCCCTTCCCCATCAGCACATTATTACAGCATCGCTCCCAGCAAGGATGTAATTTTCTTGAATCATGGAATGGTTTGGGCTGGAAGGGACCTTAAAAATGTTCTCATTCCAGTCCCCTGCCATGGGCAGAGACATCCTTCACTAGACAAGGTTGCTCAGAGCCCAGTCCAGCCTGGCCTTGAGTACTTCCAGGGATATGAAGTAGAAAAAAGTGAGCCCCTGATCCTGTAAAAACTCCCAGCAAACACATGAGGAAAGTCTTGAGACAGGCAAGGGTATTCTGACCAGCTGTGATTATAAAAGAATTATTTCATTATTGTTAATCTCCTAATAGGGAAGGAGGAGGATCTTTCCCCATGAGGGAGAAATGGTGTTGGCTGCTGCTTCCTGCTCTGCTCCACCCTTCTGCTGAGATTTCCCTGAATTTAGGGGAAAAAATCACATCAATCATCAACCACTTTAGCACAGATGATTTTGGGGCTGGATGAAAAGCATCCCATTTCTACCAGGTGTGAAACAGCACATTATCAAATACAAGGAATCTGCCTGGAGTGTCACTGCTGTCATCCCAAACCACTTGTTGGGTTTAAGTGAGATGAAATCGAGCATTCCCCTATGGAAGATGGCAAGAAGATGCCACAGGGGTGTGATGAGTCTCGACAGTCCAGGATCCCACAACATTTTACTGCTTTGCACTCTCAGCTGCAGCCCTGTACCTCTTCTCTTCGCTCTTTTGAAACAATGGATTTTTGATTTCTTAAGCAACAAAAGGGGGAATTCAGTTTTGAGAGCTTCTTCCAATTTGCAAAACCCAATTTATACAAAAACCCAAAAATCAAAGGGATATTTCACCCAGTTTCCACATGAGTCCTTGACCCTGGGCAGCTGGAACTTGGATCAGCTGTTTGGCACCAGGGCTTTGAGCACCTCTAAATGACCAAGAGAAAAACACCAGAGCTCTTAACTCAGTTAACTCACAGCCCTAAAGGTAACACCAGAGTGAAGATGAGCTCATTTTATCACAGAATAAAGGTGAAGACAAACTCAAAGGAAGGAGCTGCTGTGTGCTGAAATAGGGACCAGCACCAGCAGGCAGGGTTGTCTGCATGTATAAACACCCAAAGCAAAAAAAAGCATCACATCCCCCATAAAAAGAGAAGGCAAGAATGAAAATAAAAGGGAAAAAAAAAAAAAAAACAACAAAAAAAAAAAAAAAAAAAAAAAANAAAAACAAACCAAAAAACAAAAAAAACAAAAAAAAAAACACCATTATTTAACTCTGTTAAGGAGAAAATGTGGCATCCTGCACTGCTTCCAAACAGAGGACCTAAAATAACAACAGTTCTGAGTGTGAGGACATCAGGGACAACCAACCTGCCCAGGATCCCTGGCACAATGCCAGCTGCAAAGGCAGGGAGAGGATGAGGAGGCAGCCTGGGGTGGAAACTTCTGCTGCTGTGAAGGCCCCATGAATGCAGCTGAACCCCTGGGAGCTGGGAACTCCCTACCCCAAAGTCTGTCCAAAGGGGTCAGGGAGGAGCATTTCTGGTTTGGCATGTCCACCTAGGCAGAAAAGCACCAGGAGAGGAGGGGGTGATGGAGGGGTGAGGCAGCCTGGCTTAGGCACATTAGAAGGGGAAAGTACAGTGATAACTTATACCCACCATAGATTTATGTGGGTTTTTTAGCCTAATGAATTCCCAGAACCACTTTGAAAAATTCCTCATCTCCTCACACGACCCTCAGTGCAAGCGAGTCCTGCAGAGCTGCCTGTGACAGACAGAGCTGGCTAACCCAGAGCAGGCCCCATGCCAGCACCCCAGAACATGCTGCTTTGCAAGGAATTTTGATTAATCTTGCTGCTTTTTAAACACTGATCAAGATCAGGAGCACCAGCTCCCATTTCTATTTTTTCAACTCTTTTTACTTCTAATTCTCCAACACTAAAACCACTTGTTCCCCTCACTACCACCCCCCAGTAAGTCCCAGCATTTTATTTCCAGATTACTCAAGTTTTTACAAGCTGCACACCTTCAACTGGGAAGCAAAAGTGCTGTTTGTTATCCCTCCCTCCTGGCTGATCCTCAGGTATGACTGACAGATCATCTGCCAGGGATTTTCCACATCACAGGCTCCCTCTCACTTGTGCACACATGGAGCTGTTCCAGCAGAGCTGCTCGGGCTCCTGTTCCTTCTCAATACCCACAGGGCAGCATGTTTATCCTGGAATAATACTGTTTTGTATCAATTTAGCCTCGTGGATATATTGCAGTGAAATAAAACAGATTAAAAATTAATCTCCACTCTAGATTAGGAATATCTAGATGGATGCAGCCATTTGGGAGCAGCTATTTCACATTAAATCCATATCGTGTTTTAATTTCAGCAGCTCATCTGACCACATCTGCAGCAGCCACTTCCTAAAAGCTGCAGTGCTGAAAAGCAGGGAAGCTTTTGAGTTCCTGCAGATAGTTTCTCCATTCAGAAACTAGTAACACTTTAAACCAGGTAGGCAAACAGGGGGTGTGCTGAGCCAGAGCATTTCAACAGTGGTCCAAAGAGCTCTGCCCAATGCAGCATCCAAGGAGCTGCTGGCAGCAGCACGAGGCAGGTTTGTGTCACTGGAGAAAGCCTCACGTGGATGGGATTTCACTGGGCATTTCACTGGCAACCCACCTTCCTAGAGACTCAAAGTCACTCAAGAGCTCTAAGAGCTCAAGACAGGGACACTTTCTCCACTGTATTTTTGTTTTAGCACTGAGATTTGCTGGTTGCATCCGAATTCCCATATTCCTGACCTGTCCCATTCTGCAGGGCATTGTCTTGCTCATCATCAAGGAGATTTTGCAAACCAGAAAGCCCTGATTTTATCTGTACTGGAAATCTCTCATGCAGCTCTGGGAATGCCCTCTGTGTCTCCCTGTGCTGGATCTGGGTCTTCTAACAATGATCACCATGAAGGCAAAACGTGCTGAGACCTGCTGCAAAATAGAAATTAAAAGTCTTCAGGAATGCTGACTATCTGCTCTCCCCAAAATCTTTGTTGCAAAAAGCTTCAGACAGATCAAAGCACATGTGGAAGTCCCCACTGACCTGAGCAACTCCAGGAGGAGTTTCCAAGTGCCTCAGGAGATATTTCCCTTGGATTCTGGAAGCAGGGCTGAGTCAATATCATGTGCTTTTGGGAAATCCCTCCTTGCACAGCATCCGCCTAAGGGGTGGCAAGGACAGAGCTCATTGCAGTGTTAGAAAGCCAGCAACTTTCTCATGCTTTTTAGCACACAGGGAAGTTCAGTGAATCTGCAAGATGTTTTCTGGGGCACAACAGGAATCCCAAACTCAGGGCATCCTCAGTAAGAGATTAAGGAATGACCCTTTCTTTTTTTTCTTTTCTTTTTTCAGAGGAATCCTCTCCATCAGCCAAATGTGCATTCCAGGTATTTTCTTCAATACTTTATTACCTCATCTCACTATCCTACGATGGAAGATTTCTTCATTATCACAGGATAAAATATTTCTATCCCCTGATTCTTATTTCCATCTTCCACTTAGAGAGGAGGGACACAACTCCTTCCCACACTAGCTCAAGCAGATGGTTTTCAACTCAAACTCCATGATGCATTAGGTTTCTTGGTCCTATTTCTTCAGCAGAGCTTTCTGCTGGTAGTAACAACCTCTGCCACATCATGGGCATCCCTTCAGGATTTGGAACTGATTACCCAGTATCATTTTGCTCCTCATCTGACCATGCTGTTTCCAGCTCTACTGACTGCTAAGCAATCTTAAAAGCTTAAGCAGCCTCTTATCTTGGAATGGATTTTAAGCATCCAGCACAAAAAAGACAGGTTGTGGGTATCAGAAGAGCAAGTTCCTCTGTCCCTGCTATGTAGAAGGTTAAATTAGAGCATCACAGCCCTCCTAAACAACCTTAACACCTACAAAATCTCAAGCCCATCACACCAAGCTTCTGCTGGGTAATTCCTTTTGTCATCCCAACCCTTCCCTGAATGGTCAGCCTGTGGCTGAGTATCCCACAGCAAATCCCAAGCACAGATACATCATAAATCCTGCTCAAGATAGCATCTCTCCAGCCCTGTTTGACCAGGGCAGCGGAGTAGGTTTGACTGGTTGCAGTTTAGTCCTGTTTTTAAAATGTGCTTGTTGAAAAGAGAGTGAGAAATACACATCCCACCCTCCAAAAATGAGATATTTTGGAAAGTAAAGCTCAGGGCTCATTAGAAACGAGCTTCACTTAATCACAAAGCATTCCTCCCAGCTGGCCTTGTAAAATGTCATGGTCAATCCAGCCTCATTGCAAGTGGATATTTTTTGATAATGCATCAGGTGCAAAGCAGTAATTTCCTCGTGATGAGGCTGAGGTAGGAGGGGCTGCAGCAAAGGCAGCTCCAGCAGAGCAGACCAGGATTTCTTTCCAGTCTATCCCCCTCTGGGGAAGAGGGAGATGTGTCACTGATTTTCCATATGGGCATTTCATGGGGTAAAGATCATTCCTTGACTGTTACAAGGAGCAAGAGAGCATGATCTGCCTCTTTGGAGCCACTGCTCATGCAAGAGGGATTTCCCAGAGCTGCCTCCTGTGGCACAGAGCTGAGCCCACCTCTGCCCTCTCCCATGGGCCAACCACACCCCACACTCCTGTGTGAACAAGGTAAGATAATGGGACAGAAAGGGAGATGAATAGGTGAGCAATTTTATGTATTATATGTATTTTTCCTCAACCAAAACAAACCACCTCCATTGTTACTGGCAGGATGAGTGTGTACTTTACATTCCCCACTGAACAATTGCTCTGTTTCAAGAGGATGAGAGATTCAGAAGGTGAAAGAGATGTGGTCCTCATGAAAGAGATACTGTCCTTGAGGCAGTGATTGCAATGATGTGTGCCCACGAGAAAACACCTCCCTTAAAAGCAGGATTCCACTCTAACATACAGTGATATAACAGTTCTTCCATTATAGGCTCAGAGCCCATCTGAGGGTGACACCTCTGTAGCTAAAGGCAGAGATTCTCATATCAGTTTATCCAGGCAGAATCAAACCTCTGTTTGAAGGATTTCCCCCCAAAAGCAAAAGATCTGCCAGGTTTCTGGATGCCTTTAATTACTGCAGCATCTCTGTTCCAAAGCCAAACTACTCACCCTTTTACCCTAACAAACAACAGAGCTTTTTCTTTTGTTAACATTAAAACATTCATGCCCATAAGTGTCTGTTCTCCATTTCATTTATAGCATAGTTAAACTGAGAGTCACTGGCCAAACAAAATCAGCAGCCTAGTGTTCAAAGCATGGCTAATCTTCCTGTATAGTGTGAAATACAGACAGATCACAAGCAGGTTTTTTAAATGCAATCTCCTCCAACTTCCACTTTTTTTTTCTTTTTTTTTTTTTTTTCTCCATGGAATTCAATTCCTGTGTCAGGTACTATTAGAAATAACAAGTCACATTCAGCAATCAATGGCTGGATGATGCATGCTCACCCTCAGTCACAAAAACAGCTGGCCAAGTTTGCCCATCCCAGCTGTGGCAGATATACCTCTGCCAGTGGTGTCTATCTCACAACATAAATCACAGAAAAAAAGAGATTCTCCACTGGTTTTCCCTTCCACCGATATTTTTCACCTTTTTTATTTATTTTTTTTTTTTTTTAACAGGATGGTGTCAATGTAAAGCACCAAGTCTTTATCAGAAGATGCTTGTTCTGTATTTACAAAGGAACACAGACTAAGCCACAGCAGCCATGGGAGGAATTAATGCAATGGCAGCTCATATATATCCATGCTAGGGCCAAAATAAGCCCAAATAGAAGCAGCACATCTGCTCCCACTATCCTCAGTGTATTCTTCAAACAATGGGAAGAAAAGCCTGGAGAAGCACTGACCCTCTCTTCATTCAAAGAGTGCCCCTGCTCAATTCATGAAAGTTTGCCTTTCCTTTTCAAGTGAAAAGGCCAGAAGAATACTTGGGAAACCAAAAGATTGCTTGGGAAAAAAAAAATCATTTTAATTGAGGGAGGCTTCAAACCATCAAACCCCATAAACTTGTGTTAAAAGATTTACAGCAAACTAGTGTGCTGGAGAATGGATTTATTTTTTTTTTCCTGGGTTTTTAACAGGGGAAAGCAAATACAGTTTTTTAACCAATTTTCCACAAAGAGATTTACAACACTAATGTGCTGAAGCATAAACTGATACAGTGACAAACCCCCTTTCTCCTTGAATGTGCTAATAAGGTTGATCCTTTCTCCAAAGCTTTGTTCTTGGGAGGTTTCTGCAATGAGTTCACTTCTTTCACCAGCAGAGCCCTGCTCATGTGGAAATCATCGGGTTGAATACATTCACTGCTTCATCTGGCCCTCAGCATCAGGTCTCAATTGGGATTTGGGGTGGTGGGCAAATGACTGGACAGCAATGCAAAAAAAAATAGCTAAAAAGAGAAAAAAAGAGATAAAGAAAAAAGAAAAAAAGAGGGAGGGTTGCTTTTACAATGCAAAGTGAAGCATCATTTAAAATGCTCTGTCTGGGAGTGGGAACAGCTATCACAGGGCATGCCAGTCCTGGAGTGCAGCTTCCCAGCACCTTGTGTTAATGAGCAGCAGCATCCACCTGCAGAGTCATCCCAGCTGGCCAGGAAGCCCCATCCCATGCCACTCATTTATCAAGGAAGCAATGACCCCACCCTACCAGAGTTTAACAACAGAAACACTAAACTGAAATTACCTGCAGGGGTAAAAGGCCCTAAAGCAGAAGGTTAAGCCAAATTTAAATAAATTTAAGAAATCCCACCCCACTGAGATACACAGGGGACTTTTCAAGAGCAGTGAACTGATCAAAGGCACACACAGCTAAAGGAAGACAGTGAATTCTCAGGGTCAATATTCATTTTGTCCATTAACACAGCAAACCAGGCACCTTGCTCAAAGAGGAAGTTTTGGCGTCACAGAGTGATTCCTGTAAAAAGCTAGGCTGAGACTCTTCTCCTCACCCTCCACCTCTGTGCAGCAGCAAATTGTCACACTGAGGAGCAACCTCAAAGGTGCTCCACCCTGCAGCTACCAAAGTTCAACTCATCTCAGTAACATCCAGGTTTTCTATTTTCCAGGTAACCACAAACAACGCCAGCAGCCTCCTCCAACTCATGTTGCTGATAGAGGTCCCACTCCATGGCCATCAGTGGATGCAAAGGTCAACAGGGATTTTGGCTCTTCTAACACCCCAGGACAGCATCACTTTGAAGACAGATGAAGTTTAAAAACAAACAAAATCCCTGCGACTCACAGCTGCTCTCCTACATCGGGGCTGTGGCCAGGGAAGGATTCCTCCTGCAATATTTTTAGCTGAACACGTGCTGAGTTTATTTCTTGAAGACAAGAAATCTCCTCAAGGCTGTGGCAATGAACACACATGACAAGACATTTAACTCTTTCCCACTAAAGTGCCTGTGAGACAAAGGTGAGGATAACAACATGGGCCTACAGGGATTTTCTTTAGTATCCCGCAAGTTTCAAAACCTTGTTTTCCACCCCAAACCAAGAGGCATCTCCAAACCCTTTTACTCATCTGAGTGCCTGAGGAAGAAAATGTATTTTCACAGTACTTTTCAGGGACTTCAAAATTAGGATCACTGCCATATGAGCGTGGCCAATACCTGCTAAAAAATTATTGCATGCATGGACCTGTGATTACTCCCAGCCCAAGGCACCTGAAAATATTTCCAGTGTTGAAAATTAAGCTGCCCAGGGATGGAGAACACAGGCTCACCACCCAGCCCACTGTTACCTCTCAGTTGTTGTAAGGTGCAGGATGTGGTCCTTGGGAAGGGACTAAATCCTCTTTAAACCCCTCTTTCCAACTATATTCCTCCATCCAAGCTGGCCACTGCTCCTGCTGCTGACTGCTGGTTAGAGCAGTATTTATGGCACAGGTCTTTCTCCATAAAATAAACATAAACGACTTAGCAGCACAAACACAGGCTGGACACGCAAGACAGAGTATAAATAACCTGCTTACCCTTAAAACCTTTTTCCAGCTCACCTATGCCAAGTGTTTGTGCAGAATCCCCATCTCAATTTAGAAACAAATGTATTTTGAACAGGAGCTGGCACCGAGCGTCCCCCGCCCCCGGGCCAGCAAACCCGGCCACGCCGGCGCCGCTGAGGAGCAGGGAGCCAGATCCTTCCAGCTCATGGTTTCACCTTCCCAGCAGGAAAATACTGCAAGGGAAGGGCAAGGGATAAAATGGAGGTGAATGAGGAGTCTTCTGTTTAGACATGCCTTCTGTTTCCTTTTCAACGAGGCCTAAGAGCAGCCTGGAAAGGCAAACCCCGGCCTGAGGTGCTGGGATGCTTAGGAGGGGCAATGCCAACCTGCTGGCAGCACTCAGGTGAGCTGGCCAAGAGGGATTTGAGGCTTGGCCCTGAAGCCCATCGTGTGCGTGCCAGCTGCCTCTCAAGCCCATGGTGAGTTCAGATGTAACCAAGGCTCTTAAGGACAGGAGTTCTGCTAATCTGAGCTCAACTCACCCTGTGCCACCCTGCTGAACTGGAGACATCGACTCCTTGGCACCACAGTGCAACCCCCACCTTCACCTCTTAGCAGGGGCCTTTCAGTCTTTTATTTGGTCCCTTTCTTCTGTTTAAAGCTCAAAGCAGCAGTCTCTGGCCAGATGTCACAGAAAGAAAAGCTCATGGAGCACAGCTGGAGCCCTGCAGCATCCACCTTCTCCCCACGTGGCTTTTTGGCTGTGAAACGTGGTCCCTGCTCATCTGAGTCAGGAACAGCTCACCCATGAGCTGGCACTGGGCTCCATCACTGCTCTTGGCACAGCCAGCCCAGCTCATCCCCTTCTTGCACCATCCCAGGGTGACAGGGATGATGCCAGGCAGAGCTGATGGAGGGGCAGCACATCCTGGCACGCCTGAATTTGCATCTCTGGTAGCAAAGGTGGAAGGCCAAACTCAAAGTTTACAAGCTGAAGTTGAGTTTACTTATGCAATAAGAGATGCAGGGGGCAAGATTATCACAAGATAATCACTCCCTTGATTTGTTATAAAGCAAAGCCAGCTGCTTCTAATTCCTGCATGGTACCAGCTGCTTTCCAGGAACCCACCAGCACAGGAAAAGTTTCAATTGCTTTCCTCCTCAACTGTTTCATTGCAAACTTTAGAAAATAATCATACTGCAAACAGTCCTGCATCCATGTCCCAAAAGCACTCGCTGCTTCAACAGAACGGATTGCTGCTTAAACATGAAAAAACCACCCAGTCATACAAAAACTACTCATTCAAGATTCATCTGAGCTCAATTAAAGAACAGAGGAGCAGCTGACGAAAACATTTACAAGCTATTATTAAATTTTACCAGGTGGGGAAGCCAAGAGGAATCCAGATATTCAAATTTTTGCCAGGATTGATTTTTATTCCAGACTCGCAAATAAAAAAAGCAGTTGTAGAAGGTTGTTTGGCCTCAACAGAATTGGTACGTGCAACTATCAATAACCATTGCAATAAATAAAACATTTGCAAGGAATAAAATACCTGCATAATCATAAATTCAATGGAAGTCATCTTTCCTGGTACGGGGTGTGCTAAGCACAGGGTACATGGCCTGGCACTAATTACTCAAATTGCAAAGCACTCCAGGACTCAAAATCCAGAGGGACAAATGGGAACAACAATGGTAAAAATTATGAAAATGGGGACATCCCAGATGGGTCCAGCATCATCCCCACCTCCCACAATATGGGCATAAGTGGAGAAATCACTAAACCTGCTGCATTCCTTCTCAGCGAGGGAGAATTGGCAATTCCCCAAAAGTGATCCCAGAAGGAGCAAATCCCCATTTGCCTCATTGCCCAGGACACCCCTCAGGGAGCAGCAGTGCTGCTGATGGGTGGCACGTCCCCAGAGCACTCATGGGGCTGATTGTGTGTTCCCCAACTCTCTGGGGGACTCCTGCTGGGCACCACTGCTGCCCTTCGAGCCTTGGGACAATTCCAGCAGCTTTTTGTGACTGTGAATTAACCCAGGAGGCCCCATGGCACTTGTGTGAAAGGGAACCTGCACTGCAGAGCTGCTGTGGCAGGGATCAGGTGAGAGCCATGCGAGCATCCCTGCTCGTGTTTCCCTGGCAACTCCAGCTCCTGCTTCCCTTTGCACATCCCCTTCCTCTCTCCAAAGCAGGCCAAGACTGTCTCCATCATTCAGCCCCACAAACCAGAGACTGGGGGAGTTCAGTGAGCCCTGTGTCCATTCAATACAAATATTGATGGAGGATGAATTGGCATTAAATCCTCTGTCTGCACGTGCACTAAACCTCCCCTAGAAACACAGGAGGAACTCATTTGGAGAAAGAATATCTCAGCATCTCACCCAAAGCCTCTCAGCAGTTGGTAAAAAATCAAGGATGAAGATGGAAGACCAAACTGCAGCACCTGCTGGCAAATGTGGATGTGCCTGGGCAGGTCTCACCTAAACCCAACAATCACACAAGGAGTCCAACATCCTTTAAAAAAACAGCTCTAAAGCTCAGACCTGACCAGATATTGAGGTAGTTAAATATTATTTTTTTATGGCTGAGGCCTACAACATCTTTGCTAAGCTGGAGAACCAAGCCCAGCCAAGGCAGGCATCCCAGACTCCCACCCACCAAGCCCTTCCTCTCACTCAACACCAACACTTCACCAGCTAAACCAGCTCCTGACACTGCTTTTTTGCCTCTCCCTATCATGAAAATCACACTTGGAGTGCAGGCATGAATGGCCAAACTCAGTTGTGAGCATTAATCAGGCTCCATCCATTCAACCTATCCCACAAGAGAGGAATTTGCTTGAAAAGCAGATATTTAATCACCTGCTGCTTCCCCCAGCATCGTGCCTGAACCACCCCTGGCTGAAGTAGCCAGAGCAATAAAAGCTCAAGTACAGGTGCAGTGATATTAGTGAAAAAAATACCAGATGTGTGGGTGGTCTCACTCAAAATCCCCTGTCTGATCAACAAGGGTTATTGGATATAGTTTTGGAATGTATTTGGTCCTTTACAAAAGCACTGACCTGTTTATTTACTCATGTCACAAGTATAGCTGAAAAAAGCTGGAGGTTTGTGACAATTCTTTTAGACAAATTCTCAGGGAAAGTGGCAGCTCAGGACTTAATCCTCCCCTAGCCAAGTGAGCACATAAGCACTTGTTTAAAATGAAACTAAAATATGCTCAGGCTGCTCTAATGGGAAGTGTCTCTGTCCATGGCAGGGGTGTTGGAAGTAGATGATCTTTTAGATCCCTTCCAACCCAAACCATTCTATGATTCTATGAAGGCACACACTTAAAAAATACAACCAAACAACAACAAAAACAGAGCAAGATATGCTACAGAGGAGAGGAGGCACTCAGTTTTCTTATAAGAAGATATATCAGATATCAGATATATATCAGATATTTTAGGCAGCTAAATCTAAACCCACACCACAGGAACACACCTTCATCCCCAGTGAAGCCAAGACTAATCTTTGACCCCTTGGATTAAAAAAAAAAAAAAAACCACCCCAAAAGCCCATCTCTCAAAGAATTACTTGACCTCTGGTTATTGCTCCTGCTTTCATACCAGTGTAGAAAGAAGGGATCAAGCTAAATCATTTTGATTAGCTGGCATTAAAAGAAAACCCACTGTGATGCTGGGCCATTCAGTGCTCAGTGCACCCTTTCTTTGCTGACCAAAAAGCCTTGAGATGTGCTTGACAGTCCACACTCAAAACTCAGATGTTTTAGGCTAAAAACCACGTGGCCAGAAAGAGAAAGCACTGCTGAGGCAGAGGAGAAGCTGACAATGAGACACCTTTGAGTGGAGCTTCTCAGTCTATCTCCTCAACTGCACAAAATCCATTACAACCAGAGATGAAGCCACAATGCCATCAATAAAAAAGGTGGGGAAAGGCAGCAGCTGTAGAAGTCTGCAGGATTGCACCAGCTCTGGGTGCCCCATCAGCAGGGCTGTGCTGAAAGGCTGCTGGGTTCTGCACCCCAAAACCCCAGACAGCCCAGATGGGAGAAAACATCTGGCCAAGATGAGCAAAGCTCTCACAAGCCAGCAGCAGGAACACACAACCCTCAAAAACTCCATCTGTTGAGATGGCACCTGTGTCAAAAGGCTGAGCAGGAAAACATAGGGGGCAGAGCTGCAATGGCATCACCAAACATCTCCTTTAGGAAACACCTGGGATAAGAAGAGCTTATGGAAGGAAAGCTCAAGATATGACAAAGGACTTAGACATTTTTTATTTTAAATAGCTAAAACCTGGAACATCTATTTTCATCCAGGATATAAAAAATGTGGATGACGAAGAGCATGGCACTGCTACATTCCATTTACACACATCCCCCCCCAAGGCTTCCTAACATCTGGTTAATGTCACTAAAAACAACCAATTCAGAGCATTCAGACCACATGCTTTAGCCCACCTCTTTCAGCAAAGGCCTTATAGAAATTAATATATGATGCAACAAGAATAAGATGATGTGCTCCATTGAACTGGGACCAAAACTGGGACATAGGATGGCTTCAGTCAAAATTTCATGTTCTTGGAGTGAATTGAGCAGCTTCAACAATAGAATAAATGAAAAGAGAGGGATGCTTTGCTTTAGAAGAATCAACATGCTCAACTCTACCCTGCACACAGCTGCCCCACATGAGGGACTCCACTGTAGACACTGCAACCTGGAGACTGCAACTCCAGCTGCAAGGGATGGCAGGCAAAATGAATTTAAATTGAATTAAAACACTAATGTACCATAACTAGCACTGGCAGTGAATATATGTTTATTTTATATTCATGTATTCTATTTATGGGTGCGTGCGTGTATACATGATATTTTAAAAATTCAGTTGTAAACCTTTCACTGGCCACAAATCTTTTTTTTTTCCTTCCACAAAATGAAGCATTGCCTGGGTTAGCTGGCCACAAATCTCTGCAAATTTTTTGTATTTTTCTTCCTTAAGAACAAAGTATGGTGCAGGTTTGGAGATGAGCACCGTGGATCCAGCACGGCTCCATCACACGTGGAACACTTTGCATCAGCCTCGTCAGGTTATATGGGAATATAATTAATCAGGTGACACATCCCACATAAATAACTTATGAGAAGCCTGTCACTTGGAGGAGAGATGGCAGCCAAAAGGTATCTTAATCCACTCTAATAAAGGATTGGGGAGAAAATACAAACACCTGGATGAAGCATCCATCTTTGCACTTCAGCTAAGAGGAATCTGTGCATCTGCCTGGCAAATATTCTTTTGCTTTTCTCTTGCCCCCTCAGTCCTTTTTGGGGGTGGAGGGTGGCATTTGCAGCACGTTGTAGTTTCGAGGTTGTGTCAAAATGAGTGAAGGCAGAACTTCTGGGCAAGATGGGCTTTCTGTTACCAAGCATCCTGCAGGGAGTCGTTGTTGTCACACATCTTTGTCCACCAAGGGCAACTACACACAGCCAGAATCAGCTGAGATGTCAACTGCCAGCCAGGAAAAGGAGAAGAGATTAGGAGGAATTTCCAGGAGCAGCAGGTCAGCTATTGAAAGGCAGAATAATCTATAAATCACTCCTGCAAATTAATGGAATTAATGGAATGGCTTTTTGAGCACAGTAATCTGACAGTCCCCTCAAAACAGAATATTACACCTTTAAATATTCCCAGTAGTGCATGTTAAACAAATTTGAAATAATTTAATTTATACTACAGCTAGCATCAGGGACATCCACTTAGAATCACAGAATTTCTAAGATTGGGAAGGACCTCTAGGATCAGTCCAACTGCCCACCCATGAGCTGCATCCCCAAGCTCCACACCTACACCTTCCCCTTCTGTGGAGCCTCTCCTTTCCCATCTGTGCTAGGAGTGCAGAGCTCCTTCACATGTCCTTCCTTTCCCCCTGCAAACTTCTGCTTTGGAGCTGCCACCACGAAGCCACTGAAGCTTCCACCCACCTGAGGTCACCCCAATCCCTGGGTTTTTGCACCTCTCTTCTGCCCTCACAATAAAGCCAACTTCTTGTGTTTTTTTCTGTGGAGAGGGCGAAGAGAAACCACCTCAAGGTCCACCAGCACATCACTCCTACAACCCCTCACGAAGGGGCACAGAGCATTTCAGGAGATTCATTAAATCTTCAGCTATTACAAGCAGCAGCTCCAGATTATTTGGTATTTTATAGGGACAGAGCACGGGATGCCCTGGCATCGCTCCCACTCTTTGAGAGTAACTAACCTCCACGACTGCTCAGACTGTCAGGAGGCTGATTACATGAAATAAAACACTGCTTTTGACTATTAATTAATATTGACTTCACTGTTTGACCTCTGAACATGTTGAAATTTATAGGATCGCTCTCCAGGTTTATTAGGGCTCTATTAATAATCTGAGGAGTATTTGGAGTCAGGCACCTTAAGGAACTCAAAAGAGCT
The DNA here is from genome assembly GCA_013400575.1 of Peucedramus taeniatus. NCBI lineage: Eukaryota > Metazoa > Chordata > Aves > Passeriformes > Fringillidae > Peucedramus > Peucedramus taeniatus. Next base: position 90,282 of record WBNO01022965.1, read on the forward strand.
CTTTGGTATGATGCATAGACATCATCTCAGGCTACTTTTGGCTTGGAAAAAGCATTTGGCTAATTTTCAACTTGTCAAGTGAGCCCCTGACAAGTTGGTAAGGTATCACAGAGCAGATCTTTGGGAATCTCCAGCCAGCTCTTTCCCAGCCCTGGCTGGCCACAACAGCGTGGCACAAGGATCTTACAGCAGGCAAGATAATAACCAGATGGAGCAGAGCACTCATTTAGGCTATTTTGGTAGATCCACTGCAGATGAACACCATACAAAAGCCAATTAACTCCAACATATCTGACATGTTAAATAGTTTCACACTGAAATTCTGTGTGTTTGTTGTTTGTTTTTTTTTTCTCCTTCCATATTTTTCCTCTAATACTGGGCCTTCTTAATATACAACAGTCTGAACGAAACACAAAATTAGCCCCTTCAAAAAAAAAAAAAAAAAAATTCAAAGGAAGCATTCAGGGGTGGAACATTTTTAAGTCCATAGGAAAGTGGAAAGAGTTAACAACTTTTCTTAAAAACTTGGGTTTCTACAAAAAAAACAAAAAAACAAACCCAACACAAACCACAAATCAAAACCACAAGCCACCTCGCTATTTTCAAGCTTTTACTTGAAAACTAGAAAGCATCTTAGTTTCTTACATGTGTCACATATGAAATTGTTAAGGACTATATTTTTGGGCAGTTTATTCAGTGACAGGGAAGAGACTCATGACAGTTTCCAGAAATCTTACTTCTAAGCCATCTCATTCTTTACAAAACCCAACATGTTTTTTAGAAAGACTAAATATGTGAATATGAATCTCTAAACATTACAAGGGGTAAATTTAGTCAGCATGCTTTCCTCAAAAAAATTAAAGAAGCAAAGGATGCGCTGAGAGAACCAGTAGCATCCAACATTTTATCTTCTAAATCTATTTGTGACTCATGGATGCTTAAAAGCAGTGGTCCAAGGCCTGAGAGCTGTTAGAAGCACTTTAAATCCTTTAGGCTGCTTTGAAAAATCTCCACGTCTTTGCCTCATGTGGATATTTTGCTCTGCGGAGCCAGGAATCAATGCAAGCATTTAAACTTCCTTTTGTCAGGAACGACTTAAATCGGGGAGCAGGAGGCTTGTAAACAGAACTGCTGACACCTCCTGCGTTATGGAAAGGGAGCCACGATGCAGCATTAATTGAACGAGCACCTTCAATGTGTCAAATCAAACAACACCCACAGGGGCTGTTCCTGGCAGAGCTCGGGTTGATGCTGCAGCCGTGTCATTAAATCGGGAATTTTTCATGATACCTCAATGGCTGTGACAGCACTCGGGTCATCTTGGAAAAATGAAAGGACCAGCACAGCTGCTGAGCCTGGGCTTGATCATCAGTGACTATGTGGCTCCTGGCTGATTGTCACCCCACTAGCTGATTGTCACCTCTGATGAGGCTGCACTGACCCTCCGGGCCATGGAAATGGGTTTTCTCCCACTGAAACAGGTTCTCTATCCCAAGAAAGTTGCCGTTCTCCTCCATATCCTCACTCCACACTTGTGTCGGTTCCACCATGGAAAGGAGCAGTTGCACTGGGACAGCTCTGTTTGCTCACCAGGCAGAGAGAGAGAGGATCAGGAACTCAACACCTCATCCCAAAACAAAAACCAAACCATTTCTTTCCAGCACTGCAGTCATCACAGCCAAACTGATCAGTTTTGCACAGTGTGCTGAGATGACACCAAATATCTACAGCAGAAAGGAGCTTCCAGAAAATAAAAAATAGCATCATCACAAGGAACATAAAAACTGATGAAGGTCTGGGCCACCATACCAGCATGACTGGCCCTGCAGAGCTCAGGCCTCTCCAGACCTGGAGGTGACACTGGTCACCAGTAAACATCATTGGTGTGAATGAACGATGATGCCAAAAGACAAGCCAAGAATTAAATCTAGTTTAAATGGCTGAACTGCTTAAAATTATTTTCACCACGAGCAATCAAGCCTTCCAGTTACTCTTTCCAAGGAAAGAGTAAGCAGCTGTTTGATTTTTCATCTCTTCCAATTCGTTGCTACCTCTGCTCAGAGGAGATCTCCATTACACTGGGTTTAAAAGCAGAGTTAGAGAAGGGCATCTCCTCCTTCAGTGGAGAAAACAGAAAAGCATGCAACAAAATTAAAGACTAGCTGATTTAAAAACCAAGTTTACAACTAGCAGAGCTCCAAACTGCTAGAAAGAGGCAGGCAGAAGAAAGGCAAGACCCAGCACAAAACCTGTTATCTCAAGGATGTTCTCTGATGGGGAAAACCAGAAACAGGGGGGGTCTAAGCCCATCAGGTACAGCTAAAGCAACCATCAACAGCTCATTATCATTAGCACCTCACTAACAAAAAAAGTGTTTTTACCTTTCCTTTCAGCCCTCCATTCTTCTCCAGTTCTTTAGGCCATGGCATTTTGCAGCAGGAGCTTCTGCTTGGCATTAGAATTAATTCTCCCAGCTGGCTCATTTTTGGTAAAAACCTGTTAGTATGAACACTTGAATTTGACAGACATTTGCACTCTTCACTCTTGCAACTCAAGGCCACGAGACCTCTCAGAACTCTCTCTCAGAGTAAAATTACTGTTTTTTCTTAATTACACCGGTGGTTAATGCGACCTCTGACAGAGAAAAGGTTGAACATTTAATTTGGCAAGGTTTAGTGCCAATCTGCATTAGGCCACAATGATTTAACCTCTACCTCCATGGCACTGTGCCTACATCATCCTCCTAACAGCACATATCCCTGCCCTGCTGGGATTTCACTGGGATCCCTGTGGCAGCTCTGCCAGAGTTCCCTGGGACCAGCAGCTCTCAGTGAGTCCCAGGGACACTGGGCATCCTTGTCATAGCAACAGGAATTCTTCCTTACCACCACTACACTATTTTGGATGTCAAAATCAAGACTTTTGTTAATTAGAAGGCTAATTACACTTCTAATTACACCGTACACACCAATATGCTCCTTTGTACAGAGCTGTATTTTTGAGATGCAATCTCACACTCCAAAGTTCAAACAGAGAAAGTATCCAGTGATGCTTTTTCTGCTGAAATAACCCCACAAACCCGTCTCCATAATTTCCATGCACAGACACATAAGAAAACATAAGAAGTACATAACAATAAATAAAGTAGCAATAAAGATGAGATTTTTTGTTGGGAATGATGCATCTTGTTCTTTGCATGCTGAACTCACTTGGAATCCTTCAATCCAACCTGAACTCATGCAACCTCATCTCCTAAGACACCTTACACTCATGTAGGATTACCACAGTGGCAATTTATCCTGCATATAACCAGGAGACAATTTCATAAGGCACATGCTGGGTGAGTATATAGCTGCTGCTTAAACTATTAAGTTTATTTGTGTGTTTATTTTTCTTATAATTATTCATCCATGTTTGTTATTTATTATTAATAAACCATTAATAATGCATTAGTTTTTAATTATTATTTCTATTATTTGAGTACCCTCCAAAGGCTGATACATCACTTCCAGCCTCCCAGTGCAACTGGGAAGTGTTTTCTGTGCTTACAGGCATGGGGTTGGGGCACTGGAAGACCAAGTGACTTATGGAGAACCCAAGGGAAAATGAGCAAGAGGGGATCAACCCAGGCATTTCCACACATCCAGCATGTCTGATGACTGCTTCATCCTTCCTCTCATCAACAGGATGAAGCAAAAGTGGCCACCAAGTATGGCAATAACATCTATAAAACCAACCTGGGCATGGGGTCTTCTGAGAGGAACAAGTTTATTTTTCATGCCTCTTTGTTTCTGGCTTAGCAGAGGAGCCAAAACATGAAGTTTTACTTTGTTCTGCCTGTCATTCAAAGGAGCAGTGTGGTTCCAGTCTCTCAGAACCTTCCAAGCTGCACCAGGTGATGTGAATCCCTTCTGGGGTGCTGAAACTTGGATGCGTTGCCCCACCTTAAGCAGAAGGTTTTCAGCTCCTAACTATGAGCATTAGGTGCTTAGAGAAAAAAATAAAAACTCTTATGATGCCAGGTTTTAACTTAAAATACCTCAGTACAGTTAAAAAAAATCAATGTAAAATATAAAATGTGGAGGCATTGTGCCATAATTAGGAAAAGAAGGCTTTGGCCCCAGAAACAGCAGTAACTTCCTAACACCCTGATGTGGTCCATGAACTGTGCAACCCAGGAATGAACCAAAGTCCACACAGGAAGGCAATCATTGCCAGCAGCCCCCAAAGTGCTTTGGGTGTTTGTTTCTCATGTGGCACCTTCTGCTCTTAACATCTCCTTAGTCGCTATCTCTGGTTTATTAGAGGACAACACTTCCCTATCAGCTCTGGTTCCACAAACAAGCCAAGGCCACTCCGAGCAGAAGGAGCTCCCAGGGACCAGCCAGCAAAAAGCTTTGCTTGGCTCAGTCTCCTTAAAGCTGGATGATTTCACTCTTCCAGAGTTGTGACTGTAATAAGGCTATTTGTAAAAAAAAAAAAAACACCAAAAAAAAACCCCAAAACAAAACAAACAAAAAACCCCAAACCAAAACAAACAAAAAACAACCAATCAAACAAACAAAAACAACAATAAAACCCCCTACATCAATAGCATTTTATCACAGAGATAATAGTGTCCCTCTGGATAGCAAGTTCTTGCTGCCAGAAGAGGCAGAGGAGCCTTCGGTGACGGCGATGCCGGAGCCCCTGGAGGGGCCTGGTCCCTCTGCACCCCCTCATCCTCACAGACCTTCACACCAGGAAAGGACAGAAGCACAAGCTGATGATATCTATCTGCTTCAAATAATCTCTAAGGCAAAGGGGTGAAAAAAAAGGAACTTTCAGCATTTTAAATGGATTATACCAAAGCAGAGCTGCTCAGCACGGGCAAAGCAGAGTGGGACTTCATGCTTTACTCTGCTAAGAGAGGAGGATGAGAAGATCAGCCGGGTGCAGGAGAGTCAGAGCTGGGTTTGAGGAATCACCCATCCCTCAGCACTGCCAGGGACATCCAGCCCCTGTCCCATTCCTGGGGTCTGAGCCACCCCGTTGTCTTGGCACAGACACGTTTGGCCAGGCAGTCACCAATTTCCAGCTACCAACGCACTGCCCCCACCCAAACCCTGTGTTTGCAGAAATAAACACAGCAGCACCTCTGAAATACCTCCCCCAGCCCCACAGCCAGCATCAGGGAGAAAACACAGCCCAGGAAAGGAATCAGACCTGGTCGGGAAGGCGGTGTCCCCATGTCCACTTCTTTACAGACTCTCCAAACTGTCCCTTGCAAACTCCCAGCTCAGCCTGATGTTTGATCTCTGACCGAGGTGAGCAAACAGCGCCGTGCAGAACAAACTGTTCCCTTCTCCAAAGGGGAAAGCCAGCCCTGCACGTCTGGGTTCCATCCGGGAGCGCTCCTGGAGCCTCACAGAGGATGTTGCCCCACAAGGCCTTGGGGGTCGCAACCTTCACTTGAGTTTAAGAAAGGGCTCTGGTGATCTTCTCTGCTCAAATTCCCCCTAATGGCATTTCCAGCCAGCAGCTCCCACCCTATTCCATTCCCTCCCGAGGGTCTCACTCTGATCCAGCCACCCGAAGAATTTAAGAAGTGGGGGGGAAAGCATCCCTGGGTCTCTCAAGCCATCCTGCATTTTGCAGCATCTTACATTTCACGTGGGAGATCAAAGCAGCCCTGACATCACAACAGCACAAAAGAAACTTCATGTTTCACATCCTGCTTGGAGCTCTCTGTGTCCTGCTCCAAAAGCAGAAATTACAAAATCCCAACCTAAACCTCTGTAAAAGAAATATCAGCAATTCAAATGAGGCTGATTTTTTTTGGTCCTTTACTCTAGCCACATAAATCAGATAGTGAAAAATACGACCATGACACAAAAGACCAATCATAAAAATAGCCCTATTAATTTTCCTCTAAACAGTTCAAATAAATAGAGTGTCATTCCTGCATTTTGAGACTATTCAATTCCAGAAGGAAAAGAAAAAATGATCCAGCAATACAATGCAGTTATGGCATTTGAACAGCTATGAAACAAGAAAGAGGGAGATTGATTATTTTTTTTTTAATTAACACTGCATTACCCGCATTGCAGGATGGTCAACACAATTAGCAAGAAGCTTCAAATAAAAAAGGGGAGGGTGGAAAGTAGGTCCCCAAAACATTTAAGAGAGCAAACTCCAGAGTGTATGGTTTTTCTGAGGCATATTGGGGAAGATCTGAGTTTATTCTAGTGACAATAACTGTTAAATCATATCAGGAAAGGCACAGGACACCATAAACATCTGATTCTATTGTCCTGCCACACAAGCAATCATTGCCTCATTATCATCACTATTAAAATCCACTGCTGCCATCATCAGCAGATCAGTTGATCCCTAATATCCTGCTAATTTTTTTGCAGAGCTAATTCATCAAGTTGAAAGTTTTAAAGAAATCTTACCCAGTTGAGTAAATTATCAACTGCACTTCTTAAATATTGCATTGTTTTAGCATAAATGTTTCTCACTGAGTTTGCAAACAAACTATGATAAGGAGAGGAAAAAGCAAAAAATTTCCTTAATTTCTACCTTTCTCACCTGGTTTTAGTATTTCATAACTCATTGAAATAGTCAAGCTTCAGACTAAAATTTAGCAAATTCAAAAAAGGACATTTTGTTGTGGTTTTATTTGTTTTAAATCTGAAAGCCGAAGACCCCAAACTCTCCTCATCCTCTTTCCTTCCCACGAACCTGGCAGGCTCTCCAGGCTGAGCCATGATTCTCCCTAAAAAGCTTTTCAGTGGAGCTGAAAGAACTGGACAGAGGGAACTCAGGTTTTCACCATTCCAATTCAGTCTTTATTGAAAAAGCATCTCTAAGTATTCTGATAAAAACTCATTTAATTCAATAGTAACTGCCATTTAATCCATGCTTCTATGCAGCACTTAAAGGCTCTTTTTACTTGCTTCTTTAATATATATATAAAGAGAAAAAGAGATAAAAGTCTTCTTTTAAAAAGTCTGATTAAAAATCAGTTATCTATGCACTGAGGGTAAAAATGTATTTCTGAAGCATTGATTTTGACTGTTTTCTTCTAGTTTGCACAGCCTCAGTTGTACCAGGGTGCTACAGTAATTCAAGGAATCATCACCATCCCCTGTATCGTCTCAGGAGAGGGTTTGGGATTGTGGGTGCTCTTTGGGGTACCCAACCAGCAGCTCAGCCACAGAGATGATGGGGGAGAAGGGAGCAATGAGAAGGTCCCATCCCTTCTGCTACAGAGGGATCATTCCCAGTTCTTGAGCTTGCCAAACCCACCAGAATCTTGAGCTGTCCTGAGAAGCCTTGGAGCTGGGACACCCAACACCCCAGTTCAAATGCAGCATTTCCATACCAGAAAAAAAAAGGCAGAAGAAACCCAAGTGATACCAGAAGCAGGAGTCAAATCACACCCAAAACCTACCTGACTCCCAACCCGGCACCACTTCACCGGGGATCCTCCAGAGCATCCTCACGTGCTTCCCGAGGCTCGAGGGACCAAAGCTGCCCTCGGCATCAGCAGCCACCCTGTCTGCAGGCAGCCATTCATAAAATCAGAGCCCAACAAAAGACACGCACACCGAGACATCCACACACACCTCTAACCAGAGAAAGACCATCTTACTCACTGCTCTCTCCTTCCCACGCTACCTCAAAACACTCATCTGCTGAAGCAATGCGCTGCTTGGCCGGCAGCCAGCTGGAAGCCAAAAGGGGCTTTTCCTTTCCTGCCGCTCAACCTCATTCAGGCACTTCTTGCTTGTACACAAGGCTATTTATAGCTGCTGGCGAGCACCCAGGCGCAACCCAACCGCAGAGCTCCAGCGGTTCCAGAAAAAAAAAAAAAAAGAGAAAACAGAGAATAAAGAAGAACCCAAAAATAAAGGGAAAAAAAAAAATAGTGATAACAACAAGAAAATAAACTCAAGTGGAGCCGGCTCGCGGTGCTGCTCCTGTGGACACTGAAGTGTGAGAGTGGTGTAAGGGAGAGGGAGAAGCTGGGATGGGCTGATCCGGGTTAAAAATAACCCAGCCAAAAAAGCCACCGCAGGGAAGCGTGACCTTTACTACTACTACAGGAGGGAAGCACGCTGCACCCCGCCTGCTGCCGAGGGAGAGCTGCTCCACAAGGCAAGGGTGCCAATGGAAAGGGGGGGGAGAAAGGGAGATGGAGAGAAAAAAATGTATGCACCAAGAAAAGCAGATTCTGAATTAAAAAACAAAACAAAACAAAAAAAAAACAAAAAAAAAAAACCCGCAGCATTTTTTCAAAAATTGCCCATTTTTCTCACCTCCAAAAAGGAAAAATCTCATTCCTTTGCACACCTCTTCAGAGGGAGTGACTGAAATATGGTTTTGTGAGAGGAGAGAGTGACTCTGAAATATGGTTTTGTGACAGGACAGAGGAAGAACCTGCTTCCTTTCTTGCAGATTTTGATGATGATGATGATGATAATAATATTGATAAAAATAATAATTACAAACACTATATAAAATATATAATATAGATGCAATATATACTATATATTACAATATATCCTTTATTATTGTTATTGTTGTGGTTGATGTTGTTATTGTTGTTGTTGTTATTATTACTACTATTACTATTATAGCTATTATTATTGTTTTGGAAGGGAAAGGCAGTAGAAGGATGCAGTTTCACTCTGAGGCAGAGCAGCTTCTCCTGGGGTTCTGGTCTTTTCCTCTCAGTTGTGACATCCCTGGAGACAGAACAAGCACTGCATAGAGAACACTCAAAATTTCTTTGATTTTGGGGAAGAGTGGCAGGAACTGGCAATGAGGTGTACTGAGCAAGTGGGTGCACATGAGAACAATTAAACACATTATAAATCGGCCATTAAAAAACACATCACACCACAATAAGGGTGGAAAATGGGAGAACAATCCTGCAGGTCAGCAAACATCAGAGATCCCCTCCTTCCCTCCCACTCCTCTATTTTTTCCTCCCCCCCCAAATGAAAACACTTTGATTTTGCCAAGACAGGTGTTTCAGATACAGCTTGAAAACTAATTAAATCATATCTGCAGCTTGAAAACTAATTAATCCTTTATTCCCTATTATAATAGATAATTACAATGCATGATAGGAAACAACTTGTCAGGTTTTCTGTTCAAAATCCTCGTGTTTAATGGAAAATAAAATGGGGGAAATGGTTAGGAGACCTTCCCATTCTTCTGCAAACCACCAAGGGAGGCTGTTAAAAGGGTGGATTCTTTTGGATATGGCATAAACAAAAATTAGTTATTGAAAATAACTTGGAGAATAAAAGATTTCGGGGGTGATTCTTGTTAATTTGAGTGTATGGTCAAGAGGCTACTGTGAGAGTTGAACCCCCCTGCAAACAAACAGCAAAGCAGAACATTTGTAATTAGAATAACAAGCAGGGTAGGGTTCAACATTTGAGATGGGCACTAGAGATGCCCCTTGCATCCTCTCCAACACCTTTTCCTACTGGAGAGTCACACAAAACCAACAATCCAATGCCACCAGGAAGGTGAGAAAACACCCACATCCATCAGCAAAGGCCCCCAGGACCCACCTGCCCCCTCCCCAATTTCTCTTAAATGCTCTGGCATCTTTACTACCACAGCGAGGTAAAAAACCATGATTGTGCTCAAAGTTTCCATAACCCCTTTGCAAAAAAATTAAGTTCCCAGTTTTGTTCTGCCCTTAAAAAAGAGAACTGAACGGATCAAAATCTATTGGATCCAAATTTTCAAAACCATGATTCAAGAGATGAGGATTTTGAAGGTATTGATGCATAGACTGTCTATGAAGGATCTAGGGAAGCAGCAAATAAAAACAAGTCTATTGATCTATTGCCAATATTATTAAAAGGTGCTCCCCAAGATTTGTGAATTCTTATTAAAAATGTGGATGGGCCCAAAAAGCCACATTGGGTGAAACCAATCAGTCACTAAAAAACAAAGTCATTCCACGAGATTAATAAAATGTTATGATGTGATTTGCACTCAACAGAAAGGAGCATGCAACAAAAACACCATGGATGGCCATTTTCCACCAAAAACTGAACTAATTACAGCCTTTTTGCTTCACTTTTGCCTTCTCTTCCACCTGGTTGCTATTCTTCAAAACTTCATGACCTTGCTGTAGTTCCATGTTGTCATACGCCCCTGTTTTTGGGGAAGCCACAAAGAACCAAGGGCAAGCAATTGTGCTCAATACTTCTTTTGATTTACATCTTGGGCTTGCTTTTTTAAATTTATTTTAGAAACAGATTTTTCTAAGGAGCCCAAAAGAGACAAGTACCTTCCAAACTCCCCAGCTCCCTCACATGGGCTTCCTCTCCAAACTTCTTCCTCTTCCTCCAACGCCCCCCAGCAGCACTGAAAACCAACTGCTGCCACGAAAAACAATCAAAAATACACCCAAGGTTGTTTTCTTTCCAAAGAAACTCTCTGCTGCTGAGGAAAACCTCCAGAACCTTGCGTAGCTGGCAGCAGGGAGAGGGATGACACAAGCAATTAGCATCATAGACAATGGTGCCAAATGCACTTATCAGAGAGTCCCTGAGCAAGACATCCTCCGGAGCCCTCGCCCAGAGATTGATTGAGGCCCTGTATACCCCTATTAATGAGGTTAATTAAAAACTGTGTTACCAGCAGGAGGACTAAAGGGTGTGAAAATAACTCAAAAGGGCCATCTCCCCTCTTCCCTTCCCAGGGAAGGTGTTATCCAGCCTGCCTTTCCTCTTTCCACATGGGGATGACCGAAGGTTCCACATCCAACAGCGGTTTTAGACCACATCTCATCCCAGCAAAAAGCATCCCCCACCACCAAGGCATCCAAACTCCTCCTGAAGCAGCCCTCACCCTGCAAGCCACAGCCTCCCAACCCCAAAAAAAGTCAATGCATCACCCAATTTCAGGAGTGATGTTCTGTCACCAACAGGATGAATGTGTAAAGAGATTTGGGGAGGGGGAAGCAGAAAGAAAAGGGGGGAAATGGGTTTTAAATCAACACAATTAATGGGTTTGGTATTTGTTCATATATTAGATTAGTAGACTCAGAGGCAATTAGGAATCCTTGATATGAGGATGCCCCGTGGCAAAGCTTACCCTGCTCTTCCTGCCATTTAAGAGCTTGGGATGGAAGGGAGGGAGGAAATTCCTCTATTTTTTATTAGGTTTTTTTATTATTTTGAGCTAGAAGAATATATTTCCAAAGTTTGCACCACTCATTTAGATACTAATTTCAAACTAATTCTTTGCATTTATCAGTTTCCTTTAGAAAATGGAATTTTAAGTAACTAAGAAAAAACTAATAGCTGTGTGTAAAAGAAAAATATCAGAAAGAAATTAAACTCTCTGCCTTATTTTGCCTACACTGATTTATTTCCTGTTTTTCACACCAACCCAAACCAACACTCTTCTAACAATATTTAGTGAAACCTATAATGGAAAGAAGTGTTTCTTCGAGCATTAAATCATCTGAGGACACTTGAACTGACCTTTCATATATATCAGAGCCTATAAAAAAAAAAAATCTCATCCCTCCACATCCTACTGGCTTCGTTTTCATCACTACTGTTGGTATCTCATGGACCTTTCTACCCATGTGACAAAAACCCCTTCCAAAGCCACTGAAGCATAGCTTTGGGGATGGATTTGAAATGTAGCTGAGTTTATCTCCTAGCTTTGATCACTTGAGCACAGCTCTCCCTCCAATTTGGTATTGCTTAATCCCCACCAAAATCCTAAAGCTGTTTTTCACCCAAACACTCATTTCCTACTCTTTCTGTAATTAAGGTTGTAATGGAACAGACTGGCAGCACTTAATGCTGTTTTTATTAATGCTGTAATGACTCGAGTTACAAGATATTGAGTGATTTTCATATTTTTGCAAATGAGGGTAAGGGTTCCCCCCACTGCTGCAGGGTTTCTTGTTCCTCATATTCCTATTCAATGGATCATTTAGATTCCAGGGCAACAAAGGCATTCCTAAGGAAGGCACAGCCCTACAGACTTGCAAATTGAACTGTATAGTCTGGGCACAGAGAAAGAATTTTTCAAAACTAATTATATCATAGCCTTCATTTGTTCTGGTGTCCAATTGGGTCCCAGTTAAAGGGTCCTGACTTTCTAAGACAGCACCAGCTCTTCATCCACTGAATATAAACCCCTTTAAATTGATACCTCCATTTTTCAGCCACTGAAGGCACTGACAATACTTGCAAGACAATGACCCAACATCTTGTTGTTATGCTGAGAGCCACTGAGTAGTGGCATCTCTTTTGGTCAGCAGTAACAATATTTTCTTTAAGGAAACTTTGAAGTGGTTTCAGGCAAGTTACAAGACATATTAAAAATGACACGCCATCTGCTTCCCAATGTGATGTTTTGCATTGTGTAACTAAACCAATTTAAGAACTGAAGTCTATTTGACATCTAATTAGTGTGTTTGGTAGCCTGATCACTTGTAGATGTTCTGGAGGAAAAGAAGCACTCTAACAATCTTGATCTTTTTTTTTTAAAAAAAGACAACAATTAAAAATAATTAGTCACAGAACTGCTTTTCCTTCCTAAATATTTTCTTTTTTCCCATTTAGGAATCAAGACATATGTTTCTGCCATGCTACCCTCTATTTTTGGTAAAATGTAAATCTAACCATCCTTTTTTGGGCACCACCATCACAGAGCTTTATCAGAGCCCTGGAAAAGGGAGAGGAACATTCCCTGGGTTGCAGAATGAAAGGATCAATCATCAGCACCCAACACCACACGGCGCCATGCCAGGTCATCATTTGCTTGCTCAAGTTAATGGAATTCCCCAGGAAATGCGTGGTCACCTCAGGAGTGATTTATCCTGGCAGGGGAGGACTAGGGGATAGAAGTGGTAGGCGCAATCCAAACAGAAACAAAACAGCTCATACCAGAGCATTTAAAATTCAAAATCTACACTCCAGCTTCCAGGCGGCTGCAGCTTCCTCACAGGCTACTCCAGCACGAGGGGGAAGACTGCAGATAGTAAAATATCAAAGCAGGCCAAACTCAAAATCAGAACATGCTGAGATCTGCCTACCATGGATGGGGATGCTCAGATTCACCTACCCATTGGGAAGGCATAGGGAGAAATAATTAAAGAGCATTTTACAAGGGACAGCCTGTATGGTGGTCACACCAAGGAGAAACGTTGCTTTTTCACGCATGAGTGGATGATGGAGAGGGAAGCACACACAGCATCTCCAGAAGGGTATCAAAAATGCCTTGTAGAAATCAAAGAAGACAGTTTCCAGTGCTGCAGACTCACTGCATGCTCCAAATGCAGATGCACACCAGAAGACCAGGGAGAAAACTGGATTCCAGCATCAGCCATCAACAACAGCACTGCAGAAGCACAGGGCATTGCTCCACACCATCCCTCCAGAAAAAAATCCTGGGCTATTAACCCATGGCAATTGTGTCAGGTACACTCATACCCTGATGGATCAGCTGGGGAAGTTAATGACATCTCAAGCCTTTCCCAGGAGCAGCCACATCCATCCCACCTCTCTTTGGAGACAACCCCATCTGCAGCAGTCTGTGCCTATAACCCACATCTTCTGCAAGACCCAAACCTGCTTGGAGCTATTTTGAATAGGGAGAGAAGATAAATGAGTGAGAATTGCCTTTAGGCATGGGTAACAGTTGGAGGGAGGGTCAGATCAGGTCACTCCCAGAGGATGTTGTTCCTGGAACAACAGCTTTGTAACCTTCATCACCTCCTACAATGAAATACGACCACTCTTCTGGCCCATCTTGTTTTCCAAGCTTTATTTTCTATTGTTCTGTACTAAGCAACTGCCTGCCCTTATCAGCACTGTCCCAGTGCCACTTGTTTTCCTGTTACCTTCCCTTGTTTTCCTGTTACCTTCCCTTGTATCACTCCAGTTTTTCAGCCTTGCCTGGACGTGCATTTGGAAGATGTGACGAGTTCAGTAGTTTGATCTAATTACCGCCTTCCCAAAACGAGTCAGAAAGAAGAAAGAAGGGGGGAAAAAAAAGACCATTTCAGCTAGTTAAACATGCTGCTACCCAAAAAAAAGAGTTGGAAGGAGACGGGGGAATTTGCTAACTTTCACTTGGTGTTGGATCAGGGCTGCTTTCAATGTGCCATATTGACTTACCGCTGCTGGAGGCACAATAAAGGCAGCCCTTGGAGTCAATGCGGGCTCCCGCGGCTCTGTGTAAACTCTGCTTAAAATGTATTTCAAGGAACTTGATCTATTGACATGGCAACTGTGAAAACTTGAGGCCATTTGAAATTTAAATAGCATTTCTACCCCTCTGTAAATGCCAGCCGCGGGGTGGGCCCCACGGCCCTTGTGTGGAAAATGCTTTCACTGGAAGACATCTCCCCCAACAGAATGCCTCCAGACACAACTGCTCTCCTCAAAAGCAGCCAGCACAACTGATTGGGACCCTTTTTTGATGCAAATTCATATTATTCTGTTGGGGAACAGCAGGTGTTCAGCCATGCTTTCCTTTAGAAAAATTAGGACCTTGCTTGCCCCTCCCCTCCTTTGGTGCACTTGGCTCTGGGTTAGCTTCGACGGCTCTCACCTCGGCACACACTTGGGCTCCTCCTGGACTGGGAAGTGTAAATCAGCTTGACTTGAGGAATGGGACAGTGTGTGCTATCAACCCTTTATTAAACACAGGAAATCCCTGCAGAAGTTTGCTCTGAGTCTTCCCGCTGCGTTGAGCACACGTCCTCTTTCCAATGGCCATCGAAACCCAGTGTGACACAATGTGAGGTGAAAATACAAGGGAGGTGTCACCAAAGGGGTATCGGGGACAGACAAAGGTGATACAGAGACTCCATCATCAGAAGGCATGAAAAGCACTTTATTATTAGAAATCCTCAGTTCTTATAGAAACAATGGTGGACCTAAGACCTGATTGGCCTTTAGGAATCTTCTCTCACATATTGGTCAAGAAGGGACAACTCCTTTTGTAGAGATTGAAATAACTGCTTTAGTTCTTTCTCTGAGCTTTCTCACAGCTTCCCAGGAAAATCCTGGGACAGCTATATATCTCTCTCTTCAGAAGATATGTGATTACCACAGGGAAGCCCTTCACAATTAATATTTTGTTTGACTTATGGACCTGGGTTACCAGGAGCCTTACCAGCAATTACGCCCCATGAGTAAGTTATTCCAGCTATAGGAAGGAAGGAAGTCCTTGCTGAGGATCACAAAGTCATTGTGGTCCTTAAAAAAGACATGAAATTGCCTTCCCATGCAGGGATCACAAAGTAGCCCCAGGAAGGTGCCAGGGGATGGTTATGTTATGGAATAAAAGTGGTATCCAAAGGTCTGAAACAGGACAAAGCTCTCAAAGTGGTAGGGACCATCAAAAATGTGTTGATGTGGTACTTAGAGATATGGTGGGCCTGGCAATGCTGGGTTAATGGTTGGACTGGATGATCTTGAAGATATTTTCCAGCCTTAATGATTCTATGATTCCATGAAGGGTTCCTGCCCTTCCCCCCTCTCTGCTCTGCCACCTTGTCATTTGCAATTTAATTTGAGAAGAAACAATGGAAAGGGAGAGCAATAGAGATAAGAACAGAAATCCACCAGACAGGCAGATAATGTGATTTTACACAGGCACCACCTAAAATTCATCGGGTTTGGAAAGATCCTTATCATCCTGTGGCATTTTATCTCCAGGATTCTCTGAATTATCTGAGTAAATCTAAAGGGCCTTTTTCCTAGTGTGTGGGAATACCAACCCTCTGTAGGGTCCTTGGGATCCTAAAGAACAATTAGAAGAAAGAAAAGCATCTTCATGGACCCATTTAAGGAGCACATGAAAGAGCTGCTGTGTGCTGTGTATCACAGCAGAGCCAGATAAATGGATGATTAAGGCCAGAATCACCCAAGTGACATGACAAAGTACCACATTCACCTAAGTGACCAGGGATGGAGCTTGAAAGATGAGGAAAAGGAGTTTAAAAACAGATTGTGTGATACTGGAGGTAGAGGACAAGTTGAAGGGGAAAAGGAAAGGTTGGGGGATGTTCAAAGAAGTGAGGGGTGGCTGGAGTGTTGGTGGGTGGAGAAGAAAGACCAAAGGAACAAATGCCAGAGGCCTTGACATCAGAGAGTATATACCATTTGTCCTTCACTACAACTTACTTTAAAAACTAAAAAATTAAGTAAAAACAACAAAAAGGGTAGAAAATTTATGCCTGACATCTTCTACTCAAGCTTCAACTCAAACCTGTTATTTGCAATTGAAGGCACCTATTAAAAAAGTTACACAACCAATATTTCATCTGACCACTTAGAAAATACTGCCAGTTCTGTCTGCTTCAATAATAAAGGAGAAGAATGACAAACCAAAGTGAATTTATTTCAGCTCTTCAAAGTCAAAACAAATCACAAAACCTGTGGGAATATTAGGCTAATCTAAAATTCCTAATTTGAGACCCGTTTAGTTAAGCACAGTGTTAAGATAGACATCTGAAATTATAAAATCACAAGACACCTCCAGCAAATTTGCCACTTTTTATTGCCAATAATGATCACTGTCTCTATTACAGGCTCCAGTTAGGACTCTATTATGCTGGGCTCTTTATAAAATACAATCCACACCATTAAAAATCTACCTGGCTCTCTTACAGCAGTTGGATGATACAAAGAAGAATAGCTAATAAAGATTTGAAAGAAGGTTTGAAAGTCTTCTCTATATTTCTTTTCATGGAATATTTTAATCAAACAGACCATTACTCAGTGATTATAGCTGCAATGCTTTTTTTTATATTTTTATATAAGTATATATATAGACATACACATGCACATATAGATATATATAATTTTTTTTCCTTCATTTGTAAAAAGCTCAGGCAGGTCCTCTTTGGAGCAGCTTGATGTAAATAGACAAGCAGAGCCCACAGAAGCAGTCCCAGCAGTTCAGCAGAGATGTAGAACACAGTCTGAGGAATTCATCCACCAGGAGCTGCTCACAGCACTAGCACTGAAGTGACAATCAAACATTCAGTAGTGAAAGATGACATGTTCTTCCTTTCTTCTCAGCCACAGAGTCATAAAGCAAAAGCAGGAACATGCTGATGCAAACTAACCAGTTTTAAACTATACCAAACTTTTAGCTCCTATTTTCCACCAAGCAATCAATTCCCACTCATCCACAGCTCCACTTGAAACTATTCTAATTGCAGCAAGACCATCTCTGTAATGGCACAGCACTTCCCAAATGAGGAAAAAAAGGCAAAAAAAAAGAATTTAAAAAATTTTGAGGACATACAAAGGGCTATGCTGCTAATAAATACTCTTCAAAATGAATGGATAAACAGCATTTCCAGTAATACCCTGGTCTGCCAGGATGACTTCTCCTGAGACCAGCATGCATGCAAAGGATTCAGGAGGAAACCCAGATTGCCAAAGAGAAACCTGGGAAATAAATGCAATATTGAAAGAAGGGATTTTACAATAAATGCAAAAAAACGTGGGAAAAATACTTGTGTTCCCATCATTTCATATGCCTGGCTAAATATCCTTTAACAAATTAAAAGAGACGCGCTGAATCAAAGTCAATGTCAAAGCACAATGCTTGACATTTGTTTTTCAAAAATTAGTTATTGGCAGCATCTAAAATGCACTGTCACACCAGAATTACAGCCATATAATTCACTTTTTAGCTTCTAAGAAAGAAGGATAACAAAATGTATTGGCCAGTCACACCATGGTTCATATTAACAACATTCCCGACATCTGAAGTTGCTTCATTCTGCCTTTGGCAGAAGTTTGGGGTTTCATTCTTGAAGTTGCATAATAGATACTTTTGATTTGTGACTGAATGGAAGATTATAATCAACCTTGGGACATTCACTCACTCATGGAATAAAGCCACTCATTCCACTATAAATATTTATAATTTTCCCCACATTTGTTAGTATAATTAAAGAGAATGAAATTCAATGCAACAGTTGGGGGAGGGAGGGAAGTAAAACCTGTTATTTACAGTGTCCTCTAAAATTAAATGTATAGACATTAATTGCTTATTACACACACTGTTATTCCACCAGCACCACACAGAGAAAACTGAGCCAAAGAGAAGAGTCTGCTGCTTAGAAACACCCTGCAATAATTTGTCCCAACCGGTCACTCAGACAAGAACAGGCACAGGGCATCTTGTTCACTTCCATCCCTGCCAGCAGCCAATCCAAGACACCAGGGCAGCAGCACGGTGTCATTTTACACTGCAGCACCCCCGTGAGTGACTCTGCAGTGTCAGGTGCCACCAGCCCGATTTAGGAGTGTTTTATACCACTGCATCCCATGATAAATTCAATTGGCCCTGTTATCACTATGTATAAACCACCTACGAGCACCTGGCAGAAACACAAGGGCA
The DNA here is from genome assembly GCA_013400575.1 of Peucedramus taeniatus. Classification (NCBI taxonomy): domain Eukaryota; kingdom Metazoa; phylum Chordata; class Aves; order Passeriformes; family Fringillidae; genus Peucedramus; species Peucedramus taeniatus. The sequence goes on from WBNO01022965.1 coordinate 108,696, forward strand.
CAGAGGTAGGGAAGTGAGGGTTGTTCCAGCTTCATCCTTGCTGCTGCTCCTCTTGGTGGAAAATAAAAAAAAAAAGAAAGAAAAAAAAATGCACCCATCACCTGGGTACTGAATTTGTAAAGGTAAACAAGCACCTCGCCACAAGCTCAGAAATTCAAAGTTTACACTGCAGTCCCCAAGGAGAAGCTCTGGTTTTCAAAAGGGTCAAATATTTTCACTTAGAGGTTTTTAAAGCTTCTCTTCAGTGAGAAGAAGGGAGATTTTATTCTGGTTCCATCGCCTATTCATTCCTTCTTTAATAATACATGGTTCTGTTAAAAAGGGCAGAGCACTATTTTTAGACTATCCCATAACATGTAAGAAGGCATCAGCTAGGGGATTTTTTTCTTTTTAAGCCTGGTACTGCAAAGGTTTGGGAGTCTGGAAAAATGGGGCACAGGTAGGAGTTGGTCTCAGGTTGCAGGGGAAGATTGGCAGGTTAGGTGAGAAAACACAGAAAATGTGTCTAGCTTTCTTCAACTCTTCTCAAACCTGAGATGTGCCGACAGAAAAGTAGGGAGAGAAAGAAAACAAAACCACTGAAGTGCTATTGCTTGGAAACCACCTTAATGAAAGCCACTGCAGAGTGTAAGATACTGAACATACCCTGACAGGGAAAACAGGCAAAGAAAATCCACACAGCCACTTTTACCTGCCCTCCAGTACAGAAATAGCTGGATAATAACAATTTCACAGCTCGAGACGTCTGCAGGATCCAACACCTCTCTGAATCTAAAGACAGAAGGAAACCCTTCTGGAAGCATCAGCTTTGAGGCAGGAAGATCCTTCTTTACTGCTACTGCAAAGGACAAAGAGCTTATTGGAATTAAGGGATGTCTTAGTCCCTTCTCAATGAAATACTGGTTCTTTTTATTTGCCTTGTTATAAATAGGCTTAGATTTCTTTTCTTTCTCTCCTCTCTTTTCAACACGGGAACACAGCGCAGAGTAGTTTCTAAAAGATGATGCCTATGAAAAAAAGAAAAAAGGGGAAGAAGGGGAAGGGGAAAAAGAAGAGATGGCGGGGGGGAAGGGAGAAAAAAGGAAAAAATTAAAAGGGAAAAAAAGGAAAAAGTATTTTTTGCCTTTTAGCAGTGAAGCTGAACTCCTGCCTCAGGATTTGATAAGCAAGGCTGAGTTCAACTGATAAAGCCCTGACTCTGGGCACAAATGCAGGATATTCAGACACCAGGCTCTACAGCAGGATCACATCCAAAACAATACATGTGGAAAAGGTCACTGATCTAACCTTTACTCATTAAATCCTTCCCAGAGCCCAGCATAGTTTGCTTACTGGATATAATGGCATCCCTCAAAAATGTGACACCTGAGCCTTAAAGCAGATCTCTCAACCCAAAAAACAAATGCCAAGCCAGAGGCAGCTATGTATGTCAAGGAACATTTTGCTGAGATAAACCCAAATGCATTTTAAACCTGCTCTGTTGGATAACTGTGTCCATCCAGCACTCCTGGCCTACCTGGATGGATTCTTGTACCATCAAACAGAATGTCATGTTTCTTGACCCCAAAAAGAGTGAGAAGCTAAAAAACAGTCACAGGCTAGCTTAAATTGGAGATGATCTCATCTTTAGAAAGACCAGTGGCAAATGGGTAAATCAAGCAAAGGAAATAAAAACAAACCAAAACCAACCCAAGCCTAAAACTTGAATTATTGTTCACTATCCCCAATATCTAAAAAACCACCAACCTGCTGTGCACTGTCCACACAGCCAAGTTGTCATGAGATTTGTATCCTAATCCCAACTTTATTCTCTTCAGGCCATCCATTAGTTTTTGAAGAAATCTCAGTTCAATGGGCCCAGGCTCTATAAAGCATGAGGAGAAGGTTATCACTCACTCCCAGTAGAACCATTAAGTGACTCAACCATGTGCTATCTCTTTGGACCACCAAAGCTTTATGACTGAGCATCCTGCCCTGTCAGCTGGAGCATTTGGAGGTGTCAGTGCAGTGACTCTTCCAAGAGCTTACACACATATTTGCTGAGCCTCTAGCCCAGAAAAGCACTTCTTTATGTTGCAACACCAGTATGTTCCCCTGCTGTGGTCAGCCTAAGCTGGGAGTCCAGCTAACCACCAAATTCATCCATGAGAGTGAGTCAGGGACAGGAGCTCAGCTTCCTGAATTTTTCTGTATCCTCTGACCCTTCCTCCAGTGCCAGCTGTTGCAGCACGGGGACGGGAATAGCCCCCCATCAATCACTCCTTGTTTCAGACAGAACAAATTCTTCTGCCATGAGAAGTTACTCTGCAACCAAGAGAACCCCCCTGTGTCAGTGTTCACCTGCTGAAGAGCAGGAGGAGCTCTGCCCTCTCCTCCTCCTCCAAGAGCAGCAAGGTTTCTGTACCCTAGATCCGCTTAAGGGCCACCAGTGCTCCTCACCCCCGGGGAGACTTAGAGAGCCTCAGCAGGAATATGTGCAAAATCCTCATCAGCTGATCAAAAGCTTTGCTTACTACCACCCCTTATGTAACCAGCAGCATCCTAATTATCCAGCTAAACGTAATGAATTCAACTCGCCTTGGCTTCACACACTTTCACTAGATACAAATTAAGGAACCGGGCACTGACCCCATAGCACTCCAGTGAAAACTGGAGGGGCTGGGGAGGTGGAAATTCTGAGTGAAATATCCAAAGTCTGCAACTGAAACGTTAACCTAGATCAGGACCAGCAAAACCTGAGTATTCCCAGAGGAAAGCCCCATTTACTGCTTGGGGTGGGGTTTTCCAGTGCTTTTTACTCAGCCAGAGATGGAGAAGCAACAGAACAGCTGCAGCAGAGTAGATGGGGCTTTTTTTTTTTTTTTTGGTCCAGTTCCCTATTGCACTGTAAGTAATCTCTGCTTTCATCAGCAAGAATGCTTGCAATGACTGCAGAATGTACCCAAATTTGCTCTGTTGGGTCCCTCTACCCTAACTTAACATCTATATTAAGCCTATTTTCTACCCTCGGTTTTCAGCTTTGGTTGTTGTGTTAGGTTTGGTTTTTTATTCTTAACTGAAGCTCACTGTACTCCATCTGAGCCTTGCACACAACGAAGTAAACAGCACCACAATGCATTCCTCAGCACAAGCTGAAGCACTAAATAGCTGCCTGGAGTCTGAGGCTGAAGCAGCTGGGTGTTGGATTACAAACGCAAAACAAATGCCAAGGCATGGCCGTAATATGTGCGATACATTGATGACCTACTGTGCTTAAATAACTCCTTGGAAAGCAGACTGGCCACTCAAAATGGGTTTTTTACACCTGAGAGAGAGAAGAGAAAGCAATTTGTGCTGATAATGCAGATTTGAAAAATACAAGGGAAAATTTTAGCAGGTGTAAAAGTTCCCCTGGCGAGAGGGGGCAGGGGGAAAATTCAGCCCAGCGCGGTCGGCACGCTGGGAGGGACAGCATTTCATGCTTCTGAAACATTTCCAAAGGGTGAAATCCCTCCCCACCGACGCCAAGAGCAAGGCTTTCACTCAACACAGCCAGGCAGAGGATTTCCGAGGTCGATCACAGCAATTTGAGCCCCCTCAGGTCCTTGTTTTCCTGCCTAGAGCAGAGCAGTGCTTTCCAAAGCACGTGGAGTCCCCAGCAAAAATCCCCAGCCGCAGTGCTCATGGCATTTTGAAGCAGTGTTTCAGCATACCACAGTCCCAAGAACACCCCAGTTAAGCTCTCCTGGGAGTTTCCTGAGTGCCTTTGGGTTCCAGACAAGGTATGCAGGGTCTCTGACCCCATGCACAGCAAAATGAAATGGAGTGTTTTCATTCAAACAACAAAATAAACCAAGATAAAGCAGATAAAGAGTAAAATTTCCCCAACATTTTATTTTTACCACAAGGTAACGATTGCATGATAGCTCTACTCCTCTGAAATCATCAGAGAGGCAAAGCAGGGGAGTTCTCACCCACAGGGAGGTCACCTAACCATGTCACCACCAACACTATGTGTGTCTTATCTCCAGCAAACTTCACAGCACAGGAAGGAAGATGCAGTTTCTTGCCTTCCAGCACAACACGCCTACTTGGATGCCGTCACAGCTCCCCCTCACCTGGCCTTCCCCAAAATCAGAGTATGGCCTAGTTTAAAGCTGTTGTTGAAAGCCACGTGTTGTTAGACCACAAGCAACACTTCAAAACCTTACTTTGATGCTGCAGAGTCAGCTGTGGGAGTCTGCCCTGTACAGCTGCCACTCTGCAACAAGAAATGAGCTGCCAACTCTCCCAGTATCCCACTTCTGCTAAAGTGCATCAAAATGGAAGCAAGGCTTTGGCCAAGACTGCAAGGACCTGTAGCACTTCCAAGGTTTTCTGTGGAGTGACAGAGGGGTTAGCATCCACCTCTTCTTTTGCTTTTAAATGCTGTGTTCAGTGCAGACAGGAACCTCTCAATCTGCAAAGATTATTTCACAGTGGTTCTAAGGACTCTTTAGTAGCTCAGCAGCAGATGGGATGCAACCAGCAGCACTTCCCCAGTGCTGTCACCTTCTTGCTCAACTGGCTGGACAAAGTTACAGACTCTTGAATACAACACTTAAAAGCATTTGGAGATTTTTCCTTTAAGAGAACCTGGGGAAAAGGTCCCCCTTATGTTCAAATATCACAGAAATCCTAGAATGGTTTGGGTTGGAAGGGACCTTAAAGATCACCTATTTCCAATCCCCCTTGCCATGGGCAGGAACACCCTTCCACTAGATCAGGCTGCTCAAATCCCCATCCAACTTGGCCTTCTCTGGGCAACCTGTTCCAGTGCCTCATCACCCACACAGTGAAGAATTTCTTCCCAATATCCAATCTAAACCTATTCTCTTTCATTTTGAAACCATCCCCCCTTCTCCTATCATTACATGTCAAAAGATCCTCTCCAGATTTCTTGAAGGCCACCTTCAGATACTGAAGGTCAGTCATTCCAGAGCCTTCTCCAGGCTGAACCATCCCAAATCTCTCAGAATTCCCTCAGAGAGGAGATGTTCCATCCCTTCAGCCATCTTTGTGGCCCTATCTAAATATCTGAACACCCCTGAGAGCACAGCATTAAAGCTGGATTCATTCAGTAGATCATCCCAGCAGTGGTGGCAAGCCTGTGTCTGGACTTTGGCTGCCTCCAGCTGAAGGGGGTGAGTACCTGACAGCAGAAAACAAGCAAGTGCAGCAAGAAAACAAGAACAAAATCCCTATCTGTGTGTGCCTGATTGAAAACCTGATGGATTAAGAAGCGACTCAGACCGGAAAGGAGAAATATTTAAGGAGTCAAAAAGGACATATGCTTCACAAACAAGAATTTGGCTCTCTCCATTTTTCTTGATGATAATATTCTTCCCAATGAAAGATGTGAGAATGTAATATAGATAAATGTAATATAGATAAAAACTAATAAAACCCAAGTCCAAACAAGAAATACCATTTTGTACATTTAATCCTGACCCTAGCAAAAAGAAGATAAAACTCCACAGGAGATGCTGCTGGGAGAATTTTTGACAATACATCCAAGAGTAACTCAGAAACCTCTGTGGGTGTCCTGTGCTCAGCCCCTACCCCTGCCCCAGATGCTCAGGCAGGAAAGGAGGATGGCAAGTCCCCAATGCACAACCACTGCCCTCAGCTGAAGGGTTCAGATAAACTCTGGGGAAAGCAGAAAACCTCCAAGACACTGGATTGGGCCTGAGAGCATTAGATTGAGGCAGATGTGGAGAGACCACTAGGGGAAACAGAAACATTCCCAAGTGCCAAGATGGATTAGGATCAGCACGGGTGTACCTGTCCCCAGTGGACCCCTTCTGCTCCCCACTGGATGTTCTGCTGAGTTATCTCAATTACTGCAAACTTTTCCTCTACTCCCTCTGCTGCTGGGCCACCAGTTGAGTGCAGCAGAGGAAGAGTCACCTCATCAGAGGGATGGAAAAACAAGGAAAACTCTATCAGAGGAAAAGCAGCTCTCTCCACTCAGCCCCCTCACACACACCATTGTCTCAGGTCACCAAGTGCCTGATGGAGGCACAAGAACCTGGCACCATGAAAGAAATCACTGCCCTTTCATGCTTCAGACTTGCAGCCCTCTCCTGGTGCTGACACAGCTCAAATTTTAATTAAAAAAATGCAGGATTGTCCTCGTAGCAGAATAAATAGTGGGGGGAAATCACTATGGCAAAATCGTGTTTCCAAAAAACTGTTTCTTTTTTTGGGACCCACTATGTGCATGAAACCCTGGCTGGTTTTGCCAACAGCTGGTCCACAACCTGCACAGTATTTCCAGAAGTGTTTCCAGTCCAATCTACTCAATTTAGCTAGAAAAACTCACTCATTTCATAACGGCAGCTGGAGAGGTTTGAGCATTGCTGCTTTTAAAGAGGGGAAAATGTCTGGATGATTTTTAGGAATGCAAACAAAACTGAAAAAAAAAAAAAAAGAAGAAAAAAGAAAGACGCAAATCTTGATTCAGCTGTGATTTCACATTAGATGGCACTCTCAAATGTGATTCTACCAGGACAGCAGCAGCTTTTCCACACAGGGATTTGTACTCAAAGTAGTTCTTTCTTAGAAGGGAAATCCTGACTGCCTCTCCCAAATACACACCAGTGCCTGGAAACAGGGGGAGAGCAGCATGTGCACCCTCCTAATGCATGCAAACCTCCCTGCTTCCCTGGGATGACTCCCCTGAGGATCCCCAATGTTCTTCACCTTCCTGCTGCTCCCCACAGCCCTTTGGCCCATGCTGATGTCCATCTGGGGGTGATGGCTGTGTGGGTGTCCCTCAGGCCACAGCGGAGAGCGGCTCCTGTCCCACAGCCTGGCCGGTGGCCCGCAGACCACACAGAGCCAAAGTCTGGATTACAGCGTGGTTTAAAGGGCACCCAGCAGGGAATCAGGGAGATGAGTGCTGGGACAAGGAGAATCAGGAGTGTTGGATGAGATGCAAGTGTAGAAGAGGGTGTGGGCACAAAGTGTAACAGCAGAGCTCCTCTCCCTGCATCCTCCTGGGACAGGGACCATCAGATCTTTCTTCTGGCTCTTCCCACTCTGGCTGCACCCAGCAGAGAGCACAGTGAGAAATGCAAGCCCAGCACAGCACTGCACCTGAGGGAGATGTGGATGGGACAGAGGAGCAGCCAGCTCACCAGCCAGCTGCTGGATTTTGGGAAATGCAATGAACTGACAAGTTGCTGCCTTTCCTCCTGGAGACACCACACGTGCCAATGAAAACTGAGAAAAACACGATCTTTCAGCAACTTCTGCTCCCAATGACAGGCATTTCATTGCCTCAAACATTTCTGCACCTGTTCTGCCAGTCCAAGCACCAGGAGCTGGAATAAGGGCAGGGCACCCAACAGCTCCTACGCCAAGGTGGGACTGCTCCAAACTGTGCAGCCATGGAAAGCTGGATGGAGGCTCAAGAAACCCTCACCCTGGCACAAAGTCAACAGAAAGCATCACCATGCCTCAAAGCCAACTTTGTATTGTTACACAAAGACCAAAAAAACCAAGCAGAACAGCAGTTGCAAAGTCCTACCCCAGGCTTAAAAATACTAGAACCCATTAAAAAAAAATTACAGTACGGAGAGGTGCTTTATTTTCTGTAACCTCTGGCTGAATGCTTCCTAGAGGGGGGACTGCTGGAGCACAGGCAGGATGCACTGGTACCTCCTTCCTCTTGGAAGCACACTGCAAACTTGCAGCTCCTCCAGGACAGAGGGCTAAAGAGGGAGCAAGAATCTATTGGCCCCACTTACAAGGGAACCCGCACCACATCATCCATGAAAGCTAAGCAGACAGGTTTCATGTCTGCTTCAACATTAAGGAAGTTTCTGTTTGACAAAATGGATGCACAATTTTAAGTACACAACAGCATCCCAACATGCTCCAAGTGAAGCACCAAACATGTCAAGGACCCAAACAAACTTAGGAGACCCATGGGAGAATAATAAGTCTTCACCACAGAGTGAAAAACCCCTCATTTTACATGGCTGTAATTCAAACTGAAGGTTAATATGTTGTAAGGGTCTAAAGCAACTCCGAACCAGCCCCGCCACTTCCATTTCAAACCTCCTCTTTTCAAATAAGCAAAATGTCAGATGGCATCAGGTCAGCCTCAAATGGGATTTCTCTTCCCCTGCTCTGACTGCGAGCCACTTACCCAGCTTACCTTGAAGGACATGTGCTACAGATCAGCTGAGGTGAAGCCTGGAAGGACACAGGTTACATTCATTATTCCCTTAGCAGATGGAAGGTTTGCACATACACACAGTCACTTCCATGTTTTGCAGAAAAGATTATTTTTTTACTTGAAAAATATTTGTGTCAGCCACCACAACCACTAGAGGAGGAGAAGTTGCAATGTGCTCTGGAGAGGCAAGAAACAAGAAACTACTGCTGGGTTTTGGAGCAATATCCTTGTTACAGAAACTCTCCACAACTGGGTTTTGTCTTTTCTTGGCCAACACAGGGGCAAGATTTCCAAAGTTTGTACTTTTACTGACAAATGAGGGGAATTAGTTCATCAGTCACTTCCAGAAAGTCTATCTCTTGCACCAAAATCTGATCTGCGTCAGCCCCAGCATCCAGGCCTGGCTAAATGCCACCACAGCTCACAAGAGGGTTGAGCCTCATGCCTTTAAGAAAAGGAAATAGTAAGAAAAATTTAGGTAGCTACATCTCATAAAAAGATATCAGCCTGAGACACTTACATAACTTTCAAGCTGCTTTTCCCCCCTGTATTTCCAGGGGATTTCCAGGTCTGCTCTGGTACCCACAAATGCCCCACTGCCCGTGCATGTTCTCAGCTACACATCTGACAAGAAACATAACAATGTCTCCAGGAGAAATTCAAAGGGGCATCAGTGCTGAGAATGCTCAGGAACACCTGCCTGTTTCTTTATAATCACTGATTCACATCCCAGGGAACCTGCAATAACCCCCAGGCATGTCCACACCCCAGTGTGTGCCACCACCTTCCTGCACCCCCATGTGCCCGAGCATCCCTTGTCCAGCCCCAAGGGGAGAAGGCCAACATTAACAGGAAGGGTTTAGCAGAGGGATAAACAGATGTGTACGAGATGCAGACATCATAAAATAATAGAATCACGGAATAGTTTGGGTTGGAGAGGACCTTAAAAATCATGTAGTTCCAGCCTCCCCCTTCCACTAAACCAGGTTGCTCTAAATCACATCCAGCCTGGCCTTGAACAATTCCAGGGGTGGGATCCACAGAGAACCACAGCTTCTCTGGGCAACCTGTGCCAGGGCCTCACCACCCTCACAGTAAAGAATTTGTTCCTAATATCTAATCTAAATTTCCCCTCTTTCAGTTTAAAGCCATTATCCCTTGAATCCCACCTCCATGCCCTCCCCAAAAGTCTCTCTCCAGCTCCCCTGCAGCACCTTGAGGTACCATGAGGTCACACTAAGGCCTTCTCTTTTCCAGGCTGAACAATCCCAGTTCTCTCAGCCTTTCCCTGTAGGAGAAGTGCTCCATCCCTCAATGTTAAGTGCTCCATTTGTCAATGTTAAATCACGGGATATCAAGATCCGGAGGCAGAAGAGGACAAACAAAAAATAATGGAAGCACTGACAGGCTGCCTTGTCTCTCTTCCTGCAAACCTTCCCGTCACTGCTCTCCTTCCTCTCTAAGTCGTGTTAATGCTCCATGTTCCCCTTCCTTCTCTTCCCTGGGAACTGGACCCTCCAAAGCTCCAAAACTGTGATAACCCAAACAAAACCAACCAAACAAAAACACAAACAAAAACCAACACTTCCTCCCCTCTCAAAAAACTCAACAAACAATAAAGCAAAGAAAAACACCCTCCACAAAACTATTCCTTTTATACCTTATCTTTTTAAACAAACTTTGGATGCCACTAAACCCAAGTATAATTTTAAACACTTATTTTCTGGTGCTAGATCAGCTCTGACAAGAGAAAGGAACTGCTGCTTTTCCTTTTCAGATTCATCTGTGGTAAATAAATACCAAAAAGACAGTGAAACAAGCTATGAGGGTTTTCTTGCTTTGTTTTGGTTTTGGGGCTTTTTTTTAAGTGCCATTGAAGAGGAAACACCTAAAAAAACCCATTACATTCATGGTGCTGACCACAACACTTTAAGCCTATGAAACCTCAATAAATATTTTTACAATGAAGCCTGCAAGAAGAGATAATACTTCAGACATTTATAGGACTTTTATTTCTCTATAACTGTATCATGAAAGTTGAAAACACTGAATTATTATTTCCATTCTAACTTTGAAAAAATTAGGGAATAAAGGAAAAAAAGATGCCAGAATATTTTACTAAGAGGTGGTTTTTGTGGAAGACCTCTCTCAGGAGCTCACATCAACTATTCTTGCTGCTTCTTTGAAGCCACATCAACAACAATTTAATTTACAGTCCAGATAAAAGACATTTCCAAAGACTTGAGGGGAGGGAGAAGGGGGTTAGTAGGGCATTCCCAGTTTAATTCAGTCCAGCTACCTGCTGCCTGTTTGGGATCTAACTCCTGACAGCTCATCCTCCACCAAACAGAGCTGCAGCAGATAAAGGTGTCCCAGATACCCTGGGGATGGGGGAGGGAGAAGTGTCACACCAGAGGACCCTGCAATGTCTATAAATTGCAGCCAAAATGGATCTAATCACAGCAGGCACTGCAAAAAAATGTGGCAAGCATGGTCCTACTGGGAAGAGGAGATGAGCCCAGGACAGGGCAAGCTCCAGCCAGAGGGTTTGATTCAGCTCCCCTCCAGGGCTCTTGGGAGGAACAGGAAAAGAAATAAGCAAAAAGCACTGCAAGCATCCACCCACAAACATCTACTAAGGAGATGGATGGATGGATGGATGGATGGATGGATGGATGGATAGATAGATAGATAAAAAACTTTTGTCAGACATGGGATTAAGGAGAATAGACCAATTACAAATTGTCACCAGAACCCCAATGGGCAAGCCAGAAGATCCCCAAATGGTTTGGGTTGAAAGGACCTTTATAGATCATCTCATTCCAATCCCCTCCCATGGGCAGGGGCACCTTCCACTATCCCAGGTTGCTCCAAGCCCTGTCCAACCTGGCCTTGGACACTTGCAGGGATGGGGCAGCCACAGCTTCTCTGGGCAATGGAGAGGATTAAACCCTCAGTGGGGAAAAAGAGCAGGGACAGGTTTGTCCAGTTGTAGGTAGGCTCCTCCAGCTGTGAGGAGCACTTGGGGAGGGGAAGGGAAGAGTTCATTGCAAACACAGAAGGATCAACAGGACAATCACTGCAGGATGATCTCTCCAGTGATGGAGATGCTGCAAGAGGGTCCCTGCCCACAGCCCCCATCACTCCTCTCCTCTCCTGCATCTCCATCACTTCAAACTCTTGAACTGTGAAGATTCACTGCAGGACACCCTTCTCTGCAAACTGGAGATAAAAATCTGTAAAGATATCTAATCTGTACCAGAGTCTGGCCTTCCTGCCCAGCACTGCTGATGAGCTCAGCAGCAGTGTCCATAAAAATACCCTGGCAAAATCCCTGCACACACACAAGCAAAAAAAATCCACCAGGCTCAGCTGCTTTTGTTCTTGTGGCGAGGGAACAATTACTGAAGCTGGAACAGACAGCTTCTTGTGAAGAGAAAGAAAGGTGGAGAGGACACAAACAAAAATCAAAACAACCCAAATAATGAGAGAAGTAGGCAAGTTGCACGAGAAGTGATAAAAGAAAAAGGTTAATAAAGACTCACAAACCAAGCTCATGCATCACTTGCTGCTGGCCATATTTCCCATTAGGAGAAACCTCCTGTAAACACTGCATCTGAGCACTGGGCAAACCAGGATGGACACAGGGATGAAAAGGAGGTGACCAACATGAGCCAAGGACAAATCCAACACCTTAAAGGAGGTACCCGGTCCTGCAGCAGCAAGAGAGCTGCTGGCAACTGGGTGGTACCATAAAACAACAAAAACACTCTTTGTTTGAAGAAAGCAAGCAATGACAGGCAAACACTGCCTATCTCCAGCTGACAAGTGCCAACCTGTCCCTGCAGATATGGTGGCATCTGTTCCTGCCCTGCTCTTCCTTCCCAGGATTTCTCACTACCCCATGAGGAGCGGGATTTTTGCTGCTACATCCCTCAGGGTCATTTAGAAGATGTAAAACATAGATTTTCATTTGAAGAAAAATATTTTCCAGCCCTCGAGGAAGGGAAAAAGAAATACAGAAAAGCACAAAAGCATGATTAACATGCATTCTTGCACCTGAAACCCCAGAAAACAAAACCAACCTTGTTATATTTGTTGCTTTCTGCTTTCAAGTCCCAATATCTAAAGCCAAGTCTGCAGGTTTTACTGGGAGGGAGGGAGGGAGGGAACAGAACAATGAACTCATCACTTCTACCAGCCTCAAAACAATCTGCTCCTTGGACATGTCTGTCCAGCGTGGTGATGGAAGAGGACAAGCAGCAGTATTTCACACTCCCAGATCCATGGTCTACATCCATAATCAGCTCTCCAGTAGCTCCACACGCTTCAGGAGAAGATCCAAGCAGATTTATAGGAGGCTGATTCTGGATTACTAGTCCCCAAGGAAATTTTCCTCCCAACACCCACACAAGTCAGAGGTTGATTTATACCCAGCCTATAATAGACTGTATTCCTTAGAGACAACTCCTTGTTTTCAACCCCGCTGCCATTGCTGAAATGGGAGATTTGGCTTGGTTTAACAGTTGTAGAGTTTATAAATACTGAAAGCAGCACTCAATTTAGGCTGGAGACAGTTAAACTACCTTAGACCAACAGGATGCCACGCAGTAAGGAACAGTAATGAGATGATGACACATTCATAACCTAAAGTTTTCATTAAAAACTCGCAGCCAGAGGAAGCTCACCCCTCCAGAGCAGAAACATTCCGTTCTCCTAATTACCCAAAGAGAAAATCTTTGCACCAGCCAGGGAGTCCAGGGGAGAGCTCCTGAGGAGCACGTGGATCCATTAGCAGGAACTGGGGAAGTACCAGACAGGGGGTTGTAAATGAGGTGGGGCACAGCCCATTCCTGATGCCACTCAGCACCTCAGCATGCATCACACAGCAAGCAGCTGAGAGCAGCGTGAGGCTGAGAGCCCCCTGTAAGCAGATTCAGGGGAAAGTAGGACTCCTGAATAGAAGTTGTTACCTACCAAAGTCTCTGGATAGAGCTTTCTCCATCTGCAAGCACAACACAGTCTCTTTTCCAGTTTGCACTTGTTTTTAAAGGTGTAATGTGCTCTCTGAGCAGAGCTGCAGCACATACATGGATTGAGTGCAAAACCACACAGGGTTTGTCACATCATCCATCCAAACAGAGGTGATGGAAGCCACCAAATTCTAGACTCCCCCTCTAGACTTGAGAAGGAAGCTCTGCTGAAGCACAGAACTAACTATTATAGCTGTGCAAAGTCAGATCTAACTGCCAGTAACTGGGAAAGATCCATTTATCTATCCAACTAGAAAAATATCTGCTGGTTAAAGAAACAGCAGTCTAACAAAGAAATGGCAAGCGTTGGCTATGTTTTACAATGCACAAGTCAGAGCCACAAAAATATGTTCCTGGGAGTGCCAACATCCCAATGAAAACAAATCCCAGAACACAAAAAAAGGGATAAAAGCACAATACAAACCTCTTTCTTTCCCCCACAATTCCGCCCCGTGACCGTGTGCCACAGAAACAAATCTGGCTTGGGTAGAAGGCTTTTTTTCCCACCAAAAAAAAAAAAAAAATTAAACCTCTTTTGTTTGTGTTTAAAACAAAAGTAATGCCAGCCACTAATAAATTTTGGTTTTATGGGCCTCTTTTTTATTGTTTCAGAGCACAAACCAAACTGAGTGGTTGCTCTTTCTGGAATGTCTCCTCACACTTCTCAACACAAGATGAGGAGGTTGAACATCCCAGCTCTCATAACCCTCATCACAATCAGAAGCTTTCTGGGAAAGAAACACCCCAAAAAGAAGAAACCAGCAACTTTTCATCTCATGCCATTTTTCACTCATTTCCTTCATGGGGTTCACAGAGCAGGAAAAGAAAGGGAAGTCATAGCACAATTGCAGATACAGAAGTACATTTAAGAAAGCAAATCACCAAGATTGATTAGAGTGTTCCTCTGCTTTAATAAAGAGCCTAATGATCTCTAAATTATAGCAAAGCTCAATTGTGTAACCAAGGAGCCAAGATTTCATCCTTGATAAGGACATGGATTTCTGTCTCGCAGGAGAAGCCTGCAGTTCACTAACAAAGATGACCTTTTATATTATACCCTTCAAGGCCACAATTAGCTGGAGAAATACTGGACTAACTTGGCAACATGAGTTTTTGTACACTGTGCTAATTTTTACCAGAAACTTGCAAAGACCGTTACCATCATTTAACAAGACCAAAAAAAAAATACAAATACGAACCCCACTGCTCTCCAGACCCAAATTACTTTCCACAATTCAATGTAGCTTTAATTAAGATGATTAAATTACAGCAAAAATGATTAAGATGATATCCCACAGCAAACCTCTAAAGGTATAACACCTTAATCCAGAAAAACCTGGCATGCACATATTCATGATAAAGTATTCATGAAAAGCTAGAATTTTACACATGAACCAATTCTACATCACTCAAACAATACCTTGGGAGATATTTGTCACAAGTAAAAAAACAGTGACATCCATCAACAGAGCACAGTTTTTCCGAGACTACACAGAAAGAAATCTACGCAGAAAAAAAAATTGAAAAGGCTACAATTACTTTGACAATGTTTCTACAGCTCAGAGGAATTTGGGGGTTGAAATAAGTGGTTTCCTTCTCCTTCACAGGGCTCCCAAAATCAATTTTATATATAATTCTTTTTTTCTTTTTCTTTTTTTTTTTATTTTATTAGAAGTCAGATAAGAAGTGCATGTGAAATCAGGTCACTGCAATAATCATGCACATGGTACATATCCACTACTGCCTATTAACTATGAGGTTTAAATGAATGAGCAAAGTCTCAGATCCATATTTCACCAGTAGAAATTATTAATATAAACACAGCACAGCTCAGGTTTTAACCTCACCATCCAACTGGGCCTACTCTCCTTTGGAGAGGGGTAAATGGTATTAAATTAACAGACAGGGTTCAAAAGGCAGCTGCATGGAGGCATGGATTCCATTAAGATCTGGGAAAGGATCCTGTGATAGGAGCCCTGGACGTCAAGGAGCTGCTTGTGGTGCTTCAGCACTGGATAAATTCTAGCCTGTGATCTTCCAGGAATGGTAGCTTCAGCATGCCTTTTACAGAAGCTGTGCCACTGTGATGGAATAAAGTGACAAACCAGCAATTTCCAGGTGCAATCTTCTGGAAACCCTCCACAGGGACAAGGGGAGGTGACAGAGCGTGGTGGGAGAGTTCTGCAAAAAAGAGGCTGTGACCCCAAATTGTGTTAAAAGTTCTGTCTGAATACATGAGAAGTAAGGAAGCTTTGCCTCCCCTCTGCCCCCAGGACTGACCCACACCAAGGGGCTTTGTAGAGTTAACTGCATCAGAATAAAGCCACACAAAGTAGATCCATTCCCAAAATGCAGATCCATTCCCAAAATGTAGATCCATTCCCAAAATGCTGCACTTTGCATTTGAGACTTCTTTGTGTCTCTTCTCTGAGACAAGAGATCTCCTAGTTCTCAAGATGGAGAGGGGAGTGCAAATCACCAAAAATTAAAAGGAAAGGAGAAAAGAAATCTGCATATTGCATTAAGTGGCCATACTAGGGAGCTACTAACACCTGAATCACACATTCAGGACACAAAACCCCTGGAAAGCTCACAAAGAACAAGTGCATTAGAAAAGTTTAATGATTTTTCTTTTCTTTTTGGTTTGTTTAATTAATACAGCTCTGAATGGCCCAGTCACCAGAGAGCTTCCCCTCAGTCATAACAGATCTGATGAGGGGTGAGCCCCAGCCCAGGTGAGAGGTTCAACTCCATATTTTCCTGAATTAGACGAAGAAAAGTACAAATGGAAAAAGATAAAATTCCAATATAAATCCTCCACCAAGGCTGCTATGAAATAACTCTTTTGTTTAATTATTATGAGTTGGATAGGCAAACACTGGCTCCCGATGGACAGAGAGCAGCTGTTACTATAACAGAAAGACATTCATCTTCCCTCCTCGGGACCCTGAAATTCTATCAACAATGCCTGTAAAACGACTCTCAGCTCCCCCCTCTCCCAGTTTTTGCCTGGCTTTCATATCCAGACCTATTTTTAGCCAACTTTATTTTGCTGTAGCACACTTCAAAGCTGTGCACGTTAGCTCGCTGGAAATCATTTCCATGCACAAAAAGCATCGGGGACATCAACGGGGGACTCCGGGGTGCAGGAGAAGGGCACGTCCCCCTCCCAGGGTCTCTTCTTTCATCAGGGATTCATTGAGAAGGAGCCTACAGACACAGTTACCCAGACAGATACACTTGCATCTCATTTACCTCTGAGGCTCACAGTTACCTTGGAGGGCTTCTTTTTGCTGCTACATAATAAGCAGTCGATCCCTACATGGGAAAGGAAATTCTATTAGCAATTAAGGAACAAAAAATAAAAAGTTTCTCATGTTTGCTTTTAGCAACACTAACTCTGTCCCATTAGATGATAACAGAAGCTATGTATCTAGAGGAAACTTTGTACAGCAATAAAAATTAGCTGTTAAGGACTTCCCTAGTTATCTAAGGCACAATATAAATGTTAAAATACCCTCCAGGAACGGGCACATGCAGCCAATCTCTGGCCAATGTGAACAGGCAGAGTGCCAGGGCATCAGGAGACAGCAGCCCTGGGGACAGCACATTCAGTGGGTGGGTTTTTTTCCTTTCCTTTTTTGATTGTTTGCATCCAGCAAAATCCAGGCTGAATGAGCTTTGTGCCACCAAGCTGCACCCAGGAGAGGAAACACCCAGGGACAGCAAGTGTGCTCATCAGAAGGCTCCATCAGGCATTGCTGGTCTTTAGCACATACCCAAAGAAGCCTGGAAATTGGGACTGGAGGGCCACTGTGTTGTTTCAAACACTGTAAAAAGTGATTAAAACCTACACAGGAATTTCTTGCTATTGCTGAGCCCTTCCACAGGGCCCAGCTTCATGATTTCACTTTACAAAGATGCTCCAGGAGATTGAAGAAGAGCCTATGGTAATAAAACAGCAACCAGACCAAAATATTAATCTCCATGAGTTTGGGGTTGTTGGAGGGATTTTTTGGCTTTTTCTGAGGTTTGCTTTTTTGGGGGAAGGAAGCTGGGTTTTGTGTTTTGGTTTGGTTTTTTTTTTAAACATTTGTCTTTGAAATATCTCAAAGGAAGCCCAGGAGCAGGGATGAGACAGCTGAGAGGCAGGGCACACCCCATGACAGCATCCCCACCTGAGGGTCCATGCAGAGATGGTGATGCCACAACTCCAGAATTCTCACCAGACCTGGGCACTCAATTCCACACCACACCTGGCAGCAGCCAGAGCCAGCACCCCAGGAAGGCAGCACTGAGCATCAAAAAGCACCATCCTGTTTCAGGTTGTGCTGAGCTTTATCTGCACCCCAGGCTCCTCACATAAAAAGGAATTTCATAGCAGGGAACTGTTCCAGGTGTGTCAGCACCAGTGCCTATTGCCCACCACAAAAATTCACTTTTTAGGAGCCAGCCAGGTGGGTGTTTTCCAGCACAACTGCAGTAGGTATTTGGAAAAATATCTTGCCCCAGGTGTAAGAATGTGCTTTAACAGAAGCTTTCCTATAAAACTAAAATTGCCTGATAAGCTGTGGGTGCATGTGAAAGAAAAGGATTATGAGTTCAAACTTTTGTGCACCCAAGAGCTGCCCAATAGCTGCTGCTGGGCTGTAACTGGATACTCTCACCACAAAAACCCAAGGACAACTGAATTTCTCAGCCTGCAAATATACAGGGGAATTAGCATTCTTAACCCATTAATTACTCTCAGGAGCTAAAGTGGCCATACAAATCCCACTGCTCCTGTTGCCATACTGAGAGGGAAAAAAAAAAACCCAAACATAAAGACTTGGAGAAAGAAGAGAGCTGGGAGCCTGGAGGTCACATTGGCATGGCTCAGTTGTCCCAAGAGTGAGGACAAGGCTACCACCAGGATAAGCACAAATCTGGACTTTGCTGAGCAGCTGCATCCCAAGTCAAGTGCAGTTTCTCTCTGCTGAGAAAGGGACTCCTGCAAATCCATGTGGCAATGCACAGGTCTGAAGCAAAGGCAATGCATTCCCACATTTGTGAGCCTCCAAAGCTCACTGGCTCTTCCAAGACCAGTGCCACAGCCTCCTCACAACTTTCCTATTGCAAAGCCTCAGAGAAAAGCCTGGACATCAACTGTGCAAAGCTCAAATTCCTTCTTTTCCCAGAAGAAGAAAGTATCAGTAGCAAACAGAGCAACTGGAGGGGGGAGTTTGCAGACAGCTCAGCCAAACTGCAGCAACCAGCCCTCAGAAGCAATCCAGAGACTGCAAAACATGAGAACAGCACTAAAGGGGCTTAAAAACCCTGCAATATTCTCATTTTCTGAAATACTTTTTAAAAGTCACAAAAAGGAGACGAGTTTTGATTGAACATTTCTTCACTTCAGACCCATGGTTGCATTCCTCCCTCCCCAGGAATTCAAAGCAGTCAGCAGAGGTAAATTATGTATAAGCAAAATATTCCTAAAAGCCAAATTTTAGAGGTTGCACCCATTACACAAGGCATTTTTAAATAGCTAAATGTCGAAGAAAAGAACAGTTAGTGACCTAGATTGACCATTTGATAGATCAGGCACAAATGGAGCTAACTTTATCCCTCTCATCCACTCAAAGGCTTATCATCTCACACCTTAGAGAAATAAATTAGGAAAAAGCATTGCATTAGCACTTCTGGCACCACACAGAAAATTTAAAGTTCTGCTACAATTAAGAAAACAAGTTCTACAATGGGAAAAAGCTTTAAATAAGACAAATAAATAATTTAAAAGAAAAGGGCAGAGGCAGTCACAGCACCTAAGACCCTACAGTGACAGCTACTATGGAATTTTTAAAATGACAACCTTTGCTGCTGTGGTTTGGGACTCCTTCAGCACAGGTCTGGGATTTGGGGTTGGTCCAGAAAGTGCCAGACACACACTCATTTCCCCCAGGTTTTGTTTATTTCTCTATAAAACTGACAGCAACACATTCCATTTCCAGCTTTACTGGAGGAGGATTAACTCACCCCCTCTACTCCCAGAAGCACCTTTTTCTTCTCCCTTTGTCACACAAAAGTACTTATTAGATATAAGAAGTCCAGTTCAAAATCCACATCTAAATTTACATGAGTATCCACTTCAGTGAAAATTAATGGAGCTCAGATTGTAAAGCACTGCATCTTTTCATGTGCTTTATTCTCTTTATTTAAAGAAGAGGCACTCGTACACTATACATTACTGTGAGACTGAGACAGGAGAAAAAAACCCAAAATGATACTTCTGGTTTAATAAAATTACCAGAACATCGTATTTTTCTCAGCAAATTTAATTACAGGGGGACAAAAAAGGATAATGCAGTGGGTCAGAGCACCAGCCATGGACCCAAGACGATGGGGAGCAATGCCCCTGCCCTGCCACTGACTCCAAGATCTCAGAGAAGTCACTCCCACCAGGGAATAATTGGTAAATTTTTGTTATGTTCCCAGATTAAACATCCAGAGATACAAGTTGCACTTCTAGAAAACACTTCCAAAGGTTTATTTCAGCTCCTTAATACACCCCAAACCCATCATGAAGGTAAAAAAGGCTTCTCCAGGCCCAGGCTGCCTCTGGCTCTGCAACCAGGACTGTGCAATCCTCTGAGCAGAGCTTCCCCAAAGGCTGAAACCAAATCTGGGGTGAAATGACACACCAAGGTGGAAATCGTGGAATTATTGATGAGAAACACATCATTCACATTGGTCATTCACATCCTCCTGCAGCCAGGCACAAACAGGCTGCTCCTTCCTCTGTGTTTCTCTTTGCACACCTGTATGAGCCAGTCCCTGCTTGCAGGCAGCCCAGCCTAAGAGAAAAGGATCTCTGCAAGACTAAAAATACAGCAACCACCTCCAGCACAGTCATCAGATGAAATGAAATTTTAAATTCCCATAAAGTGGACAGAGCATGCTCAGGTTGAAGTCAAATTTCACCCCACACAGAAACATTTCTTCATGCAGATTGTTCTTTCAGTACAGGTACAGAATATTTGGTGTGACCTTGGCTGAGCCACTTCATGGTGCAGCAGGGAGCACTTGCTGACAGAATTTCCTCCCTTTTGGCCCCTCTGCTCAGGGTTTTTGGGGCAGGGACCTTCTCTCTACACAAACTGCACTTAGCAAAAAGAGGAGCTGTATTTTTCTGAGGCACCTAGACACCAGCAACAGATTCTTTTCTTAAGTAGCATGATGGACCAATGCCACATGCAATAACCTAATCAGAGTAAAAGATTCAAATACTGGCAAAATAAGAGGCACTTGTGTGCTGGAGGGAAGCATATTCTTATTTTACAGTGTACACTGACAATTGCTGCTCTTAACTTTAAGTTTGAATTGAAGCTACATTGTAAAGTAAAGCAGGAAGATGACAGAGAGAAAAGAACATGAAACTGGTGAAAAAGACCAACAGTTATATTCAAATATAAGCATAAAATGTGCTGGGTCTGCAGAACACAGGCAGAGTGTTTCATTTTTAATTTACTTCTTTGCCCCTCTGACTTCAGTGGCTCCAAGAGACCTCACAAAGAAGACTGGGGGGGGAGTGATGTATATTTTTCTAATATACTTAAAGGAACAAATGACTGATGAGATACAAAATTATTTCAGAATGAAGTAATAATGAAGAGAACAGATTAGACATTAGTTGATCCTCAATGGTTAATGGAGGGGAAAGGGAAGGGGAAGGGTAGAGCTTATACTGGTGAATACTTCGGCCACAAACACCTCTCTTAAACACATCCAATTTCACTGATGTGAAAATCTCCACATGAAGGAACAGGCGAAAAAGAGCTTAAGTGGGAACAGGGTGCAGAATGCCAAGTGCTACACTGAATAATTCAGATCCAGGCAGTGCTATTGGCCAGGCAGGAAAATCACACTCCCCTGCTAGTTTTAAAATCAAAGGCCAAGGAGGGATAAAAGAGAAGACAACACCTCTTTAAAGCAGAGATTACACTCTGTGGTTCCCATTTCCCAAGTTCCCACAATGTTTTGTTGCAGGGAGAGCGCTGGCAGTGGTGCCAAGGCACAGCACCTCCCTGCCCACCCCACTGCCACCCTCACTGCCACCCCACTGCCACCTCACTACCCACAGCCGACCCAGGGACCTGTGAAACTCGGCCACCTGCCTTGGTGACACTGCTCCTCCAGCCCAGCAGCAAGAAAATGCCAACTCTGCAGCAGGCACCGACCAGCCCTGACTTCCCAAGCTGCCTCCATGAGATTTTCTCAGTGCACAAGAACTTCTCCAGTTGCCTAAAGGCAAGACCCCATCAGGGCTTTCAAGTGGGTCTAGATCACTGCTCAACTCTCGAAGGTTCTCTCCCCTACCTGCACCCTTCCCAAATTTCAGCCACACTTCTCCAGTGCCAGCTGACAGGGCTGGACACACGGATTTCCAGGCAAGGGCTGGGAGGCACCGTGAGAAGACATCAGAGCATCAGTGTCCTTCCTTGCCTGGGCCCTGCAGAGCCACAAGCAGGGGCTTATCAAGACACTTTCACAACTTTTTGACCACTGTCCTGGGTGTGTTTGATAGAAAGGTCATTTCTATTTATATTTCATGGGGCTTGAAATATCCTGTGCTCCTAAAATCCCATTTAATTCTGACTATTCTAGTGCAGCACCACACTGTCAATACTTTAACACTAAATTTTAGAAATGTTTCTAAAAGCAGGTCCTGGATCATGACAGCCAAAACACCTCCTGCTACAAGGCCCCAAACATGCGGTAACTTTGACTTCTATTTATTTTATTTCAAAAGTGTCATGGCTTTCTAGGAACAGGCAACTTTGCCTTTGGGCAGAGCACACAAACACACCCAACAGGTGCCAAGGCTCAAAAAATCTCTGCCATCCACCTCCTGCACCCTTGATAAATAAAGATAAGCATCCCTTGGTTCCTTTTACACCTGCAACACTTCTGCAGGAGGACCACCCCATGGACAGGTATGATGCAAAGCACAGCAGCAGGATTCCTGGGCTGGTCCCATCATCCCATCACCAGCATTTCAAAAGATGCCCTCTTCCATCTCAGCCTGTGCTCTGGTGCTGCTCCCCAGAACTGGAGAAGCCAGGGAGCCCCCCATGGCTGGTCTGCAAAGCAAGGAGTGTGTGCATGGAGAAGGGGGAGAAGGGTGGGAGGGAGAGAGGAGAACAAAAACAACAACAAAACAGAAAAGAAAAAAAAAAGGGGGGGGGGGGGAAGAAAAAACCAGTGATGTTGGCCTGCTTCTTTCTTCTCTACCATCTATTCAGTGTCAGCAGGGGAGGTCCACAACTGTTGCGTCACATGGAGCACAAAAAGCCCTGACAAGCGTGTTTTAGCTGATGGAGAGCAGAGTGGACAGGAGGCTGCTGACAGCTCCAGCGCGGGGACTGCGAGCCCTCCGCTTTAATCGGCTGCTCCTTCCCCTCGCATCCAGCCAGCGGGAGCCTCCCAGCCCGCACGGGCTGCTCAAAGGCATCAGCCGTGGAGGAAATTTCAGCCTGTAAATAGTTTAGTTAACTCCCCAGCTCGGGTTAGACCCTCACTCTGGTCCAGGGATCCAGGATTTTTAATGCTGCTTGGTCCACAGGAGCCAAAGGGAAGATGCGGGAGATGCTTCGAAAGGGAGAGGGGGGAGAAGGGGGAGCTAAACCACAGGTTGGGCATGACCTGGAGAGGTGTTTATAAATAATGTCACTAAAAATAATGCACTGATCACTGGCATCTCTAACACAGCCTTTTCTTCTCCACAGAACTCTGACAGTGGTTATTTCAGCGGTATAATTATCTGGATTTGATAGCAGATTAAAAAAAATATATATCCTAAACACCTGTTCAAGAGTTTTGTGTTTTTAAAGGCCATTGCCATTAACCTTGGGCCACGCACTTCATTGTGTTTAATTAGCAAGCTAATGAAGCCAGTTTTATTCCCTTTCTCAAGCACAAGAGAATAAATACAAGACAGTGAAAGAGGAGACCAGATCCATTTGCAGCACAGTTCATTGCTGCATGGAATTACTTAAACTTGCACCGAAATAAAAGTAATGTAATGGCTTGGAAAACATGTTAGCAATGCATTCTGCAAGACAAATCCTTTTACACCTTCTGTATTTTCTCAAGCTCGTCGATTAAAACATGATTTCTGAACATTTGGGCTGCAGAGAATTTGCAAACAAAGGGCTAAAAATAAACATAATGTTTTCCTCAATATTCAAAAAAATTAAGAATAACAGATTTTTTTTTTTTAAAGAACAGCAGCCCGCGCTTGCTTTGTTACAGCCAGCCAAGGTAGAGATGAGAAGCATCAACAATGGAGGTTAAGTGATTTTCGAAAAGCCCACCACTTTCACAGAGCCCTAACATGTACACACACACAAAAGGCATACTTTGAGTAAAGCCCGGTGCTCTGAATCCCAGCAACACATTCCAACTTTGGGTATCTCAGCTTGTTTTCCCCCTTTTTTTTTTTT
>WBNO01022965.1:136017-406940 GCA_013400575.1 Peucedramus taeniatus
ATGGATAGGTTTAGGGGCATAAGGGGGCAGAGGAGATGAGTGTGGGTATGGGCAGGTTTAGGGGCAGGGGGCTGTGGAGGAGAGGTTTGGGGGCATAAGGGGGCAGAGGAGATGAGTGTGGGTATGGACAGGTTTAGGGGTAGGGGGCTGCAGGTTTATGAGCAGGTTTAGGGGCAGGGGGCTGCAGAGGGGAGGTTTAGGGGCAGAGGTAGGAGTGCAGATTTAGGGGCATAAGAAAGCAGAGGTGTGTGTGGATAGGGCAGAAGGTGGGAGTGCAGATTTAGGGGCACAAGGGTGTGTGTGGATAGGGCAGAAGGTGGGAGTGCAGATTTAGGGGCACAAGGGTGTGTGTGGATAGGGGCTAGCACTGCCAGGGAGAGATTTGGGAGAGGGTATAGGGCCAGGAGCTGGAGGAGAGGTTTATGGGAAAGTGTGTGGAGGGTGTGTATGGATAGGGGCAGGTTTAGGAGCAGAGGGTTGTGGGGGGATGGAGGTTATGGGGCAGAGGGGATGTGTGCATTGCAGTAGGGGCTGGAAGTGGAGATTTAAGGGCAGGGGATTGAGGGGGTGGAGATTTAGGGCCAGAAGGTGGCAGAGAGTGTGTGTGGATAGGGGCAGGTTTAGGGGTATGGGGGTGGCAGGAAGAGACTGTGGGGCAGGGAGTGGGGGAAATGCAAATAGGGCAGGGGATAGTGAAGTGGGCTGGCAGGAGAAATTTAGGGGCAGAAGGCTTGGGGGTGGAAGGTTTAGGGAAAGGGCCAGGTGGAGGTTATGTGTGGATAGAAACAGGTTTTGGGGCAAGGGGCTGCAGGGGGGAGGTTTGGGAGAAGGGAGATTTAGGGGCAGGGAGGAGAGGAAGGGAGGTTTAGGGGTAGGGGGGCAGTTTTAGGGACAGTGTCTGGAGAGGAAGGTTTAGGGGAAGAGGGTGGTGGAAGGTGTCTGTGTGGATGGGACAGGTTTTGGGGCAGGGATGGCTTAGGGGGTTTAGGGGCAGGGGTTCTGGGAAGTGCAGATGGGGCAGGGAATGGTGGAGGGGGCTGGGGAGTGAGATTTAGGGAAATGGATCAGGCCAGGGGGTGGCAGAGAGTGTGTGTGGAGAGGGACAGGGGTGTGTGGTGNGGGGTGGCTGGGGGGGGATTGGGGTCAGGGAGTGGTGGAGGACAGGGCTGTGGATGGGATGGAGGGTGGGGTAGCATGGGGCAAAGCCATTTCTTTGTCTTGGAGAAGTTTCTCTGGCCCCTTGCCTTTTCAGTGGAGAGGGCAGCACAGCCCCCACCAGGGCCAGGAATAAACAGTGTCCTTGCAGACAAAACAATCCTCCTCTTCCAGGCACTGGGAATGTGTGCTCCCTGCTCCTGTCCTGGAGCCCCCTGCACCCCAACAGCCCCTTGACCCCAAGATCCAGCAGGAGCAATGGCTCAGTGTCCAGGGTCCCCAGGGCAGAAGGGACACCTCAGCAGAATCCATTTTTTGGCCATTTCAGGGTTAATAAGATTTTCTCCATTGCCAGGATTACAGGAATTGAACGCTCTCCACAATTTATTTTAATTCTAACTAAATAATATGGCTATAGGGAGCACCAAAGGAATCTTAAGGAGGAGATGCTGAAGTCGGGTCATTCTCAAGACTTTGGGTCTGTGAGGTCCACTGACTCATCAGAGAAAGGAATGTGGCATGGATGGCTGCTGTGCACAGCAGTGAATCGCAGGTCAGCTCCCTCAAATTCATCCAATGGCAACTAAGGCTGAAAATATTCCTAAACTCATTTTCTTTTTCCTCTGGAGGGAGATAAGAGTAAACATGAATCATTCTTCTAAAAGTTTGAAAAGCATTTTGTTCCAAGAAGAAATATGTAATTTTTTTTCTTCTTCTTCTTACAGTAACAAGTTCACAGAAAACTTCAGGAGGCTTTTACAAAGGCTTGTAAGCACTTTGAAGCTGGAGACTGTTTTTATATACGTACAGCACTTGTGTAACAAGGTCTGAACAGTGAATGGGATTCCAGGGTGCAGTTGCAATAAAGTGATTAATAGTATCATTCATGGTATCATACCTCATTCATAGGTTTCCTGTAAGTTAAGAGGAATACATTGGCAGGAACACAGTGGTTGTGACTTTAAACACGATACTCTTGGGGGGAAAAGTTACAGCTAACACGTGCACTGAAGGGCAGTGCAATTAGTAAAGCTGTGTAAAAGGCTCAAGAAAATAATTTTTAGAGCAAAAGCCTGCAAAGATCTAGTTCTGAGCTAGCTCTATGGCACAGAAAAAGCAAGGTGGATATTGCCACACAGCTGGTGAAAGCAAGAACAGAAAGTAAGATGTGTCTGTCAAAGGGATGGGTTAGGGGTGATCACTGTTTATTCAGAAACACACAAGTAGGGTTTGGGTTTGTTGCTTCTTAATCTGCACACAGTGAGGACTGATTTTGTCACCAAAATATTTGCCACCAAAATGTTTGTCACTTGTTTGTGGCAAAAATCACTGAGAAGGGCAGGCAAGATGCAAAAGGGAATGGAAAACAGTTGTCAAAGGAGGAGTAAATGTCCTGGCTGTGGGCTGCAGCAGCTCAGGATGCATTTGGAGCCTTGAGAGAAGTGACAAATAATGAGTCAATATTTCCTATAAAGCTGTTTATTTCATTTGAAAGCAAATAATGGGTCAATATTTCTGCTTATTTCATTTGGGGAATAAGTTGTTAAACAGCTACCACGGGGCTGCAGCATGGAGAAATACGTGGGGTGATAAAATATGACCTGGTGTTTCACTGTACCAGCATCCCCAGGATTAGCTAAAACGAGACATTTCGCTGGGTCCAAGAAAACATCAGCCCTCGGGAGCAGGCGGGGTGAGTAACACAGGATCGCTTGGGCTGCGTCCCTGCCCGGGCTCAGAGCACTCCCTGGCCAGCTCTGCTCCTATTTTTAATCATAGCTGTGCTATGAAAAGCTGCATTTCACAGCACCTGAATGGCTGCTGTGCAGGCAGGGACTGGGGAGCGCGTTTATCACGCGCCTGTCATCGCTTTTGAGGAAACGGGCCCGGTGCGTTTCGGATGTTGTCCTGAAGCCACCCGGTGGGACAGGCACAGCCTGGCCTTCCTGCACCAGGGCAGCTCCTGCAGCGTGGCACAGGCAAAGCCATCCACCCACCAGAGCTGGACCCTGGGGGATTTTTGCCCTGACACCCTGAAATTTCATTTATTAAACTCCCTCCCATCTTGTTGGCGGCGTTTCACAGGGAGGTGTTTACCCGCCCGAAAAGCTGAAGTGTTTTCTCTCCTTGCAGCTCAAAAGCCCAGGAGTGAGTATTGTCACTGGAGATAATGTTACAGCCTTGGCAGGATGACACTTAAAAACTTCATCAGCCTTCCAAGAATTTCAGAAATAGTGGTGAATAAAGGCAGCAAGTGCTAAGAGCAGGCAGTGCTTGCAAGAAGTGCCCTTACCAGCAGCGCTTTCGAGAGCTGTTTTTTGTTTTCACTTATCATTAGAGCTGCACAGCTCAGACTGCTTTTAAATAATTATACTTAACAGTTAAAAAACTCTCCCGTGCTAAAATAAATTTTAGCTGAGACGGTTTATGCTTTGCAGCCTCATATGACACTCAGTCTTTCTCCTGTGACTCTTGTAACAAGTCAAATTCATGTATTTTGATACTGCGCACGTGATTAAGATTCTTGGATCACTTAAGCCTGCACAAAACTGCAGTGCTCGCATGTCATTTATCTTAAAATCCTATTGTAGTGCTCGTGAAGTGTAATTTCTTCAGTGAATGGAAATTTGTACTGACAGAGGTGTTATAAAACATGGAAAATACTGGGAGGAGAGGGCCCAGCGTTTTCTTTATCTCTTCAAGTGTTCACTAACGGGGATTTATTTTTCAGCTCGTTGTTGGTTCATTGCAGGTTACAGAGCTCTGGTGCAATTAAAGGGACCCATTTCCAGACTTCTTAAGCAAAACTCACATTACTTGCAACAGGTGGGAACTGTGTGCTGTGGCCTCGAGGCAGCAAACTGGTTCACAGGCTTCACTTTCCACATTGGTCCCTAAAGCTACTTGCAGAAAATCACCCAGCCTAAAGAAACTCCTGGGATCCCAGCCTCTACCTCCCCGTTTTAAAATGCATGGGTAAGAAAAACCAATTTATATTCATAACCTTGAGTAAATAAATTGTCACTTTAACTACACATTTTATTGTAATTAAGCACTTCCCCGTAATAACCAACCCACACTATGGAGCTGTTTCTTAATATAACGGTAAGGCAAGTTCTCAGCTGTGAGCAGAATTAGTGAGCTTTTAAAAGCACCAGTTGATACAGCAGGGTGATGTTGCACAGTTCTCAGCATGTGGAGAAAAGGTGGGTTTGCTGAAGAGCTTTGTTCTTATTTTCAATGAATGCTGTTGCCGTGTGGTCAACAAAATCAAATTTCACTGGCCAAATTTCCCAGTAGGGTTTTTACCCGGTATCAGCCTGGGTAATATCCTCTGCTCCCAGTGGATTTGCCTAACTCCAAAGGGAGCACGACTGAGGCAGATTTAGACCTTCCCCAGCTTTCTAAGGACTCACTGCTGTCACCTCTCCATAATGCAGCTACAATTAACTTTGCTGGAATTTCTATATTTGAAGCAGCTTGAAATCAGAGCCTGAACTTCCAGACATGGATGCAGATAGTCTCTGCTACTGTCTCTACGAGCCCCTGGGCTGTACACTAAAAAAGCCCACCCATGTTGACAAATTTGCCCTTTGCAGTCTGGCTTCAGAGTGGCTGGCAAAAATAGCAAGTGATACAGCAGACAGAATGGGCCCTAAACTATATTTTTTGATAGCTTTTCTTAGCTCCAGACTAAAGAGCAAAGCATCAGATGTTGACAAATTAGCAGGGAATATATGGAGCAAAGGGATTTGTTACTGAAATGCCCACAATCCAGCAGTTTTGCTGTCCCTCAGAATTTGAACTTTTGGCTTGGTTTTCAACTTCATTTTGATTAGAGTGTAAATACCAGCCACTGGCACATCTCAGCTGGCATCAGAGCCACGTGCCAAAGCTTTGTTCAGGTCGGAGCTTTAGTGTCATTTTACTCATCCATGGATTTTGTTAGGACTTCTGAGGCATAGCTCATTATTTTTACCACTGTAACCAGCAGTTGTTGTATAATTATTCCTCTTTAAATCCAGGAGAATTTGTCTGGCCTTTTGGGTGGGGAACTTAATTGCTTGAAGGCTCTGGAGGACAGGTGATGCTGGATTAAACTGTGCCATTGGCATGTTACCTGCCCCCAAAAAGGAGAATTCAGGCTCTAATCCACACCCCCAAGTCATGCCAGCTTGCTGGGTACCAAAGCACACCCACCCTCAACTTGGAGACTCCTGTGCTCAGACAAGGAGGATAAGGGACATAACTAATTCTGCAATGAGAGTATATGTTTAATTGGTAAAGGAATGCATTTTCTATCCTTTCTTAACCCAGGTCACAGTGCCAAAGGACTGCCTGATGTTTGAGGTTCCTTTCAGGTATTTTCCTCATTGAGATGCACTGTTCTTAAGGCTACTGTGGTTGCCAGCTTTGTCTTATGCCCTCAAGCACTATTCTCCCTTTCAGTGTTGAGAAACCAGTATTCAAATTCCCCTGAAACACCAGGCTGTGCTGCTTTCACAGCTCTCAGAGGGCCTTCCCTCAACCTCAGGTACAAAAGCTCTGGCTGCTCCAAAGCCAGTGGCCAGGAGTCAGGAAAAGCACACTTTATATATATATATATATAGATATTTATATATATAAGCAAACTACAATCCTAAACTTTAGACATCTCAGGCTTTTAAGCTCTCTGCCTCAGATTCCCTGTAAAATACAAATAACAGCATTGATGAGATGTAGCTCATAAAAAAGTAAATATTTCTAATTTCTTAGAGCATGTGTTGCAGCCAGTTGAAGTCAGTGCAGGTTAAATTCAGTGGAAGGAAGATATTTCTACCAGCTGAGGGTACGTGACCATTCAAAGAGTTTACCAAGTGCCACGGCAGCAAAATTCCTTCTGCTTAGACTGCCTGGTTGCCTGGCAGGAAAATGTGTTCTCAAATTGGTGTAGTAACACTGGAATCACTTCTTGGTGACAGCCCTATTGACTGACAGCCTCCAGTAATGGCAATCTATTAATCTCTTGCTCTGTGGCCATAAAGCATTCTGTCCTCCTTCCATTAAAAGCTGAAGGTAAATAAATGCAGGTCCATCATTTTGCTTGCATTCTTGCTGTCTACAAAGCCTCTGCATGAGAGGCACAAGCAGAAGGGCTAAAGAAAATGTCCCCATCATTGGAATGAGACCAGCCAAGATGTGACACTGCAGGTGTGGAGCTGCTGAGGTGCCCTGCTCCTTCCACTTTGCCCAGGCTGCTGACACTGCCTGGGGCAGGGCAAGGTGAGAATCCTGCTCTGAGCTTGCAGAGTGTTTGGGCCAGGTCAGGGCAGCCTCAAGTGCTGCTGCCTTTGGATGGCTGCCAGCAGAACCTCTGGGGTTTTGCAACACCTGAAAAAGAGCCTGGGAGCACAACAGCCCTTGAACCTGCAGAGTGAGGAGAGCCCCCAGACTGCTCCTCAACCTTTTCTGCTTAAGTTACCATCCCCTGTCAAAAAAGGACAGGAATTATTCACTCACATTGTGTTCAGGTGTTGGTGTTTTACCTAAGAATGCAATACAGGTCTTTTAAAGCGCATATGGTGGCTACAGCAGCCTAGAGCCAAAGCCTGTCATCTCTCCCCCTCCCCTACCTTCCTCTCTCCCCAGGTGTTTAGTTGGCACAAGAACATCTCTCAAATTCCACTATTTTATATTAAAAGCTCAACTCAGGGTTTTTTTAACTGGTTGCAATTAAGTTTTAACAACAGGAAGGTTCTTACAGAGGTGCTATGTCCCTTTGAAATGGCTTTGCTGAAGAAAATCATTGATATCTCTGTTGCAGCCAGCTGGACTGCTCTGCAGGGTTAACTTTCACTGTTACCTGTGGCCTTGTGCCTCCTGACACACTCGAGGCATGTGTGGAAGGACCAATAAAATATGTCCTGGAGTGTTTGGTGTATTTTTAGAGTTTGTCCCAGATTATTGGCCTTTGTCCCAGATTTCAGTGGTTAGGGTATAAGAATGCCCGGTGGGGCTGAGTGCTTCCTGCCTTGCTCTCAGGAAGGCTTTAATCAGGAAAAATACCCTCTCAGAGAAGGCAAATAATTAAGTTTTTGTGGCAAATCCTCTATTGCCATTAGCAGGAGATGATAAACACTCAAGACCACAGTATAAATAGAGCAAGGCAGATGCACTAAGATTGAAAGTGCAACATTATTGTGTTACATGGCATTGAGTAATGAATTGGACATTATAACAAGGTACTTTTCCTTTTTTCCTTTATTGGGAGCAGAGTTGGCTTTTACACTGTAAAGTGCCTGTCTTGTGGGGAAGTGCTGGTGTCACCCTCCTGAACAAAGCTCATCCCACATCCTGGCAGTGTGCAAGCAGGGAGCTAAGGTTGGAAGGGATCTCCACATGTGATCCATCCATCCTCCTCCCTTTGGCAGTGGTTAATTGACCTATGGCATTCCTGGTAAATGCTCATCCAACCTCTTCCTGCAGTGCTCCAGCCTCCCAGGGCATTAAGAGTTTCACCTACAGGACTTTTTCCTGCTGTGTAACCTCAGCCTTTCCTGATGTAATTTGGTCCTTACTGAGCACATGGGAAACAATTCCTTCTTTTCTCTCCTTCTTCTCACATGGCAAGATTGTCTCTCTTCATCCAATCCAATTCTTTGGTCCCTTCCTTGTATTTCTGGTTGTGCAGCATGACCCTCACTCCATCCCTTGGCTGCTTACCCATATCTCAGGGGCTAAATTTCCTTGCTGAAGCCCTGGACTCCCCATTCCAAGACCTCTGTCATCCACTCCTCAGCTCTGGGGGATTCCTCTGGATTCATCCCTCCCAGTTGCATTGCAGGTCATTGGGATCCTGAAGTGCTCTCTGATGGATTCATCCAAGCCATTTCTGGCTTTCATGTTCTTCCACCTTGGTCTTGCCTCTTTATCTGCCTGCCAACTATTTCTTGCCAAACTCAGTGCACTTTCTGCATAGGACCATGTGTCACAAAAAATACAAAGTATAAAAACTATTCTGTTAAGATTCCAGTAACTGGTCCATCAGTTTTTTAGGGATGTGAGAGTGACACATTGCCAGTGCAGATGCAGAAAAAGTCCTGCTGCACCCAGTCATGCCTATGAGAACTTGCTTTCCCTCCCAGTGCTCCCCAGTATTCAGCTCTTGGACATTTTGGCACATAATCAGTGATAAATGTATTCACAAGTGAGAGCAGACAGCCCTGCAGGTTGTGATGCCAGGGTATTATGGGTTCTTGGCATCAGCAGTGCCTCTCTGTGGATTTCAGACGAATGAAACAGAAATATTTTTATAGCCAGCCTTAAGTTTTTATCTATTTGTAGGTGTCTTGGTGCTCCCTAAATAGGGATTGGGTCCTTTGGAAGGAAGACTGCATTTTATGTCTTGACTTTCCTGGGCCTTTGTGCACCCAGGCTTCTCTTGCTCCCAGAGGCCACTGATATTGTCCTTTATTTCTGCCACTCATTTGTGTTGAGAAACAGGCACTGGCAGCTGGGAAATCATCAGTAATACAGTACACAAACAATCTGTTTTCTATTCTTGTGGCCTATCCATGCTGTGGGATGGTGCACAGACCCTTAATTATTCACCTGCATTTGTTCAAATGCTTGCAAGTGACTACTAATACCAGGTGAGAAAAGAATTCAACAAAAATGGAGGGAGAAAGAAGATTTTTTTTTTTTAAAAACCAAGGATAGCTTGAGGCAAGGATGAGAAGGGTGAAGAACATATGGCAGAGGTACTGGTTGGGGTATTCTGGTATCCTGGGTTCCAGCTCAAGATTCTGCAGAATTTCTGATAGGCTTTGCTTTACTTATCTCTTAAGTCCAGATCAGAATAGGAACAACAGACTTTATCCACAGAAGTAATTAAAATGTTGCACTCCCTGGCAGGGGAGTTAAAATCAATTTCTCAAATGCAAGATGAAGAGCAATTGGCCAGGCTACTGCCATGGGGAAAAAGATCCAGGACTGTGATGCTTGGGAGTACAGCACAAACCCAGTGCTGCAAAAATCCAGCAGCTCTCCTGGGATGCCTGTGCTGAGGGGCACCTTGCAGAGGACATGGGACAACCTCTCCATTTCACTGGGCAATGGTCTTGGCTCAAGGGCAATTTCCACACCTCAGGAAGCATCTGGCTTAGCTGGGAAAAGCCCAAAGAGGTGCATGAAGAGTGGCTGGAGGTGTGGAACACTTGCCACTGAGGTAAAGCTGAGAGAAAAAAGTGTGTGGCCTGAAGAAGGGACTGAGCTGAGACAAAAGTTGCCAAATGTGTGCAAGGCTGATGCAAAGAGGAGTGGCACAATGTGTCCTTGTACTTTCTGCAAACAGGGTGAGTAATGGGCTTCAGCTGCAGCAGGAGTAGCTCAGGTAAAAGATCAGGAAACATTTCCCAGTGTTTCAGATAATTCAGCTCAGGGATATTCCCACAGGCTCTTGTGGAACTGGCACTGCAGGAAGTTGTTAGACAAAGCTCTTGCAGGGATGGCTGAGGTGTTGTTGATTGTACTGGGAGCCTCTTAAAGGGATTTATCCATCTGGTTTTTTTTTTTTTCCTGTTTCTTCCAGTTGCCACTGAAATCATTGGAACTCAGTTCTTCAGCATTTGGGAAGTCCTGCCACAATAGCAATCCCCAGTTTGTAATCAAGAGGATTGCAAGAGCAATCAAATGCATATTGAGCTGATGTGCAGCTCCCAGGATTGTGGGGGCACAGAATCAAGCTGAGAAGTACGTGTGCTATAACTGGAGAAGTTGGTTATTCTAAAGGATTGAAAATCCAGCTTTTCTTTCCCAAGGAGATGCTCACGTGAGGAATATCACAGGTTATATTTAGTGTTACAGAGGCACAAGGGAAATCTCATTAGAGCCCAACTACAATGATCTGTTATAAAGGGAACAGGAGCAATTTGTAAGCCATCAAAAAATAGTGTGTCTCTGTTCTGTCCTGTCCTCACTGTCTGCTGCTGCTCAGCTTTCCTGAGAGAAGGGTCTGTGCCTGCCTGCTCAGTTAGCCCTGATACATCATGTTTTATTTGCTGGGAGACCTGAACAATGAGCAGCAAACACTCCTGTTCCTATTTTAAACACATGGAAACTGCAGAACAGAGAAATAAAATGACTTGCACAGAGTCACAGAGCAATTTCATGGCAGGGCTCAGACCAGAGTCCAGCTCCCTTGCTCCCAAACCCATGTGCCAGCCTTTCTCTTCATTGACCCTTAATTTTAATCACCTTCCAATAAATTCTCTTGGCCCCTTCCAGTTGACTTCCATGGGAGTAATGCCAGGTATCAAATGAAGTCACCCAGAATATCAATGCAAAAGAAGGCAGTATTAGATGCAAAGAAAGAACTGATGGAAGGGGAAAAGCAAATTTTACAAAAAAGAATAAAAACGAATAAGTTCTAGTGCCAGTTCCATAATATCATTCCCCTTTTAATTTGTGCCTGATCAAAATTAAAAAAAAATAGATTGCTAATATTAATAAGTGAAATGAATCTTGAATTTTATAATAGTGGAGGAAATGAAAGAACCAAAGTAATATTGTGTTGTTAACTGAGATTTTAATAATGATTCTGTCCTCAGTTGGTGCATTTATTCCACAGAAAGTAAATCATTAATGAAGAGGAGGGGAAAACAGTTTTGTGGTGATGGATTTTTGAAAGAAAAGTTTAATTTTGCTTCACTTGTAGAAACTCTGAAATATGCTTGGAGCACTAAACCTAAACTACCACCACCTCAAAAATGGTTTGTAGAGGTGGAATTCAGCCAAGGGGCTGGGGTGGGATGGAGAGATGTCCAAGGCTCCATTCCAGGAGAGCTGAGGTGAGTGAAGAGGTGAGTTAGAGATGTTGGGGCATCAACATCCCACATTTTCTGTGGAGTTTTGCAAGATCTGCTTCCACCATGCCCTCTGCAGTGGGGAGGGTGGACTCAAACCCCTCGCAGTTCTGCGAGGGTATTTCACTTGCCAGGTGAAGAAAAAGCCCTCCAAGGCTGATGTGTCCACTGCCCACCACTATCTTCAGCCACCTCCAAGCAGTCCCCAAAAATGGGATCCCTGGAGCAGCAGCCCATTCACACCAAGGCCCCTGGTTTGAAATGTGAAGCAGAGGGAGGTTCACGGTCACACAATGGTGGAGAAGAGGAACATCTCTGTAGCTGAGATTTGCTGCCTAAGAAAAAGCAAATACAGGACATACATCCCTGTGTGTGTGTGAAGGAGATGGGGGAAATGCACAATTCCCCTGATTCCTTAATGAGCACAGCACCCCGACAATGAATGTAGAAATTTGCAAATTAAACCACATTTCTGTATCTAAATTATCAAATCAATAAAGAGATGCAAACATTAAACAACATTATATGAGAGCCTGGAGTGTCACCACAAAAAATTAAGACTATGTAATTAAAAGTACAATGCAATTTATTTTTATATCGTTCTTCATTCAAATCAACAAATCTTATTACTTACCCAAAAATGTAAAACAGGCTGCAAACTAATTCAAAAGATGAAGACAAAGTGGTTATTGAAAAACCTACGTTTCTTGTTCCCTTACATCTGGCAACAGTCATGATTTAATATTTTAACTACTGTAATAGGTTATACTGCTGAAGAAAAGTGCATTAATTACTATGGGAAACCTAAAGAAATCTAATTAAGAACAATAAAATCACTCTTATTGACTGGGAAAAATAAAACTACGCAAAGGGAAATGAGGGATGAAAAAAATGACAACACACAAATACTAATAAATGTCTGTGCAGGGTAGGAAACACACTTGTGCTGTTACTGGGGGTGTGGATTTGAAGTCTGGCTGGAGATCACAGTTTGGCTAAAGCTCTTCTCTCACCCACTGGAAGCATCTTCTAATTAGCTGCAGCTCAGGGAGTTGAGTTTGCTCCGAATGCAGCCCAACATGTCCGTGCAGAGTCAGTCCCACTGGCTGTGTCTGAAAAAAACACACTAACCTAGGAGACTGAGCTGCATTTCTGGGTGTACTGTGGAGAAATGGAATCATTATCTCAATAGGTGCCATCCTTCCTGCAAAGTCAGAGAGGACACGTGTGAGAAAGCAGTCCTGTGTCCCAAATACTCAGCGTGTCCTGCCTGGGGAGACCACAGGGAGAAATGGCCGCGAGCAAATCGGAATCCATCCTTCAACCAGCCACAGCCCTCTGAAGTCATATAAAAGGAACCTTTCTGTGTGAAATATCCACCACCTTGTTTGCTCAGCCCCAGCTAAAGCCATCTGTTGGCTTTAGCATAAGGAAGGACTTGCACCCCCACCTGTGCATTCACGGGATCCCCAGGGATGCAGGGCTGCTTTGGGAGCAGGTGCATCTTGCATGGGCCAGAAACAGCAGCCAAACGTGTTAGGAGGTGTTTGTCTGTGTTTTCCAGATGTGAAACTAGATGGGACTGTCTGGTTTTGTCATTGTGGGGATTGGATTCTGGGGCTGTGATTTTGAGATTTCATCCCTCGTGATTTTGAGCATTCTTGTGATGGCAAAACTTGTTTTCTGCCCATCTTGGCTGCTCTCATTCCTAAAGATCTCACCAATGTCAAAATGTCTGTGGATGTTAGAAAGGAGGGAGAGGATGCCATAGGGTCAACATCTACACTAAATACTTATACAAAAACATGTGGTTTAATTACCTCAGCTGATATTAGTAGTATTAATGCCTTTTCAAACCAGAGGTAACCCTTAGATCATGTATATTTACTTCACACATAAAATAGACTGCAGCAGTTTGGCCAGTTCTCTGGTACCGAATCCAGTAGCTTGGACATCATTAATATCTCCAAAATATGATTAACTAGTGGTATTAACTTTGCACAGTCCTTCCAGGATTGCAAATCTTCATCAAAGGCAAGAGGAGTTGTCTGAGGAATAAGGATTTCTCGATTCAATGGGTGCACACTGTGTCAGAGAGGAAGAAACAAAGTGAAATCTTTGCGAGAGATGATGCTATTATGGATGTGTACTTGCACAGAAAGCCAGAAAAAGGGCACTGCAGCACCTCAGCTATATTTTGGAGGTATCACTGACACCCAAAGTTGCACAGTTTTGTCCTCAAAGGTAAGTGTGTTCTCTTTTCCCACCTTCGCCCACAGGAAACAAGGTTGCAAAGCAAAAAGCGTAGACAGGGGTTGTTTGAAGGAGTTTTGATTGACTGGGGGTTATTTTGCAAAACAGAAACATCTGAGCAGCAATGCCTTTTGATTAGTAACAAATTTTTCTGTTGAACCTTGCAAAACACACGAGGATTACTCAGGAAGAGTGTCATATAGACCATGTGCAATTATCTACACAAGGGTTGCAGAAACAACCTTTAGATATAAAACAGGAATAAGCAAAGCTTAAATTCACTCTTTGAGAGGAAGATAGAAGGGGTTTTGATGTGGTAGCATCTGAAGGCCATTGTATTAGGGCTTGCCATACTGTACATGCTCTACTAATCCAGGATCCTTAGTCATCAGGACTTTGTGTAGTCTATGTGGAGCTCTGCACTGCCAGACCCCCAGGGCTGGTGCAATCTCAGCTCACACAGTGCTGTGGCTCTGGCCCATGCATGGACCTGGGGGCTTGGGGTCTTAGGGGCACACAGGGGCTGTGAGCTGTTGCTCAGGGGTGGAGTGTTTCAGCTACCTGAGTTTGGGACTGCCTCCCTGCTGTGGCATCCTTCAATCCAGCTGTGAATCTCTGTGCACTGTGGGGTACAGGGAGAGCTGTACCACCAAAAGCCTGAGGTGCACCAAGCACCAGGGCAGGGGAAGGTCTTAAGGGTGGTGGGTGGGATTAAGCTCAACTCATTTCAGGTATTTAGAGTAGACTTCTAAGTGCGAGCTGCCACGCTGGGCTTCCCAGGCAGCAAGGAGAAATAAGTGGGTTTATTATGCCATTCATCTGCTCTGTTTTCAGCATCTCCTTTAGGAAGAGATGAATCACTGTGGACTCCATCAACAGTATTGACTGGCTCTCCACTGACTCGCAAGGAGCCACAGGTGACCTGCCCAAGAGCAGATTTCTGCTTTATTGGGGTGAACCTGCCGAGAGCTTCGTGCCCGTGCTGTAGGACTTGGCTGCTCTGAGCAGCTCAAACTGTGGCATTTCAGTCAATAACTGCTTCAGCTAGCTCAGTATTTTTGGAGAAACGACACCCCTCAGAAGGAGTTTGCAATGTTAAGTAGATAAAAGAAACAGCAGGTGGGAAACAGAGGTGGCCTGTTTTCAGTAGGAAATGAAGTCTGTGCTTCCTGCTCCTGCACCACATGCCTCAAAACCTGTGTCTCTTTTATAGCAGGTTTTCATATCTTCAAGGAGAGATTAGTTCAGGTGTGAACTCATCATACTGATGATTAGTTCATGATGACTGCTGTCATCTCCCTCCAAACTGAAGGGGTCCTGTTGTAGCCATATCTCATTCCCCGTGGCTATTGCTGCACCTTATCCTCAGAGCATCAGCTGCTTCTGAGGAAGTCTTGGGCCATCAGGAAATAAACTGTCTGGGTCATCAAGCAAGAGTGTGCTTAAAAGAGAGAAAAAAACCCATCAGACTGTAGGAGCAAGAAGCAAGAAACCAGCCCACACGTGTAAGAGTGGCAGCCTCTACAGTGTGGTGTGTGTCCACACGTCGTTTCAGAAGCCATCTCCCTTCGGCTGCGATCGCTCTCAACCGTTTGCAGTCTGTGTGCGGTGACGTGCACGGAATATTGCTATGAAAATGTGCATTCTTGTTAATAGGTATAGTTTAGGATGATTGTTAGCAGAGCATAAGGCCTTATTGATTGAAAGTGGCATATGGCAAGGATGTATAATGATTCACTTTGGCTGCTAGTTCGAAATCCGATTCACGGGTGAAAAAAAAACCCCGCTCTCCTTTGCAGTCAGGCTTCATTCTTTCTGCAGCATGTTTTTCAAACCAGGCCATTTTACAAGTGATCCCTAGGAGAAATTTCCTGCTCTCCTGGGTGTGTGCTCAAAGCTCTTTTCAGTCTTGCAAGGGCAGG
Organism: Peucedramus taeniatus; assembly: GCA_013400575.1. Lineage (NCBI taxonomy): Eukaryota > Metazoa > Chordata > Aves > Passeriformes > Fringillidae > Peucedramus > Peucedramus taeniatus. The sequence continues at coordinate 151,190 of WBNO01022965.1, forward strand.
TCACAAGAACAAAAGCTAAAGTTATCATATGCCTCCCTTTGAGCGAAAGGTTGTCTTGCAGCTCTCTCTCTAAAACTCTTTTTCTGGGCATTTTGTGTTTAGGAAAAGTGGTGGACTTGAAAGTTTGATCACAATAAATACCAGGGGTAGGTACAAATCTGGTTTCCAGCAGCATTGCTCAGTGCCTGGTGGGAAAGGGTGCAAATCCTCACCTGCAGCAACAGCCTTGTGGGAATGGTTTTGATATTTTTTTCCAACTGCATTTTTGAAAGACAAAGATGCCAGTGCTCCAGCAAGCTGCAAGAAAAGCGAGCTCTTCTCTGGATCCAGCTTCTCTTCACAGGGGAAAAAAATTCATGTTCCTACACAGCATTAGCAAACACAGAGTAATTAACCTGAGGTAAAATCCCAGTGAAGGCAAAGCAGACAAAGTATTAATAAATGTGAACTGACAGAGATAAGCCCTGAGGACCTCATCTATCTTCCCTGTGTGTTAGCAGGTCCAAGTGAAGCTGAAGTTGTCTCACCTGGTTTGCCTTGTGCAGACTGACAAGGTAAGCACAGACCTTGCACTGGGTAAAGGTGGCACCTTCTGATCCCTGAATGCCCCCACCTCCCATCACTGGTGCTTCTGAGGGATCTGTTGAACCTCAAGAGGGTTGTCCTGAAGGATGACAGCTCAGAGTGGCTCTGTCCTAGTGCTCAAGGGCAAATTTGGCTGCAAATGATCCCAATACTGACCCCAGCACCCCCTCGCCCACCACTGCCAGGAGGGCAGTGCAGGGAAGGGTTTTGCCAGGTTGGCTGGGCATTGGAGGAGAAGGTGGTGCCAGCAAATCAAAGGTATCTGGCAACCTTCACTGAACAGGGAAAAGCTGCAGGGACTGATCCTAACCCAAATGGACTGGCTCATACAGGAAGATAACTTACTGAACAGGAAAAGTGTATGAACTGTGCCATTCCTACAGGCCTGCAAACCTCCTGACCTTTGTCTGGCTGATGTTCAGTGATATCTGGACACTTCTCTTGGCAACAGCACCGAGAAGCATTCAAATGACATTCACTTCACTACTGGAGGCACAGATCTTGTGTTTCCCCACCAGTAAATAAAAAGCAGAGCCTTCATATATGTCTTTTCTGGGAACTGATGCTTTCTAGGAATTGCTTACAAAGAATTAAGTAATTTATTTGATTGTCATCCAGAAGTCCTGGGCTTGCTAAATGATCTTGCACAATTCTTTTTATCCAGGAGGATACTCCTTCAAGATGGTCTCAAGGATTTTCCTGTGGTAGGCAAAACAGGGCTCCCTTGAATAAACAAGCACTGAACAGGCAAATAAATGGAATGTCTTTCATTATACCTGTCACCAGTTTATTTACTCCATGTCCTCTTTCTGCCATAAAAGTCTTGAGTGATTTCAGCACAGTAAAACATCTGCACTCATTTTCAGAAAATAACAACAACTGCCAATGTATGAAATCACTATTTTCTCAGAACTCCTATTGTTCAGTGTCCGGCCCTTATTGTTTCTCATCTCCTGTGAGTGGTTTACAATCAAATCTGCTTTATTTACAGTGGAAAGCAAAATATGTCAGAGCAAGACAATTGACTGTAAGCCTTCAGTCAATAACAGCTTATTTTTGTGCATGCTAAAATGTGGTCAGTTCTTGTGTTCATTGAAACCGGTGGCAAAATTCCCATTTGGAGGTGTCAGTTCAGTCCAGTGCCAGGTGCTGGGCTCCTGCTAAGCCTAAGCTGGTCCACCTTACCCTGCATCTTCCAAACCTGGATCCAGCACACACAGACCATCTCTCCATAGGCTCCACGAGCCATCCTGCAGTGAGCACTCACAATTAAAGACTTGTATCAAACAATACTTGAGCATTGTTCAACTGGTTTGGTGCTTAGGGACTGTTGTAAGATACTGAGCTGTCAGCAGACAGATCATCTCTATCCCACAGTGTCTCAGTCTTTACTCTTGGTTTGTGGCCAACATCAACTCCCACTGAAGGCCTTTCTTATACAGTTTTCCAGTGAATGTTTTCCATGGGGTCATCACATCTCAGAGATAAACACTGAAAAGCTGAAGCATGTTATTAAGCTTCTTAAAACATTAGAAAGACAATCATTTTGACAGAAGAGATGTTAATCACACTTCTATAAAAGCTTTTCATCTTCAAAGCATTTAACCAACATTAATTACATGTAATTGGCTTTTCCACAGACATCATGCAAAACACACCTTTCATGTCACTTGTCCCTGCTATCTTAGCCAGGATTTCTGGGACAAAGCTGTTCCTCTTTGGTGCAGCACAGCTTCCTAAAGCCACCTGAGGCTGCATCTTGCAGCTCCCAAAGGGCAACATTTAAAACAGCAGTTGTACAGAATGCAGACACCTCAGCTGAACTGAGAGATCTGGGGAAAAAAAAATAAAGCCATCCCACTCAGGTGCCTGCAAAGCCGTGTTTCCATTTCCCTGACAAAATCATCTGAGGACACTCTCTGAAGTTTTGCTGTCCCCAGTGCCTGGGGATGTCCCTGCCTTCACCAGGCCCATCCAGGTCCCATTGCCACACAAGTGTCTGCCCAAAATGCCCAGGATGCTCTAGCCAGAAGCAAGGTGCTCTCTGGACTCCAGCAGCACTGCATTTGACAGGCTAGAGTGAAAAGAGAAGGGACCACATTTCCCATGGATATCTTGTCTTCAATCAGTTACCCAAGAAGTTGAGAACTTGGGTCCATTCCTTTCATCTGTCAGGGGATGTCTGAAACCCCCACCTGCCACCCTGCCTTGCTCTACTTCCATGACCTTTTCATTGAAACAACTGCTACATTCAGCCACAAACAACTTGAAAAAAATTAATATTTTTATTCCAATTTACAGTGTGTCTGAGACAAAAAAAAAATTAAAAAAAAAAAAAAATTCTTGCCCATTGAACTGTCAGTATTCAACTAGGACATCCAAGTTCCATGTGTCCTTGGAAAAGCTGGCCTTCCAAGCTCCCTGTAGCTCAGGGCTGACAGAAAAGGATTTTGGAAGCATAAGTCACAAAAACATAGATTTCACCAAAAAGAATAAACAAAGAAAATAACCAAGAAAAGAAAAAAAAAGTGTTTACAGGGACTGGATCGCAGAGAATTTGTCCTGGATGTGAGCACTGGTTGGAGGAAAAGGTTCACAACAGGTGAGAAACCAAACCCAAGCACTGTCTGGGATCAACAGCACCACTCAGGTCAGGAGATAGGGGAAGTGTCTTCCCTCTCTTTGGCTGCCTTTCAGAAGGCAATATTGAAGGTGATATTATGCTTGTTTTCATATTGAGTGTGGAGCCATTTACAAGCTGATTAGCTCCATCACTGTTTATATATGTAGCTAATAGAGCTAAAAAATGTGCTGTTAGTTCAATGGCTCATAAAGATATGAGAGCTCCACCTGGCAGCCTGGCATTCCTGCATTGCCTTGAAGCAAATAAATGTGCTTTCCAAAAAGTTCAGGACTTTCCTAACTTTTATTCTTAGCCCTCAACTTTTATTCTTAACACTAGAATAAAGCCCAGAGAATAAAACCCTAGAATAAAACCCTACACAGCCCAGAGAATGAGTTTCCCATGGAGTTGTTTGGCTCTGGGATTATGAGTTCCAAGCCTTTTGAACTGTCTTGCACATTGAAAGACTCTTCATTCCTCACAAGCACCTGCCAGAGAAAGGGAGACCTGCCTGGCATGGCCAGGATGGGCAGTAGAGGATTCAAAGTGTCCTGACCTCAGATCCCAGAGAGGGAGATTTCTAGAAAAGCATTGAAGTGGCAGGTTCCAGTGCAAGCCACAATTGTGCTCCTGAATCAGCAAGATCCTGTAAAAATCCCACACAGCATCACCTGTGGCTGTTTATTTTGCAGACTTCTTCAGCACCTCATTCTCAAGATTATAACTCAGTTGCTGGCCACACAGTTCTGTCAGACTGCTCCCACCCTGGGAGTTAAGTAAATGGTTAAGGGTGTGAGTGGCTCAGAGCTAGGACACTCTCCACCTTGCTGGATTGAGCCCTGTAATCCATTCCTATTTCCTCCTCAACTTCTGCAAGTAACCCCAAACAGGCTGGGAACACTAAGTGTAAAGTTGCAGGAGATGACTGTGGCAATTTCTGAATGACAAGAACATTTAAAAGAAATGTCAGGAGTCTGTGGGCTGCAAGCTTTTATGTTTCAAGGAGAAACAAGAACAAAGGAGGGACAATAAATCAAACAGCAACAGCTTAGCATGCTCCATCTCTGAGAGTTAACCTCTTGAAAGCCACGTCCCCGACACAGCGAGGGCCACAATCCTTTGATGGGGTCCATTATTTTGTACAAAGTGATGGAAGCAGCAGGGTGGGCTCCTCCATGCATGCCCAGGGGCCATGTACACTGTGCTTTGCTTGACATGTGCTATGCATTTATGGGTTAACATCAAACATGAGCTGATTTATAATTTTTAATCAAAAAAGGATTATAACCTAATAAATCCTAATAACGTATTCTGTCTGGAGGTTATGTGGTGTAGTCATATAATATGCTGGTAGCTTTGCTCTCCTGAGCCTGGAAGATGGTGTAAAGTTTTTGATTTGTCAGTAAACTGTTCCTTGGAAATGCTTAAATGGATCAAGACCCTCCAAACACCATGGTGCAAATGATGATCCCCTTGAGTGGAGCCTTTCCTGCTGCCACAGGGTTTGAAGTACTTGAATGAAACACACTTGGAAGCTTGCAGCATCTCTGTGTGATGAGTATCTCCTCTCACTTTCAGAGGCCAAGTATTTCTGGTTAAGTGCTAATTATTGGCAGTTAGCTAGTTGAACCCAAGCACTAAACATATCAAACACATCACTGATGTTAGTCAGAGCCCTAAGGAGTCCTCCAGCCACCAAGGGCTGGTTTGTAAGGGCACAGCATTTTTTGAAGTTAAAAATTATGACCACACAAAGAAAGACTCAACCCTCTCCACTGGATTTCCTGGGTTTTGGTTCTCCCACCCAGATAGAAAGGTATTATGCTGGGGAATCTGTGAGTAAGCCAGACTTGTCAATTATCAGAGGGGATTTCTGAGCCTTCTGTTCCCAAAGAATGATCATCTTCCCTCCCATCCATACTCTGCCTCCCAGCAAAAGGCTGTCCTGGAAGAACATTTACTTCCCAGGAGACCTAATTAACATTACAAGACTAATGGAGACTAAGCATAAAGAATTTTTCAGAAGTCCTTTGACTGCAGAGCCATTTTTGAAGCTGCTCCTCCCTTCTCTTTGTTTGCACACAATAGTTAAACCACCACAGTGGGGATAGGGCAGGGGTCAAGGGGTCCAAGGTATTTTCAAGTTAGTTTTAATTACCTTGCTGTTACCTCCTGCTATGTTTGCACCCATCTGCTGTTTTTTTTCAGCCTCCTCCTAAAGGTTCCTTCTAGCCAGGGATGTTCTCTTTGTGTGAGTGCAAGAGCATGTCCTGATAAGGCTCGATGGGTGGTCAGGAGAAAGACCTCAACAGAAACTCTGAGTCTTGCCACATCTTCACCCCTGCTGGAGGATAATGTCACCAGGAGCCTGATCTGAGCCCTAGGAAAATCAAAAGGGATTTGGAGCTATTCCTTTAACACTGGTTTGCTAATTAAGGAAAGATTTCCAAACCAATCAGATAAAGAAATCCATCAGAATCACCAAGTCTGTGTCAGTAGAATCACTCTCACTCAGGTGTCACAGAATCACAGAATCAGGTTGGGAAAAAACCTCTGAGACCATCGAGTGCAACCTTTGACTGACCAGCACTGTGTCAACTCCACCATGGCACTGAGTGCCATGTCCAGCCATTCCCTGAACACCCCCAGGGATGGTCACTCCACCACTTCCCTGGGTAGCCCATTCCACTCTTTAACAGCCCTTGCCCAGAAGAAATTTCTCCTCACATCCAACCTGAATCTCCACTGGTGCAGCTTGGTGCTATGTCCTCTCATCCTGTCAAAAATGAGAATGTGGAGAAGGTGTCCTGTGCCAAGAGGAGAGGGTATTTCTCAGAGGTGATCCACTTACAACCCTTTGGTTAGGATTTTTTTTCCAATACAGCTGCAATCTTGCAGATATATATCTGGAAAAGGCAACTTTATGAGTTTTGTTTTCCACTAGGCTACAGCTGAAGCTTCTACTTTCTCCAGGGTTCAGCTAAAACTAGCCTGGGCTGACAGTCTTCAATTGCAATCTTTTGTGATACTCAGCTAACAGTGCTTCCCAATAGGCCTTGGACATGGAATTCTTACACCTTCATCCTAATTTTACCAAGGCATCCTAAAATACTGCTCCTGCCACACTCTCTGTGTGAAGAGGACACACAAAGAGCTCTTCTCTCTCCCTGGCTCAGAGGAAATGGTTTCCTTCAGTTTTTATTGTACTAGCATTGACTGTATTCCTATAATAAAAGCACCTGCCTGATATTTTCAAAGTCTTCTTCTGGGAAATAACAGCTGTGCTTTCACTGTTTCACTGAAATTCAGGATGAAAAGGGGTGTCTGTCTCCCCCCCTAGGCCCAGACATCCTCACCATTTCTTTCCTTGCACTGTTTGAAAACATCTCCTGCCCTTCACTTCTTAATGGTTCTGGTACAAAAGCAATAAACACAGCTAACAGTGCTGCTCCTCACAGCCCAGGAGCCAGCCAGGCTGTGCACAGATGAAGATGTTAGACCTGAACCCATTTCCTGAGAGAGAGGGATGCCTGTGTGAACAAACAAAAGCTCAGCCAAGTTCTCAAAACAGAAATTTTTCTGAAATCTCTAAGCGAGATTTATTCAAAACCATATCATGAAACTCCAGATTTCCAAGAACAGGACTTTTTGGACCTGACAGAATCCACCCCAAATCCCTCCAATTTAAAGACTGCTGCAATTAGAAATTAAATTTAAAAAAAAAAATCTTATTTTAAAGCAAAGTCCAGCTGCAAACAAAGAAATGAAAAGCAGAGAAGTGTGCCTAATTCAGACAAAGTGTTGCAGAGAGTAGCCTTGTTCATTTGAGCCATTCCCCTTCACCAGCATCTTCCTGCAATGGAAAAACTGGAATTAGGAGAACAGGTAATTCACAGATCCAACCCAGCTTCTAATTTTGCTTTGCTCTCAGCACATCTTGACCCTAACCCTGGTCCAAAAGGATGGATGGATGTTACTAATGGCTGCATTCAGCAGGCAGAGCTCTAATCTCCTCTCCCCTCCAGCCAGTCTCTGCTGTATCTGCAGCATCTGTGTCCTTAATAGGCAGCTGGATGAGCCCATCTATTACCACCACAATCTTGGCCAAAGCCCACAGGCTTTCAAGCCTAAAATGGGGAGCTGCCACAGTTTGGATTAAAGACAGCAAAGGCTGTCTTGGTGGAGCTGCAATAGATCTTTTCTCTGAGGCTAAGATAGCAAGGGAGTCATGCAGCACACACCTATTGCTTCTGTCCCCCAGCTGCCCAGCCCAGGCTCTCAGAGCCCCTGCACAGCCACAGTTTTGAGGAACTGGAGATGCTGGGTGGAAAACAATTCCTGCATTGCTGCTGGGTGAGACACAGCGAGTTGGGAATTCTCAGGGAGGTTGGTTCTTTCACTGTGAATGTTCCTCAGCAAAAGCAGCTGCAGGAATTCACACTGCAGTTTTGGGTTTACAGTCAAGGGCTGAGAGTGTATTGCAGGTCTTAAGGAGTTGTTACCATTTTTTATGAAGGCAAAACACCCATTAAGGACTTCTTTAATTGCACATAAGCCCTGATCTTTGTAGCTCCAATTTCATAAAACGTGTTCATCTCTCATTGCCTTAACCCACCAGAGGTTACAGAATTGTCCCCAGTTTTTTTAAGAGCTGATTTTTCAGTCGTGTTTTAGGGTGTCCTGGGACTGTTATGAAAAATGAGCCTTTAGCCTTGCTAATAAAGAAGTGATAATAATTAGAAAATCTCCTGGCTGCTGCAGATTTTATAACTCCATAGATACCACAGTATTAACATTCTGTTTGTCCACCTGTTAGAAGAAACAGATCTGAAGAGTCATAACTCTAAAACAGTGGGTGACAATTTAATGAAAAATTGAGCTCTGCATTTAATTTCCTTTTAAGTTCAGTTGAGCATTCTGTGAGATCAAAGGGGCTTTGTGGCTTGCAAATGATCTATGATATCAGAGAAACAGATTATAACCCAGGCACAGTTTGGTATTTAAGTAAGTATCTGCTTTTAATACCGATGTTTAAAGTAGGCTAATGGAACTAAAGCACAAGGATAATTTCCTATGATACAACTCTATAATCCAGTTTAATATATCAGTTGAGCACTAAAAGCATATTTTGAATTTATTTCAGTGTTTTGGCCCCCCTGTGGAAAGTATCCTGAGACAAATAAAACATTTTTAACAAAACAAAAGGTCCTGCCTTAGTTTGTAAGATTTTGGAGCAGGGACTGCACTTTTGCACTTGCAAAATGCCTGGAGAAATGAATCTCTTGGGTTCAGAGTATGAAGAATAGTTAAGCAACAGCAACACTGCATGTTCAGTGAGCACTGACTTTTAGTGTGGGTTCTGGAGTTCTGCTTAGAAGTTTGCTATCTTCCCCCTTCACATCCATGCTCCATAATTGTGGGCAGTGGGCTTGAAAAAAAGATAATAAAAAGAAAAAAGCTATTCAAGGTTTAAGGGTGTATCTGTTTTATTTGGGTTCTTTGTTTTTGTTTCAAATCCCTACAGCAGCAGATATTCCATATTTTCATTTTCAGAAATTATCATGCTCCAAATTACACCTAGCCAGGGGTTTCCCTCCATGACTTAGAGAAGATGCAGCTACAGACTCACTTCTGTTGCTTGAACTCTTCTTCCTCCTTACTACCCTAAATTTATGGGCAATTCATTCTTGTTTGTTCTCCTGATTGTGCTGTTCTTCAGGCTAACAGGTCTATTCCCTCCTTAATGTTTACCTTCCTGGTAGGTCTGTAGCCATCATGATGTACATCTGTCTTTCCCAGGCAGGAGGAATCCCATCTGTGATCTGCTCTTGCACAGCAGTTTGATGTTCCCCTGACCAGTGGTCCTTCCTGTCTCCTCCTGAATTCATCAGTTTTGAACACCAGGGGTGAGAATTGGACATGCTGTTCCAGAGGAGGCTGCACCAGCCACGTGTACAGTGGCATTAATGCAGCTGCAGCTTTGCTAGAAATGTCTCCAGGTGCATCACAGGCTCGTGTTAGCCTGACATGATGAGGTGTGGTGTTGGTAGCTCAGACATCTCATGATTAACCAATGCATCTGGGTCTGCAATCTCAGCAAATCCACAGAATCCTTGATTATCTCAGGAATTAATGCAAAGTGCATTCAGGGTTTACAGTTTCACCCCCTTTCTGCTATTTTAATCTGTGAGGTCATCCAGATATTCCTGTAGGATATCTGGAGCCCCTTCAAGACTGATAATGCCTTTCAGCTTGGTGTCACCAACACATTTCTTTCCTTCCCTTTTACCTTTGGTGCCAAGATCTATCTGTATCTTTTGTCCCCTAAAGAAGCCACTGTCCCATCCCCCCCAAGTCTCAAATCCCAAGCTATTTCCGTGCCCTTCTCATAGTCTACTGCTTATTCTTGTTTTTGCCAACTAACTCATCATTTTTTATGTGCCATTGCATAAAAAAGAGAGGTTTAGGTGGATGGAGAAATGATGATGAAAACTCCAGTCAAACTAGCACCAAATTTAAAGTTAGATCCATTTTACTAATGCCCACAAGGACCAGTCTGCTGCACATCTTTGGTCTGGAATATCTGTTGTCCTTTCTGTGAAAACAGCAACAAACCCCCTCATGTTTCCCTGATTAAAGGCATGTTGGAGATTTTGATTTCCTTGTCACTGATTTGTAGAGGAGAACATTTTGCTGCTCTTGTGAATAAAGCAGCTCTTTGAGCTGGCTCAGGCAAGGCTACCATGGCTAGTTTGGGATGCTCTTGATGCTGTGTAATTCTGCTACTTGTGGCCTTGCAAGGAACAAGGCTGGTGTGTTCAAACAAATACAGAGAATATGCTGAAAACTCAACAGGACCTGAAACTTCCACTGCTTTGAAAGCCTAAATTTGCAGCCATAATGCTTTCACATCCCAAATTGTATTTCTCATATCCCCAAATGAAGGAGGAGGGATCTAATTAATCACGAAAATGCATGACTTGGTTGTTAAAATAGGTATGTGGTAAATGATGTAGGGAGATCCAGGACACTTGGGGCAAGTCAATACCACATGAAATCTACTTGTGCTCCTCTGCAGCAGCAAGTGGGAGAAGTTTGACCATTTCTGATGGCACTGGACAGATATGTCCAGGGAACTGAACATACTTCTTGTGGCTAACTAAAATAATTTGATTTGAGGAGCATTATTGGACAAATGGATACAAACCTATTACAAAACAAAGAATGAAGTTTTGGAAGAAGCTGAAGAATAAAGATTTGAGGTCTGCAGGTATCCTGTAATGCAGAATAATTGGAAGAGATGAGTCCTGGGAGCAGGGCCAGAAGGAGAACAAAGACCTCAGTCTGTGTCCCAAACATCATTGACCTTACTGACCCATTTTTAACTTGAGTTCCCTGTTTTGAAGCTGGACAGACTGAGGTCAACGGCTTTGCTTGGACAGGAGGAGCAGGAGAAGCACAAGGGAAAGTGTCTTAGGATAAATTAAAATATGGAAGTATCAAAGCTTGGCCATCAGTTGTAGAAGAACAGGATAGGTGCTTCAGTTTCCCCCTCATTAATCCAGTTGTTCCACTGGATAAACAACTCTGCCTTGCAGTTAATCTTCAAATAAATATGCTCTTAAAATCCAGTGAGTATTTATCTAATATAGGATAACTGTCTTACTGAAGCTAAATTAAATGCTTTTGGATAAACTTAATTTGGCCTCCTATTGAAACGGTTTTCTGAATGAGATGGAGAGGAAATGCTTAACTCTTGTTTGGAGTAAGGCTGGCGGCTCTCATTGATGGCCAAATACTCTAAATAGTCTGTTCATATCCACTGTGGCAGAACTGGGTTTTAATTCCTCACAGGAATAGTCAGTCCCTCCTTAAATCTCCTTGAGTCCTTGACCACTACAACACCTGGTGGAACTGAGCTCCACAAACCCACCACATTCCCATGGTGACATCTAATCTTGAATTTCCTGCCTTCTACTATTTTATTTTGCACTGTGCAAAGAAAAAACCCCGAACATGAGCTCCCCTCCCTTTGGAGCCCTCATGTCCTCCAGCCTAGCAGAATTTCTGGCTCCTTCCTGATCCTCCCAGCTCTCCCATCACCCTGCCTGATGCCTTCCCCAGTGGGCTCAGCAGCCCCTCTGAGCCTGCAGGCTCAGGTACTTTCACACCTCCTGGGTTCCTCTCACCAGTCCCCCTCTCTCCCTTGCCACAGGCCTGACAGCAGGATCTTTTATCACAGCCCTTCTATTTAGCTCCCTTCCACTGTAAACACCACTTATCTTTTCAATCTCTCTCCATATAAGATTTTTTTCCCCCCCAAGTCTCAAATTATTCTTGTCATCCTTATCTGAACATCCTTTAATTCCCTTGGCAGTGACTTATAGCATTCCAGATGAGAGAGAAGCCTTGGTTTTATACCACACTGAAATTTACTCCATCCCATTTCTTACACATCCTAACCTTTTGTTTGCCTGTTTGACAGAAGCTGCACCCGAGCTGAAAACTTAAGTGAGAAAGGTGCAATAATGATTCAGAGATATTTCCTGTTGGTCAGTGCTGTTACTAAGATAATTCATTGTTTCTGAAGCTTTCTGCAAGGACATTCCCCCTTTGAGCTCATATTTCCAATGCAATACTCCAGATAGGGAGCTGCAAACTGCCTCCCACTGCTGCCAGCAGTTCAGGTCCTCCAGGGTGGAGGAGTCCCCTGTAATCAGTGCCTGCAGAGATAAACATTCACTGACCCCACAGAGGGCAGGTATTGAGCCAATATAAGCTAACATAACTCAAGATTTTTTTTCCCTAATTAAAATCTTTGTGATTAGTAGAAGTTTTTTGTAAACCTTTTGAAGTCCCTTTAAGTTACCCTGAGACATCCTGCCATCTATCACTGCAGCAGTCTCATGATAGTGCTGCACCTGCAACTGATAAGCATTCTCATATTCCTTGCTACCCCTTGTATATGGATTATTTTCCATTCAACAGCAATGGTTTTACTGAAGGATAGCAGGGCAAGGTCTCTCACCTTGATGTGGGTTTATGTGGTGCCTAACAAAGTGAGACCTTGATCCACAGCTAAGCCCACAAAATAAGGCTGCTAATACTGACTTGTCAGGTCCTTTCATGCTGTCCACTTGCCTATTTCAGTTATGACCTTCAGAAATTCTTTATTGCCTATTGTGGACACAGGAGTGATGTTAGCCATAAATTTTACCACCTTGCTTTTCCATCCTTTTCCTGTATCACTCTTTCTTCTCTATTAGTTTGTGTCTTCTTGCCTGCCAGTCCTACATTTCGAGTTATTTTGGATTCAAATGTTCCCTTGTTGAATATATGGTCTAACAGGCTATGCACTCTTTCAAAAATAAACATAAATTAATAGTGCCTTTATCACACAAACCAGCCCACTGAAGTTAAGAGAACTCCTGATGGAAAAGGGCCCAAGGTAAATAACAGTAGTAGAATGTGTCCCTAAGAGTTTGTCTTAATTAAAAGTATAACTACACACATTAAAAATTTACAAGTGAAAAGGTTATGAATGTCTAATGTTTAATAACAGTAATGCAAAAAGGTGATATTTAGTTTCCAGCACTCGCATGAATGCTCATCCTCTGAATCTAGAAATAACTGTGGCTGTGTGGTTTGATCTGTAATTAAGATTTAATTAATCCCTAAAGCTCAGTTCAACTTAGATTAGACCTATATTGATTTGAAATTCTTTACAGTTGCACTCCTGGTACAACAAACTCACCTGCTCCTCGTGGTGCTGTTGATAGCTTTAGCAATTCATTTAAGGGGTCTGTCTGACCTCTAACAAGGGTGTCACCAGGAATCCTATGGAAAAAGTGTCCACATCAAGGGAGAATCATCCAGCTCCCTTTGTTCTGTATGCCATAATGAGCAATTACTGATGTGATATCACTTCCAGAACTTGCTTCTTATCTCTTGGGGCTGCATGGTAGGAAAGATGAACCAATGTTCATCAAAGCTGATGAGAACTCTTTCCCCTTGATCACAAACACACAGCTGTGGGTCTGACCACGAGTTTATCTTCTCACAGAGGAGGCAAAATCCCCACAACAGCACAAGGCTTTCATTGCCAGTGGTTACCAGAACTGGAGGAGATAAGGGCACACCTGCATGAAGGCAAGTTCAACTCTTTCCTGTGAGGGTGGTGAGGACCTGGCAGAGGTTTCCCAGAGAAGTTGTGTGTGAGCCATTCTAGAAGTGTCCAAGGCCAGCTGGACAGGGCTCTGAGTAATCTGGGATAGTGGAAGGTGTCCCTGCCCACTCCAGGGGAGCTGGAACTTGATGATCTTTAAGGTCTCCTCCAACCTAGGCCTTTTATGACCCTAGGACTTCCCAAGACAGGAATAGGCCAAAAATCTTCATGCAACCTCTGTTGAAAATCTCACTGATGGAGGGTGCAATTCCCATGGGGACCCCTCACTTGGTCATCACAAGACCAAGAAATCTTGAACCTGGTTTGTGCAAATCCAACTTTTCTGGCTTGAGCAGAGCTGCAGATGATTGTAATGTCTTTACCCAATGGCCTTGGGAGTCAGTCATTCAGAGCAAACACACCAGGCTGCAGATCTTGGCTATACTAAAAAGAAATAGGGAACAATAAAATGTTTCTCCTAGACTTTAAAGGAGTCATCCCACAGTAAGATCAGGGAATCACAGAAAGGGACTTCTTACCCTGACTGAGGACTTGGAGAGCAGCATCCTCCCCAGGGTCTGCAAGACCCTCTCATCCATCTGCTGGTGGCAGAGTTTTGGCCTGAGTCCCTTCTCCCATGCCTAACCTTGCTGCCTCAGACAGAGATGTCCTGAGCTGAAAGGCTACCTGAACACTCAAAAAATCCTCACACAGATGCTTGCCCTGTGCCTAACAAGCAGCTCTTCTTATCCAGCTTCTGAATGAAACCATCTGTTAAACAACTCCCCTGATCCACATCAGCTCTACAGGGGCTCTGGAATTACAACTGCAGTGAACCAATGCAGCCAGGCTTAAAATGCATTATTAGGAGAATTCATGGGAACTTCATAATATCCAGAGAAATTCTGCTTTCTAGAATTATTTGGTTGAATATTTGTTTTCAGGACCTGCTGGCTACCTATTAGCAGTGTATTACCCTGAAGTGGCACTTTAAAATAGCAAATTAACCTCCACAGGGCAGACAGCATCCTGCCCACAAGAGGATACCTGGAAAATGAACAACATTTGTTTTCCATGTAAGACTGCCTGGTAATGAATGGCAGCTTGTTACAGCCATTACAGACAGAGCAAAAGGGTGCTGGACTCATGTCTCTTGCAGTGTGGTTTTTTTCCCATGGGTCCATATTTTTAAGGAGGCTTCAGAACAAGGTAAAAAGTCAGACTCACTGTTCAGTGATGACAGCTGGTGAGTAGGGATGGTCTAAATGCAAAATCCTGAGCTCCATCCCCCAGTGTGTAAGGAGGGGAATTTCAAAGGCACCCACCTGAGAGTGTCCTGGCTTTGAAGATGTAGCAACATTCATCTGTCACTGCAATTGCAGATACAAAACATGGAGTAAGAGTCATGATCCCTCTTGTTTAAATGTGCTGGCATCCCTGCAGGTGGAGGTGATGGCTTTCTTTCAGCCTCTAGAAATGGGAAACACTGTGTAAACAACACTGGAGGCTGCATTGTGCAGGTTCCTGAGGTCTGAGCTCTTTGTTTCTGTTCCTAAGGAAGGGCCACATCTGCAGAAGTGAAGAACATGAAGACTACAGCAGCTTCTTTAGTCCTGCTGGTGATTCACACAGTGGCTCTGCCTCAGGGAGAACAGGAGAGATGGTTCTAGGGAATTTATGTAGACAATAAATACTGTCTGAGTTACAAAAGGAAAACCCTGGTTACTGCAGACAAATTGAAGCAGTGTAGCTTTATATCAAATGCAATGTGCCATGCAGTCTGCTGCTGGAGGTACAAAGGGAAAGGCTGCACTTAGGGCAGGGCTGATCTCACCTTGCACCCCTGCACCTTAACCTGGGCAGACAGAGAGCTACATCCCCAATAAGAGGGCAAAATTAATTTTAGATTTATTTTTTCCCTCACATGACAACCAGAAGATGTGGTTATGGGGGTATCAGCACACATTGCCCTTCAAACTCTTAATCTCAAAAGCCTGTTTGGGAGGGTGATTTAATTGTTCACAGCTCAGGTTATCTGAAGTCCTGTGAGAATCAAAACATTCAAGCCTAAAAGTTTCAGTTTGGGTTTCCTCTATTCCTGTGCAGTCTGAAAAGGATGCTGTTACAGGGTTTTCAGTTTATGGCTCCTGCTGCTTGAGGGCTCTGTCTGAAAGAAGCTGTCCAATTCACAGATATTGCATCCATGGTGCCTTTCCCTTAGTGAAGTGACCTGTGAGGTTGACAATTTCTGCCACTACTCAGGACAGGGGAAACTGGAGTCTGAAAGGGATAATTAGCATGCAGAGAAGAGCAGGCAGTCTAGGCCTCTAGATATCTCCAAATTTATCTTGAAGACAATTGGCAGAGCTTCCTTAAGGGCTGCCATCAAGATTAAACCCAAACTTTGGTCCATCAGTTTTGGTGCTGTTGAGACTGAGATCCCACTAGCCACTGACTCTGGAGGTGGCCTTTAAGGTCTGTACCCCTTTCTGCATCATATGATTCCTGAAGATCAACTCACATAGATTTTAAATTCAACAGGAACCTTCCCCCTCACCAAAAACACTTCCATACCATCAGCAGAATTCCTTGGCAGTGTGAAAGCAGCTAAAGATCCCAATGGCACATTTTAACAGCACTCCTAAACCCTGTGCACACTCAACACAGACACACCATCATAGTTACAGACCTGCAGGAACACACACCTGAAAATCTGGGTGACATCCTTCCAGAAAAACCCCAAAACTTCCACATCTTCCCCTTGATCCTTTGTTGTGCATTTAGTAAATCCCATTCATTGGAAGGAGTTTTGCTTATACAGTAGTTCTCTTTGACTATCACAGTGCCCTTTGTCAGATACTCACCTGGGCTATTTTAAGGCCATCTTCCACCACAGAAGAAATCCACCCTGGAAGAACAAGCTGGGTGGTAGCTGGATCTCCACACACAGAGGTTTTCCTCTGAATAGATTGCCCTGAATTGACAAAATATTCACTTTCTGTCCTGTTCCAGGTGTTTTTTTTTTTTTCCTGATATTTCATACCAAGTCCCCTGCACTTACCAGAGCAGTTCAGATTAAGAGAGAGGAATTTGTGCAGAAGAGAAGGCACAGTGTCATTTGACAACTAAAACAGCATTCACAAAAAGAGTCAGTTCCCAAGCACTTTCATGTGCCACTATCACAAGTATCTATGCTGACCAAAATAGGCTCAGAGGGAACAAAAAGAAAAGGACAACATGGAAGTTCCATTCCCACTTCTGTCTCTGTGCCATTTAAGTCATCAAAACTTTCTCAAAGTGTAATGAAGCTGGGAAAGCAAAGAGATAAAAAGCCATTTCTAGGAAAGGAAGACCAAAAAGTTTCCAAAATGACAGATTCCTCATTTTCTTAATTCATTTTCTCACTGAGAATTTGGAGCTGCAGAACATGTACCCATTGGTGATGAGAGCAAAGGTAATAAACATTGCCATGTAACCTTGGCTGTTCCCTGCAAACTGCACTTACCCAGAAGCCCAGCCACCTAACATAAAAGGAAACTATCCACTTTAATTAGCAGAGCAATCAAAAGACTCTCACACAGGAAAGCATTTATCACCAAATAGAAAATGAATGATACTTTAAAATTAGAATATGCAGAATTCATAGCCAAAGGCACTCAGGGGAAAAAGAGCTTTGCACCAAACCAGACGGGGATTTTTTTTTTTGGCTTCAGTCTAATGAACTTTAACAATAGTTATCAAATTCTGTCTGGCAGCACATTTTAGCAATGGATCTGATTTTTCAGAACTACTAAGCAAACCTCACCAGTTATAGGAAGAAGAGACTAGCATTTACAAACCCTTATTAATCTGTATTCAGATCTCAAACCCAGATCCTTGGAAATCCAGATTGTAAAATAATATTTGCCTATACCTTCAAAATACAGTACAAATAAGCAGTAGGGAAATACAATTTTAATTTTTCATGTTGATGAAGATTTCTTTGTATCCCACTTGAAATCTGTGCAGGAAGAAACCAGGCAACACCATATTTCATTATCAGGAGTTTGGGCAAAGCTTGAATTGGAAGCTGACAGCAACCTTCTCTTGGTCTTCCTGTACTTAACAAAAAAATTGAAATGCCCAAAAATCAGGGAAGAGCTAGATAAAAATACCTTCCTATGAGCTTGGAAGCTTACAGGGATATTGAAGTATAGAGGACTGGAGGTGTTTTGAAAACAGTAGGAGATGCTGTCAGTAAGAGGTCAGTCCTCCTAGAAATCATTAAAAAGCAAAATGCAGAGTTTTCCACTGGTTTTATAAATCTTGTCTTGCAAGGGAGCTGAAAGCTATGGGGACTAAGCTTTAGCTCAGCCAAAATGCAGTTCCATATCAAGGCATTTCCATAATTACTGCTAAAAGACAAGAGTAATTCAGCCTGCTACAGGCTCCCAAATACAGATGGGATTATTTGATTGCAGCATTTCAAAATGCACAAGCTTTGGTTCATATCAACACAATTCACCCAAGCTGCCTTAGGTCTGCAAAGTCAGGATCCCACAAATTGCATCCAACAGGAAAGTTGGTCTAAAAGGTAAGTAAGGTCTTAATGACAGATTTACTCACAGTAGCTGTTTAGCCATTTGATGTATAAAGAGCATAAAGAGAATGAGACAGGGTGTGGGTCCTGATAAACAGAAGGGAGACAAATCAGGAACTCAACCCATATTCAGCCTATTTGTTTTTGCTGTCTTCAAAGGCCCTTTAAGAAGATCTGTGATTTTTATAGACCCACTGGAGTTTTCATGATCTGCTGACAGTAACTTTTAGAACTATGATATACAAAAGTTACTTTGTCCAGAGAACATAAATTTGGGTCCCCAGTGTATTACTGCAGCTGCATATTCCTCAGTTCTGGGAATCAGCAAAGGATATCTGTGCTTTTGGTTACTGTTGAGCTCCCAATTCTTTTTTACCAACCTTTACAAGCAGGCACACATGTGGCTTAGCTGCAACAGATTTGCTGGATCAGAAAGTGCTAATGCAGAACTGTGTAAACAAGAAATTCACGATCCAACAAGAAGGTCCTTGTCTGAACCCAGCCTCGCTTCACATCTCCACACAACCAAGCCACCCTAATTCCATCTACTTCCAGTTGGTACTTGCCTTTTGCTTTTGGTATCCAGGATGTTCTGCGCTTCAAAGACACTATAACCACCAAGATAATTCCTGAAGCTCTGTGCACTAAAGAAATAAATTTGTCTGCAGAGGTTTTAGAAGCAATTAAAAACCCCTGTATATTACCCTGCTGTTTGTGTAAAAAGCCCTCTTAATAAGCATTAAGTGCCCTTGGATGCCAAACTAGCATGGCCAGCACAGATATGAACAGGATAGTCTAAATCATCCTTTGTTAAATCCTAGTGCAACAATGACTTCCTCGTGGCCCAGCAGAAGATTTGAAGAACTTTGTTCAGCTTGCTTGAGAAAAGTGTCTCACCCAGTACCTGCTATGGGATAGGGAAGGTGGTGGCTGGGGAGAGTCTTGCAGAGCAGGTCTAGTGCCATCTGCCAGCAATGGCCTCAGAATTGCTCAGGATGGCAAATCCATCACCATTTTTCTGTTCATGGTTTCAATGGAGGTGAAGCTGGGGGTTGCCTCTTGGATGGTCATATCCTACAACTGATTTTTATTGTTTCCAGATCTAGATTTAAATGGCCCAAACAATAAAGCTGCCACTGGAAATAATTCCATAGTATAAGAGATTGCCTTGTGAAGAAATTACCTTGATTTCTAGGATGGCCCAGACTCCTTTGGCCCAGACTTCACTCTCTTTAGACTCTTATGAACACTATAAAATGGACATGTGGAATAATGGGAGATGCCAGGTCTACTTCTGAATGGTCTGGCTTGACTGTGCAGCACCACATTGGTGCCCTGGCTTGAATCAAGCCTCCAGCACCCACAGGAGCATGGAGATCTACCCAAGCTCATTAGGCCTCCATTTCAGTTGCAGTCACTGCTCCAGATTTGGTAGAGGCACTCTTTCCAAACTTCTCCTCTGCCTTAACAATGTCTCCAAGGTTATCTGTGTAGAGGCAGTAGAAAGGACATGCCTTTGCATCAAAACCAGATGCAGCTGTAGCTGGAATGATTCTTACCTCATTGAAAAGTGTTGTAAATATCTCCATTTGAGTTTGCAAGGATTTGATAAAGGCCTGAAATGAAGACAAGACATCCACAAAAGAAATGTTGAAAATGTTGTGCAGGCCAAACACAGCCATGGAAGCAGAAGTCTGACTATCTACAGCATCAAAGGAAGCACTGAGCTTCTGGTGATGGTTTGTAAACATGGAAAGGAAAAGAGAAAGACTCTTTCCAGAGAGGACTGGAGGTAGCTCTGCTACAGTTGTCCCTATACACAGCCAGCACAGCTCCTGCAATTCTGTGGAACTGTGGCCCAGGGAAGTGGGCACCTTTTGGCAGCACCTACCCCTCAAGCTGGACCTGTGCAGAAAATGGGATCACCAGTTCCAGATAACCTGTATTTACCCCGAGCCCAAAAGTTTCTTGCCAGCCTTGGTGAAGGAACTCACCCCTGGAAAAAGGGATTGATACCACAAGGAAATAAATGAGATTTATGAAGTCACTCCCTGTGCAGGGAGATGCAGTTGGTTGAGAGCAGTGTGGAACATATTGTTCTTTGGCTTTGGCATCTCTGAGACCATTCTGCCCATTTGGTCTCACCTCCCTCATAATACAGACTGCAGACTCTCCCTATGGGAATCACGAATCAGACTCTTGACTTTTAGCTAATTTAGTGTATTTTCTAGGAACACATCCAGACTTGATTTAAAGCTGTCAGATGATGAGGAATTTAGGTAAGTTGTTCCAGGAGCTAAAAATGCCTATGGTTATGTGTGTATGCTCATTTTTAGGTTGAATTTTGAGATATTCAGCTTTCAGCTACCGTATTTCATCATGGATTTGATCTCTTCTCTTGGGGGGAAAACAACCCTATCCCAAATATAAGTTGTAAATATATAGCACATAGTACTAATGCTGCTTGTAGTAATTCCACTCATGAGGAAAATTTACTCCACTTTGAAAGTGAAATGGGCCTCCTTGTACTTAGTGAGCCAGGAGAGTTGATGCACCCTTTACCTCACTGTGCAACAGCTTCCCCTGGTAGCCTTTAATCTGCAAGATGAAAGAGCCTTCTAATACTGTATCAGGAAATTTACCTGCACAGTGTGATTAAGTCTCAAGTAAATTTCTGTTTGCTAAGTTAAACAGAATAAACCTCTTTTCCCCTCCCTCTCCTTTTATAGCTGGTGCAGAAGCTATGGGATGTTCCAAATTCCAGAAAATCCTGATTATCTTCTGTCCAAAAGGCATTTAGTTCTTTCTTTCTTAAGTCAGAAATTGCTAAAGATGTACATTTTGAGATATGCTGCAGACAGGGATTATTTTTTTTTCTACACTACATAAAATAAGGAGACATGAACAGAATGTCTATTAGGAACACATATTATATGAAAGCATAAAAATCTTCTTGTTGTTAAAGACTTTTATAAGATGCTGTAGGATTGCAGGCTATTTACTCTGACATCTCTGCAAAAGTTGCTGAAGCTGCCAACATTAAAAAAAAAACCTTAGCAAAAGCAGTGTCTTTAGGGATTTCTCCAATGATAGCTCTTTATTTATGACTCTATTTAAAAAATTTAACTCAACACATTTGTTTACTTATGATGGGATTGGCTTCCCCCCATCCCACATGCCTTTGTAGGGGAACAAAGGAGTGCCAAGAGCTAGCCCTATAGCAAGCAGCCTCTTGGGATGAGTTAGTGCTCTCTCTCCAGCATTTTTCCCATTATGCCCAGGGCAGGGAGAGAGGCACAGCCTGGCATGTAGGAAGCTAAGAGGAAATTAATCCCTCAGGCTCATCTGGGGGGCTCACACCCAGCCCTTGTGACAAGTGAGACAGTGTTCAGTGCTGCTGGATGGGTACAAGGTCAGCTTCCAGCACTGGAGGTGGTGGGGGGAAAAAATTTCAATAAGGGAAAAACAGTCACAACCTGAATCCACAACAGCCAGCAAACCCTGACCCTAACAGCCCCATCACCCCCAGAATTAGCATCCCCTTTTCACCCCACCGTGGATGCAAATCTTTACCACAGCCATAAAAAGAGGGATGTACCTGCTCCTTGCCCACAGTCAGAAAAATCTCAGGTGATTTGGGGGGAAATAGAGCCAAAATGTAGGTGGGAAGGCAAAAGCAAGCCAGTATGGGACAGGGAATGGCAGAAATGTGCTCAGATCACCAAAACCTGCACCCACTCAGATTTCCACAGTAGCTCATCAGCATGGAAAGAGCTGACTGCCATCATCATTCTGTGCTTGAAACATCCAGAAATGCTCAAACAGAGGCACCCCAAAGCCTGCTGCTAAAGCTTCCCATTCCTTAAACACCCTTGCTGTTTGCAGTAGTAAACGAGTGCACATTTTTTACATTAAAGATGGAATGAAAAGGTTTAGAACACGCTGGATTTCTGCCTGGCTGCAGGACTGGATTGTGTTAGAGAAACTTCACAGAGCTTTAAAAGGGATTGTGTAAGGGCAGCCATGCCCCTCCAAAAAATAAATGTCTCTCCGGCCCGAGTTTTGTTTCCCCATTGTCTCCCTTCAGAGCCCAGTAATCCCAGTGCTTTGCTGTTTTGCTTTGTCCTATTCAGAAGGAAACCCCTTACACAATGAGACCCCTTTGGCACAGGCAGGACATCAGGGGTGTTGAGCTGTGAAGAGCTCTGTCACTTGTAAGCCCGGTCAGAACCAGCACGGGGTGTTTTTGTCCCCAGAATTTGATTGAAACAGGGAGGAAAAAAGGGAAGGAAAAGGGGGAAAAAAAAAAACTAAAAGAATGCAGGGGTCAGAAGAGTATGTGCAGAGCTCTGAAGCCTCGATAATTGTAGGAATGCCCCATTTCCAAGTGCCACTTGCAAGTGCAGCCATATGGATGAGTGAGGAAAGCTGGAAATCCCAGTGCTCACTTCCACAGATGCCTCCCAGGCTTGCAAAATCCTTTGCCCCAGGGAGCAGAGGATGCTGAGCCCTTCCTGAACCTCCCACAGCCCTGGACATGCCATCAGGGACAGCATCAGCACACAATGCCCATTTTCCATCCGTCCTCTTTCAGGATGTGTTTTTGCCATGCAAGGGTTGAATGTGGAGCTTGAATGTCTCCTTAGTGCAGTGATGATTTACCATGTTGGAATAAGTCTGTAAAGTGGCTTTTACAGAGCAGCAGGCCTCCAGCCAAGGGGCGTTTTTTTTTATTTTTTTTGTACATACTTCTGAATGGCAGAAATTGGCATTCATCTCTCCAGGCAGGTTTCTGAAATGTATACTGTCCTTTAAATGATTCCTTAATATTTAATATCATGGTAGGATGAAGTCTGATTTTATGGTTAAAAATGTCAATTTTCACAGCTGATTGAACTTGTTTAAATGGCAAGCAGTTTACTTGTATTGAAAACCATATAAACAAATCAACTTATTTACTGACATTAAAAGAAGAGGGTACTTTATACTCCAAAGCCTTTCAGTTTTTGAAACTGAAAATGAGCTCAGATGACTAAGTTCATTTTGCAGTTTCCCCCCCAATGGCAGATTGACTGTAGTTTATAAAACAAGCCCATGTATCTGGCAGCAAAAGGAATTGCTTAAGATGCTAAGCCACCCTTTCAAAAGTCCTCCGTAATTAATTATCAGCTACTTGCAAGTCCATTCTGTTTTTCCTTTTGTTTGTATTACTTTAATGGTGACTATAACATACATATAATGAGGGAAGCTGTGTCTTATAAACATACAAATAAATCTTAAGACTTTAAGCAGGATTAGGCGAGCTAAAAAAAAAAAAACAAAACCCACCCTGAAATCCAGATGCGTGGAATCACAGAATCAGCTTTGTTAATGCATTCCTAACTCTGAAGCCAATTAAAGCATTCATGGACATGAAACAACCAGAGTTCATACTGGCATAGATTTCCTCTGCCTCTTCATAAAAATAGCTGGAAGATCCAGTCCGATGTCTGCGCTATAAAAAAAAAAAGAAAAAGAAAAAGAGAAAGGTATTTTATTTTGATTCAAGGGATCAGGGAACATAAAGAGATCTGGATGTGGCTAGCAAGCCTCCTGACTCATTAATTGGTCTAAGGATTTTCCCAAAATTTCTGGTGGATGAAGGAGTTTGAAATCTATCCATTAGAGGGCAATGCACTATCCATAGTGATGTCCCGGAGACAGAGCAGCAGCAGGAGCTTCAGGAGGGGGCAAAGAGAAGGGCAGAAGTGATAGGCAAAGAGAAAACCCAAGAATGAGGACTTGGGTGGTGCCTGGAAGATGTGCTGGATGATGTGAGACAAAAGCAAAAGCAGATGAACAGAGGGTAACATGGAGCACCAGACTACTGACAACATCTGGCTGAAGACAGGTTTGTCCTCAAAGGAGGGTAACCCAAGTGGAGGCTTCTTCTCAGGAGAGTCGTCATCACCAGCTGGTGACCTTCATGCAGTATCCACAGNCAGTTGTCATCACCAGCTTCATGCAGTATGAAGTATGGTGACCTTCATGCAGTATCCACAGGCAATGACCAGTGGAACTGGGGGTTAACTGATAACTGAGATCAGTCTTTAAAAGGCCTTAAAATTTTGAGCTTGCAAGGGGAACCACCATCTGCCTCTGAAAGCTGAAAAAAGTGGAAAATGTTCATCTCTGCCAAAGCATTCCCAGGGACATGATGTTTTCAAGGTGTTTGTTTGCCTTCCAGTTCTTGCCCCCAGGGCAACTACTGAATTTGCTGTCTGAGGCAACCACTAAGGATCCCCTTGAGGACATCAATTCCCCATCACCTTCCCACAGTGCTGATGGATCTGCTTCTTTGGAGACTTTCCCAGAAGCAGCCCCAAGATGAGGAAACCAATCCAACCTGCAATGCCTGGAGATGCCCCCATGACCCATTCCAGGCTAGACACAGCCCACAGCTGGCTCAAACCCCTTCCAGGAGACATTGATGCTGTCCCCCCCTCCCTGGCTGAAGCCTGCAAGGCTGCTCTCAGCAGGCAGCTGGGATGTGGCCTCCTTTTCTTTTCAGAAGAAGAGGGTTGGCCCATGTGGATGCTGTGCCACTTGGCAGGGAGATGGGAGGATGGATGGCAGCCTGCTGTGGTTGCTGGTCCAGGCACAGCCTCAGGAAGCACTGGCTGGGAGCTAAGGAGCAGCACTGTGAGTCTTGCTCACCGACCACCTTTTTATTGCACAGAGCTCTGAATGATGGGGCAGAAATTGTTCAGTGAAGAGAGAGTGAAGAAGGCGCTTGGATATCACTGAGACAGCTGCTTTCAAGAGAAGAGTAATTTGTCTAATATACAATCTGTCACCCTCCATTCATGCTGGAAAAGTGAGGAGCTGCTGGAAACTAACCACACATATGGTGACATTGCTCCATCATTAGCTTGGGTAGGAGACAAATGTCCCCACATGGCTTTGGCATGCTGCACTGCAAACACTTATCTCTTGGGCTCGTGTTAAAGACTGGCCAAGATGGACCCTTCTTTCCACCTGCTTTCTCTCACAGGCTGTGTTGTCACCACACAGCCTCCATCAGGAAATAAATGTTTCTCCTAACTCCAAGCAACTTGTCCCTGGAAAAGTTAACTGGTTGCAGTGGGGAGCTGTATGCCATATATTCGATGGAGCAAAGCCCAGTATATATACGTGCATATAAATCAGCAATTTTGGCTCCCAGTGTAGCTCCTCCCTGAATCAAAAAACACCTCTGGAAGAGGCATCTTCTGTGATATTTTAGAGTGAGTGGAAATCACCTTCTGGGTGGTTGTGGATATTTCGTCTGGTTCTTCCTTCACTGCAGTGTTTTCCTAATAACTGTCTCCAAATGGAGCTCTTCCCACTCACTGGGATTTCCTCAGGCTTCATTTTGAAGGACCAAGGAGGGTGAGGAGTATTTATTACACTAATAATAATAATTAAATAACTACTAATTCAATTACCATGTCTAATAATGACGATAACTGCCTGCAAATTGTTCTTTCAGGGCTCTCCCTACAGCAACAGAAATTTTATGGTGGCTCTCCCGAAGATGCCTGAGGACCACTGCATAAATATTAATGGGAAGGGAGGGGTGTGAGTCTTCCTGACAGCATTGAAATACTCAACCCCACTGGACAGAGGCTCATGCACAGCAGTTTGGAGGTGCTGTAACTCTAATATCAGCAGAGTTATTTCAGATTTACACCACGGCAGGCAGGAGCAGAGTCAGGCTCTGATCATTTAGCAGAGCCTATAAAGCAGCGACGCATCCACCCGACTTCCCACGAGCCTCGACACCTCTGCATCAATATTTATTTCCAGCCCTCCTCACTTTCCTCTGGCATTCAGACGTCCACTAAGTATTTTATTTATATTGTGTGTGGCTGAAACAAGTTTATGCTGGGTGAGGGGTGGGGTGTGTTTGAACACACGCTGCTCACAAAGCCCTTCTGTGCGCGGCAGCAGCGGGCGCTGGCTGCGCTCCCCTCGGCAGCTGCAGGTGTGCACAAACACCCTCACCTCGTGTTCATCTGCCAAAGACAGCAGCAAAGCTTCAAAAGGGCTGTGGGATGCAGATCCCAAAAGAGAAACCCCCACCCACCCCCCACCCCTCCCAAAAGGAAATGTTTCAGGAGGGCTGCTGGCTCCCATCTCCTTTTGCAGCCAGCAAATTTTGCTTCTGACCTGGACTATTGGAAGGTGCAAGGGCACGAAATCACTTTGGAAGCAAAATAAACTTCAGGACTAAATGAATGATGTTTTCTTGGGAAAAAAGGACCAGGCACAGCGAAATAAAATAACTTAATCTTTCCATGCCGCCAGTCTTCCCCAGCCTTGCTCCTTTCTCAAACCACAGGACAGCCTTGCAGTTTGCCTAGGAAAACCAGCTCTCAGGTCATTATTCTGATGCACAAACACGCTGCCAGGTCTATGGAGCTGGCTCAGCTGCCTGGATCGTGGATGAAATTTTATTCCAATAACACTGAGGGGGTTTCTCTTTATGCTAATCCCCTGTGCTTCAGGGTGTCACAGTGCAGGAGAAGCAGAAAATCATGCTTTATGAGTGTGATCAGTCTGCAGACTCAGTATCACTTCCCTCCCAATCTCACCTGCCACAGTCAGCCAGAGATCATAAATACACCCCTAATGCCACGATTAGCATACGCTCTTGAAAGAAAATTGTGCTTGTAGCAAGAGTCCCCAAGGGCCAGTATCAACAGAGAGACATTACAGACAGAAACTGGAGATCAGGGCTGAGCTTTCAAGTCTGTGCTCCCTCTCTAGGCAATGGTCTCTGCAGAGATTATTCCTGCTTTTATCAGGAACAGACATTGCAAAAGGACTGCACGTGGTGACTCTGCTTTGACTTATGGTTAGACCATCTTTTTGGTGGGGCAATAATCAATGCCAGGCTTTCAACTGAATAATTATTAAAATCCCAAAACCAGCCACCCTGTTATTTAGCTTAATATTCTTGCTCTTTTCCATCAGTTTTATAAACTGCTCCTGGCAGAGGGAACCAACTCCCCTGCCAGCTCTGACGAGACAGATTGACAGGGTCCCTGCACAAAGCAAGAAGGACAGATGAAGGAGAGGAGAGAGCAAAGGTGAGGAACAAGCCTGATCTTTGATTTGGGTGTTTGCCATCTCAAGGCAAGGTCCCACTTTGCACATCATTTTTCCTAGGGGTAGAGTTGGGCACCTGCTTAGGGGTTTGCAGCTGGGGTAGAATGCACTGCAAACCCTCCCTAGCAGCCCTGGGGGAGTGTGGGTTTGTCTATTGCCTGCTCTAACAAGCCTTTGATCTTCCTGAGACTTCTAATGGGATCCAATTGCAACTATAATCATAAATAAGTGAAAAATATAAAATAGGTAACAAAAGCCACATAAATGTGTTGCCACTTGAAGGTTTCAAATTCCTCCCTTACTCAGCGTGGTGCACCAAAATAAATGGAAACAGCAGACCTGCTGAGGAGGAATAGTGACATTTTGTGATGCCTGATTTGTAATGCAATGGGGATGCTGGGGGGCAGTGGGGACAAATTTTCACTTTATATTCTGCTCAAATGAGACAAAGATTACAGTTAGGAGTCAAGTACTATCAAATTATTTATTGAATTCTGTTGGGGTGGAGAAGGTATTTGCTCTTTTTTCCAGAAAAAAATATTGATTTTAAGGATGGCTTTGATATCAATTAGGCTCAACATGAGAGACAGGCAGTCACTTTGTATAGGGAATTTAATTAAAAGCTCTGTACTTAGTCAGAAGAGTGTTCTAAGGATAAAATTGTTTTCCCCCTTTGGGTCAATTTTCTGTTATGTTTGTATAATGCAATTAAAGAAGGACCCATGCCAAGCAATTCTCATGCCTGGTATAAAACTTTCCATACATAATGACTGACTTCTTGGACTTCCAGTCCACAATAGATTAACGAGTGTCAGCTGCATTCAGATGTGGTTATCTTTTGTTTTATTGCTACAAGAACACATTCTTACAGGTGCACTCCTCTTATAAGACCCCACAAGGACTGCTTAGGCACAAGTGAGGAAATAATAAGAAGGGTGGAATTCTACAAAACTCTTTTCTTTTGAAAAATTAGAAGTAAAAACTGACTTGATCTTAAGCAGTTGAAGTTCCCAGACAGTTACTAATGAGGAGCCCATCTGAGAGCTTGTAACTAAAGTTAATATTTAATCTAAAATAAGGGCACATAAATGGGCAGATTTTTTGACAAAGAGCTATAAGGGGCACAAATCTAATGTCTGTTTGTTGTCCTGGAGCTGAATCACTAATACTGGGTACATGAAGGTCTTGCACAGAGCTGGTTTTCAGCTCAAGACTTCCCATTATTTCAGTGAGTTTTGGAGCATCTGTTGTCTGGTTTTCCCTGATCAGGAAGGATCACAGCAATCAACTGGCAAAAGGCTGAACCAGAGCTGGCCTCAGAGGATCCTGAACACTGCAAGTGCTGCAGTCCTGTGACTTCTCTGCAGACTCTTCTTGGCACCCTGAATATGAGCAAGGGGATTGTGCCCTTGACTTACACATGTGGAAATCTGGGGCTATGGGGATAGAATCCTAGAATCCCAGAATTGTTTGGGTTGGAAAGGACCTTAAAGATCACCCATTTCCAACCTCTGCCATGGGCAGGGACATCTTCCACTATCCCAGGTTGCTCCAAGCCCCTTCCAACCTGGCCTTGAATACTTCCAGGGATGGGATATCCACATCTTCTCTGGAAAACCTGTTCCACTGCCTCACCACCCTCACAGGGAAGAACTTCTTCCTAATATCTAAACTAAACCTACTCTCTTTTAGTTTAAAGCCATTCCCCATTGTCCCACTGCTACTTGCTCTTGTCCAAAGCTCTCCAGCTCTCTTGGAGCCCCTTTAGGCACTGGAAGGGATTCTAAGGTCTCCTCAGAGCCTTCTCTTCTCCAGGATGAACCATCCCAATTTTCTCAGCCTAACTCTAAAGGAGATGTGAATATCCAGCCCTCTGATAATCTTTGTGGACTATTCTGGATTAGTTCCAACAGGTCCATGTCTTTCTTGTGTTGAGGGCCCCAGAGCTGCACACAGCACTGCAGGTGGGGTCTCATGAGAGTGGAGCAGAGGAGGAGAATCACCTCCCTTGACCTTCTAGCCATCCTTCTTTTGAGGAGACAGTTTGGTTTCTGGGCTGCAAGAACACATTGCCTTGATTCTGAATTTGTATGATTTTATATATGTGTATATATATATATATATAAATATATATAAATATATAGGATTCTGATTCTACATCTATATATATGATTCTGAATGCATTTTGAATGCAGCTAGTTTCCTTTTTGCATATGGTATTCTTTTCTTAAAAGCTATTTCCATCTCCTCTATTTTACCTCCTTATTAGAGATGCAACAACTAACACTAAAGCCTGGACAGGAAGAAAAGGGTGTCAAAGCCCTTCGGATTTTCTGGAAAAGTCACAGTCAACTACCTTTTGTTTGTTGGAGGACACACAGCAACTCCAGGCTGTTTCTGTTGCAGGATAAGGCAGGGTACCCAGGAAAACTCAGCCCTGCTCTGAGTCTGCTCCCAGTGAGGCTGGTGGGAGACCCTTCATCTCAGCAGAGTCAGAGCAACACTGCAGAGTAACTGAGAATCCCAGCCATAACTTCAGAGGAAAAGTGCAAAGCCAGACAAACACAGGAAAGAAGCCAAAAGAAACTGGCATTGTGGAGGATGATTCCTGCCTTGTATACTGCAGTGTTGGGTACTAGGGAAAATAAACACATCAGACAGATATGTAAACAGAGAGGAGAATCACAGACAGGCACAGGAATACACAGGGCTGATGCCAAACCTGCTGAAGTCAATGGGAACCCAAGGATGGATGTACCAGATGACTTCAGAACAGGTTCAGGTAGCAGAAGGGAAAAGATCCTGCTCATTAAAGTGTCTGCTCAGACAGCTCAAGCAGACACAGCCTCTCAGAACAATTCACAAACATCTCCTTTACCCCCCTGTGCTCTGCTGTAGCACGTGCAGTCCTCACATGTCCTCCTGGAGAGGCAGAAAGCCCACACGAGCCTCCTGCAGCCCTGGAACCCTCCCCACATGGCTTGCAGCATCCTCTGCAGATCCTCCGTGCTGGAGAGGCTTTCTCTCAGATGGAGTTTATTACACATGACAAAGCTGGTGCATATTTGCTCTGATGCAATTATCATTTTACAGCAAGAGGCTGCAAATCACTCAGGAGCCTGGCTTCCCAGTGGTGCCTGGGATTTTGGGAGCAGATAGGCAACAAAACACCTTGGGGGATGTTCATATCTGTTGCCTTCCTCTCTGTCTCTGTCAGGAATTTTCAGCCTGTGCTGCACCAGCCCCATTCCCTCACTGCTACAGCAGCAACAAGTTTCAGGACCCTTTGCACCCATCAGAGAACGTATGGAGGCTGTGACCCCACAGGAGGCCCCATGTTCCAAGTGATTTCTCACTTGAATGCCATATGGATATGTCAGCACATACAGCCTTTTTTTTTTTTTTCTCTTCCCCTCCAATTTCCCATCTGCTAAGAGGGAGCTGGACTGTAGGGTTTTGCCTACAGTAGTAGATGAAAATGTTAAAGAAGGGAAAAAAATCCACAGTGTTGTTTAAGAGACATAAAAATAATGTTGTTTGTTGGATCTGATTTTTCTGCTGTGCACAAGGAAAATGTCTTTCTTTCTCTCCTTGTACTCTGTTCTGTAAATCCTTCAGTCTAGCAGAAGCAGTTGCCTCAGGGACGCTCCCAGACACACAGAATTCCTTCAATTTTAGTGGGGCCCTTCCAAACTTGGCTCTTTTGAGAGCTGAAATGTGGCTGGTTCACTGACTTCCACTGATTTCCCCAGAACCAAAAGCTATCCTGTTGCTCCAGCTACACAGAACAACACCAACCTCTCAATTATTAGTATTCTGATATTTCTTTTGGGTCCTATAATCATTATTTACACTCACTTGAGTTATTTCACAAAAAACATGGACACCTTGGCATCAGACTTATTGTGCTTTCCCATCATAACATGGATCCTGAAGCAAACTTAAGCCATGGATTGATGACACACCACTTCTGGCTTTGGGGTCAAAGTTCTGGATCTAAAAGACCACGTGGCAGAGAGAATTGGTTTGGTAGGGGCTTATTAGCTGTTCAGAACTATTCAGAGATTCACCCATATGAGGAATTGTTCTGTTGTCAGTTTTCCCACAATTATCTCATCCCATTCCTGCAAGTTCATTGGAGGTATGGGTTGCCCAGACTCAGGTCTGTAGATGTGTCTGATCTGGCCTTGCAGAGACCTGACACTAGAGATCATGAAAGTGTAACTTTAAATTTGCAGCAGCAGAGTTCCCCTTCACAAGATGCCCTTCCAACATGTTAAGTTTCAAATATTTTGTAAAAGGAGAGGTGTGGGAGCAGGGGCAGCACCTGAAGGCATTTGCAGGGAAGTGCACTTAACCAACCTTAGAAATGAAGGAAAGATGAGCAGATTTCTAATGACAGGCAATATGCTGGGTGATAAAAGTGTGAGGTGAGCCACTGCCACCCTGACTGCACAAAGAAAGATGCCCATTACTCCTCAGAAAGAACAGACTCATTTACCCAATCATCATATGCAGGTAAAACAGCAAAGGAGGTTGCACAAAACAAAACAGACCAGCACAGAAGCCCTCCCTTGTGGAATAAAGTTCAGCAACACAAATGGAGCATTGTGTACCTGCTTTCAATGCATTTTAGCTGTGTCCTCTAATCAGAGATTTGGCTGAAAGGGAAAACCTCTCACTACCAGCAGTCTTGGGAGATAGAAATTGGTGGTCATTGAGTGCTATGGGTTAGGACTAACTGGTGAGGAGGAGCACCAAACAACCTCATCAGCCACTGGGACCTGCCCTACCCTTCCCAGTCCTCACTGCTGAGCTCAGCTTTAGCCCTACTGCATAGAAATGCTCCCTTACACATCCAGCCCCCATCCCATTGATGGGAGAACACATCCTTTTTCTTATTTGATTCCTCCACATACAAACTCCACACAACTCACACTCTCCCCCATGCTGGGGGATGGAGCTGCTGACACACAGGTGCTTGCACAGCCCAGGCTGCACCTCCACATCCGTTCCCCCAACACTCAGACAACTTCTGCTCCCTGAGCCTGTAGCAGCAAGAACAGAGTTCCCCTCCTCAGAAAAACTGGGAAACCAACACTGAGAAGAAAGCCCTGTCACGCTGTTTTAAAAAGCACATTTCTACCAGGCTCACATGCCAGCCTGTGAATTGTGTTCCCTCTTTCTGCTCTCCAGTAAGGAATCCTGCAGAGACAATGATGGTCCCTGTGTCTTCAAGTAGTGCAGCTCCTGCTGGCAGCAGTGCTGCATCCAGCACCCAGCAGAGCATCCTTCCTGCTCCCTGTACCCACCACCCATGGAGGCTCAGCCCCCCAGCTCTGCTGCCACCCCCCTCGAGGTCACAGCAGCTCCTCACCCCAACATGAAGCTCTCATATGGCACCTCCATTTCTCTGCCCTCCAAGGATCATGTTGGGAAATAACAGCAGGCCCTATCCGAGCCCACGCAAGGCAATGGGAGTTCTCCCACTAAATTAGGTCCCCAAGGCATGTGCCTCAATGGCCAATAACCTTTTAAATGAATTATTTTCCTGTGCTGGTTTCAGGAGGCCCAGCTAGTACAGTTATTTCAAAAGACACTGCTACAGGCATGATCTTAACATTTAATTACATAACATTTTAATAAGTGCTCGAGAGCATTTGGATATGTCTCCCACCCTTTCTGATTCTGCCAGGTTTGTTTCTCCTAAAATAAATTTGAGCAAAGAGTGCAAACCAGGGTCTAGTTCTTTCCAGCTACTAAAATCTCCTTAAATTTCCCCAATGAGTACAAACTCTCTGCAATAGACAGATCCTCATTCATTTTGGGACGAAACTGGGACGGAGAGAGTGGGGGAGAAGAAAAGACAGAGAGGAAAAAAAAGGAGGCTTATGTTTCAAAGATCACTACAGGCCAAATATTCTCAGGCACCCTGGCTTTTACAGAGAAATCCTTAACAGTATAAAAATGGAAACACTTCAAAGATAAAATAAATAATTTAATAATAGTCTGCTTCTCCAAAGGGTTTTGAACAAGTTTTAGATTTGCCAGTGAATGTTTCCCTTAGGCTGTAGGCCAGTAGAAAAAAAAAGATACAGTGTGCCTCTTCTTTCGTAAAATGTACTTTGTGTTATTTTATTTTTTTATAAGATTCAGAAACAATTCCTTCCCCTCTCACCCTGCCTTCACAAAAAAGAAGTTTGGTTTTTTTTTTTTTTAAGAAAAGCCAAGGATTGTACAGATGCAAATCATCCCTTACATACAACACACACTAAAATAATTGTTGAGATAGATCCAAACCCATCCAGATTGCATATTTTCCTGTCTGGTTGTCTCACTTACAATCACCCACTGAGAAGAACATCAGATTCTTTAGCCAGGTGTGTTTAAAGGGAAGCCATTGGAAGATCTCAAGAGCCTTCTGTGTAATTAAGAGAGTATTTATAAGCAAGACTCTGCTATAAGCAGAGTCTATAAGCATTTATAGGCTTGTAAGGAAAATGCACAAGAGTAAACTGTGGCATTAGTGGTTGTAACATACTTGATAGGTCAAAGAGGCTGCTATTCAAGTAAAAAAACCCATTTATTTGGCAATCACATGAACAGTAGGAAGGACTGAGCTGCATTCGTGTCCTCTTCAGTCACTACACTGCTTGGCCTCTACATTGTTTCATCTCAGTTTAAACACCATTTCTTGCAATTATTTACAAAGTAAAAGAGATGAGAGGCTGCCTTGGTTTTTTGTGGCTGGATGTTGTGTTTTTCTTGTCTTCACTGATAAGTCTAGCCTTTAGGAATCCCAGAACCCTGTATCAAAGTGTGGAGCAAGGAGGATTACCCACAGTAGAGCAGGATCAGGTTAGGGAACATTTGAAATATCTGAAAATACAGAAGTCCCTGGAACCTTGGGGTGTGCACCCAGGAGCACTGGCTTGGCCAAATGTCACTCTGTATTATTTTTGGAAGGTCATGGCAGCTGGGACTGGTTCCTGAGCACTGGAAGAAAGCAAATGTCACCATGGTCTTCAAAACAGTCCAGCCAGCCCTGCCTTGATCC
The DNA here is from genome assembly GCA_013400575.1 of Peucedramus taeniatus. Taxonomy (NCBI): domain Eukaryota; kingdom Metazoa; phylum Chordata; class Aves; order Passeriformes; family Fringillidae; genus Peucedramus; species Peucedramus taeniatus. The sequence goes on from WBNO01022965.1 coordinate 185,331, forward strand.
TTGGGATGATGATGGAGCAAATCTTCATGGAAGTCTTTTCCAAACACCTAAAGAACAAGAAGGTAGTGGATAATATCTAATGTGAGGTGTACAACAGATGGAACCAGATTCTTCTCAGTGTTGTCCAGGGTCAGGACTAAAGGCAATGGGGATATATTGAAATACATACAACTCCATTTAAATTAAATAAAAACTCTTTTACAGTGAGGGTGGCCAAGCATTGAAACTGTGAGGCAGAGATACCAAACCTCAGCTGGTCGTGGGCAACCTGCCCCAGTGGCCCTTTGCTGGGTGGGGCTACACTGTCCCCACCCTTTGCAGAGCAATCCCCACCTCACTGAGTGCAGGGAGCTCTCTCTCACCAGAGCTGGACCAGCTGCTCCTGTGGTTTTGGGCGTTACAGGCTGTGGTGCAGACTCCAACAATGATGACAATAAAACCAGTCCTTTCCAATGATTTCACCACCTCTTTATTTTATTCTGTGGTTTTCCCATGCCTGTGATTTCTTTTCCTGATCCACTACCCTCTCTGTATTAACCTCTTCCTACCTAAAGTTTTCCTTTACCAAGGTGTGTTCAGACATATCTGGGAAATATAAATCTTAAGCCACATTAATATACATATCCAGCCAGTGAGGATATGTATATTATCCATTAATATCCATATCCAGGTCATAGTGAGGTCCATACTTAGTCCAAAAGAGAAAAAACCAGAGGAAGGGAAGTGATGAATGATGAACAAAAGGTAAAATATCTCCCTTGCAACATAACCCTTTCTTTACCTTTCCATGGGCTGCAGGCTTGCATTCAGCATTATGCAGATTGCCTTTGAACAGGGTTTTTACAGATGGGATGCTGACACAGGGCAGGAGGATCTTCCTGCAGACATCCAGTCCCTCAGTCCTGGAGGTGTCAGAGCAGGAGACTCATAGGCTTCATAATGGCAGATTTGGGAAGGAAGAGGTTGTATTATGGCAAAAGCAAATGAGAATGCTGGCCTAAGAATTTGGGTAATGGCTTGACCCTCTTGAACTAGCACAAATCAAGGATTATTCTGTTGCCATCCAGTGAGTTATGTGGCTGTAAAACTGGTACAAGTGGAGAAACAAGCTCTACATCTTCCTGACACTGTGTCAGTACAAAACATTTTGACTTACTTTGTCTGTGCCACCCTGATATTTACCACCATAACTGCTTCCTTTGACTTTTTTTATTACTGGTTCACTTTAAGCTGTTCTATATAGATACACAATATTACCTTTAATGTGCAAGATCATCCTTCGGTCAACACATCATTCACCAGCAAGATGACATTTGGGCAAAATGGGCAATTTTCACTTCTCCCTTTCCTGTCTCCTGCTTCCTACCAAGCATGGGATATACATGGGGATAACATACTGGACCTGCTTCTTATCCTTGTTGCAGCCTTGGCATTGATCTGGATTTACACAGATGTAGCAGAACAGAACTGAGCTTGCTGTCTGTCTCTTTTTCATGCACACACATCACGATTTAGGATTTTGTTCTGACTTCAAAGCAAATGCAGGATGTAGATTAATATGCTCTACCTCAAAGGAAGTTGTCACCAGGCACACAAAGTGCTTCTTCTTTTATGATAACTCATAATTTATCAAAGAAAATCAAATCAATTTGTTGGTAAAAGAAACATGTTTTTCATGAATTTAGACCACGAAGAAGGTTTCAATGACAAAGCGAGAGAAGGCTGAATTAATCAGACTTGGCATCTAACAGTGGGGAAGAGCACAAAGCTCAGCTGGAACATTCATTCTCCTGGGAATTCAGTCCCCAGATGGCAGCCTTGTCCCCTAGTGTCACTCTCCCTCTCCTCCCATCTCCCTGCTGCTCTTTGCCCTCTGAAGATCAATAACTGCAGGGGGTGGATGCAAAACTCGAGCACATCCTGGTGCAAATAACTGCTCGGGGTACAGGTCACTGGAGATGGAGCCAGCAGCTGATCCATGCAGAACAGTCCATGTCCCTGTGTCCCAGGGTAGTGTCCATTGCCACAGGCACAAAAAGGAAGGCCAATTTCATAACATACCCAGAAGCTGTCCCTCAAAGCTGGGCAGAGTTTTTCTCTCACCTCCCAGTATTTCAGACTCAGGGTTTCCATTAGTGACCTCTCTATTTAGTTCAGAATCAAGGAACTTTCTGCAAACACAAAACAAACAAAAAAGCTGGAGGAAGAATAGGACAGATGATGCCATCAAATGAAAGGAAGAGCAGAGCAGCATCCTACAGCTTAAAGAGAAAGGTGATAGCTAAAATAGTCACGTCTAGTACACATCCAATCCTGGGGCTGGATCCCAAGGGACATTGTGTGCAGACAGACAATACAAAGATTGTTATGAACAAGGATTACTTCACCACCTCCTGCAGCCACTTCAGAAGAGAGTTAAAGGTAAGGCTTGAAAAGTGCCTCGAAAAGCTGTAGCACGTCTGAGGGCAAAAAGTGTTATATTTATAAACCAGCAGAACTGAAAGCACTGGTGCTGGAAGAAAGATACTGAGGCTCAGTCTCAGGGCAGGTTCAGGTAGAGCTTAACTATTCCTGATGTTTTTTAACCTGTTATTTTTTTAACCTCTAAACTCTCCAGCAGTGAAGATGCTACACATTCCCCAGGTGAGATCCAAACAGGGATTGACAGGAGGCAGCAGGGAGCAGACCCACCTGTTTTGTTATAGAAGAAGGGTTTAACTGTGCTGGGCTACCTGTCCTCAGGGCCCCAGACCATTTCATTTTCTAGCACAGGTATAGCCCTGTTCTAATTAAACCTTTTTATATTTGTAAGCAACCTCCTCACCTTTTTAGCAACATTTTTTCATAATTCTAATGCATCTTTTTCTGGCTTGGAGGACCAGAGCTGCACACTGCACAAAAGATGTGGTCACACCTTTAGTTCAGCATGCAATTTTTGGAAAGGTTACATTTTTCTGTTGAGACCACCCCATAAGTAGCTGGCAACACTGGGCAGTATTGCTGGAGTCTTGATAAGCTTAAATTTAATAAATGCACACATTCTTGGGATCTCAATAATTGAAAGAGTCTGGTTACAGCAATCTAAGAGAAGAAAGGGTGATTTTCCCTGCTGGCATGGTTTTATGTAATTGTATTATTACTTGTTCCTTTTTGAAACCAAGTCAAATGAAATGTGCCCTCTCATGATGCATTTTTAACATGCTGATATAATTCCTTAAGTACAATATTCATGGCACCAAAATGCTCTTCAGTATTAATTACTGTGACAGTGACACAGACTTTTTTTGTCAAATGCCTTTGCAGCTTAGCTGGTCAAGGCTCCTTTTCATCATTCATACTCTGCTCTCTCCACAGCAACTCCTGCTAAGCTTGTGATGCAGCCTGAACTTAGCAGATGGGCCAAGTTACATCATGGAAGAGCAGAAATACAAAACTCTGAATCTCCAAAGTCTGCTCTGGAGACAGACACGATGTAAGATCCTTGTCAAGGCGAGCATAAACCACATCCTCTCAAATTTGTTCTTATTAATAAGAAGTAACAAGAACAGCTGTAATTTATATGTGCTGGTTGGTCACGATTTTCTTTGTACAAGCAGCCAACATATGCTTTCAGTCTAACATCACCTAGTTCAAAGAAAACAATAAAAAAGGACAAATGTCAAAGGACCATGAACATCAGCTCAGCAAGTGTGTCTTGTCTGTAGCACAGTGGCCATGCCAAGGTTTTAGTGACAGCCTCTTGCCACATAGGCAGTGATCTGGAGCTGCAGAGGAGTGGTTTGTGGAAGACAAGATGCTGTAATTTCAGCCAGAGCCTGGAGCAGTTTCTCTCCCCTTCCACGATGATAATCACTACTGTGCAGATCTTAAACTTTAGGCAGCAATAATAAGGCCAAGATTGTTTTTGTGCCAAGATCAGTTTTGTTTGTTTTTAAATGGGAGTTCAAGTCTCCCCACTATTTTCCTTCTGCAAGATCAAGCCTGCTGATTATCTTTCACTTGTCTGGGCTTGGGACTCCAGCCATTCACTTTTTTGTTCCCCAGTGCAAGTTTCTAGTCTGTGATTATTTGTGGAAAGTCTTTCTTCAAAAACATCCACATTTACACATAGTAATAATGTTTGTATTCTTCCACCTCCTCTCTGGGCTTCATTTCAATGCTCAAGCGTTGCTTAAAGCAACAAACAACATGCAGATATGTTAAAAAAATCTTGGGTGTTTTGTTCTCCTCCTTTCCTTGTGCTGGTGTTGATTTGCCTTGTGAAAATATTCTCCTCCTGATTTTGTCTTTCAACATGTTTAGCAGTGTCTTCCAAATTGCCCTGTGTGAAGGTGAAAAGCATAATCTCTGTGTTATTAAAGCTCAGCTGTCTCAGAGGGGTCTCTTTCCCTCAGCTGAACTAGTTGATGCTTTCAGAGGCAGGCAGCACCCTGGGGCATAGCAGCAATGAGAGAGTGAAATTTCAGCATTGATGTATCTAAGAAGTAAGTAAACAAAGCAGTGCCCAAATAACATGTCAGAACTCAATTTTCTTAGGATTATATTTGGCTGGACCACTGCAAAGCATTACTAATTCTGCAGTATAAATGCCAGGCAGTTCAGGAATAGTTCCCAAGCATTTCCAATGATGCCAGGACCATCAATGTGAACACACTGTTAGAAAAAAAATCTGGGTGTTGCACGTGCCCACCATGTCAGGTTCAGGAGTTCCACTGAATTAATCCTTCTGAATGTAGTCAGTCATGCCAAAATGCTTTCCAGACAGAGATGAAAAATCAGGAGAAAAAATTTAAATAAAAGCTACAGCATGCTAATCTTCTGCTCCTCAATCTCCACCCACTGTTACATACATCCACCTTAAAATTTTTGTTCCTAAAATGCTTCTAAGTTACAAAAAGCTCCTGTCAACTGCACAGTCTGATTCTACATAATAAATACTAAAAAAAAAAAGAAAATCAGAGTAAAAAATATCAACTTTGCTGACAGCAATGACCCTTGCACACCTCTTACACCCCATATTCCTTATACCCCTTTGTGCATCCACCTTGTCCTCAAGAGGACAGAGTAAGGAGACGTGTCTGTGACTCAGTGTAAAAGTCAAAACCACCAAACAGCTTTTAAGCAGTGCACTCCTTTTCCCAATCTCAAATGCAAGAAGGTCATTTGCAGTCCTCAGGGTTCTGAGATTATTTATGAAGCAACAGTCACTACACTCATTGTACCTCCTGCTCTCAATGGGACTCATCGTTCAGAGCTGTTGAGCAGTTGGGAACAATTACAGAGGATAAACTGAATGAAATATGTGATGCTGTGAATGTGTCAAGATTTCAACCAGTGGAATTTACATACATGAATAAATATCGAATACTGTTTAGTAATGACACTCCTGCATAGCCTCTCTACTGAGCATCCTGCAATGTAAAAATAATTGCTACCTTTATTATCAGTTACCAGCCCTAACAGCAAGCAAGAAGCAGCTTCAAATCTGTGAGACAAAGGGGGAATTAGGAGATGCATCTCCATTAGCTTGTGCAAATAGTAAAAGCTCCCTCTCAGTCTCCTTTTTCAGCAGGGAAAGTAAGTGGACTGTAGTTTTCTCTTTGCCTAAATTCAGACTGTGATGAACAGAAACATAAGCATGTTGTGGATTAAGACAAATCTCCCCAATATGTTGTTGTAGAAACATTAGGACCAAAAAGAGGGATTCTAAAAGTCAACCAAGCAAAGTTGTTATTCACAGAAGAGGAGAGATCTCCAGACACACAGTGATTTCACAATCCTAGCTGGGGCCTCAATGTTCAGGGAGGCTAATTTCCACCATGACTCAAGCCCCAAATAACTCTTCTGCTCAGCCAAGCACTTCCTTGGCTTGCTGAACCTGGCTAAGAGTCCATCGGGCACGAACGCAACCTCTGAACGGGAATCACCCAGACACGTACCAGGAAAGGCACCCAAACTTTCCTTTCCCCAAAAAACATGTGGTTTGCAGGACAGAAAGCCTTGTGGGGTCTCAAAAGCTCATAGCTTTTCAAAGGTAGAATTTTGCCTACAGCTCCTCATCCAAACTGAAGTGGCAATGGGTTGCTTCTCATTTCAGGCTTGGTCACGAATTTCCCTGACTCCTTGCATCACAAAGAGGGAAGGAGATGTACAACACAATATGAATGTGTTCAGTGTCCCAGGCCAGAGTGCTTCCCAGCAGTGTAAGCTTAGCAATAAGGGAAATAAGGATAACATGTAGAAGAAAAGGACAAAAATGAATCAGATTTTATTGTAAAGATCACATGGTCCCGATTCAGGGTAGTGTTGCTGTCCAGGGTAAGCTGGAGAACATTCCTGATATAAAAGCAGCCAGTCAGTAGTGGCCAAGAAAGGACTTAAGCAAAATGCCCAGTGGGCTGAAAATGGCTTGAAATCAGTTTCTAAAAGAGGTGTGGCCCCTGAAAAGGCAGAGAAATGCATTTGCTGTTTCTGAGTTCTTGGATAACTCTTGACCATTTTGGAGGGAACTTTAGCCCAAGTGTAAAGTTAAACACTTGTCTTTGAGTTGTCCTAAATACAGAGCTGTGGGTTTGGTCCAAAGCTTTCCTGTGTGTCTCCTGCACAAAAAAATTCCAAGTTCATGCATCCAATTGGGGATTCAGGGTGCTGTGCAAAAATGATTCTGCCCTTCTCCCATCCCATCCATCCCTGCTCCTTCACCTTCTGCAGAGGTTTGTTTCCTATGATGAGCTTTAGCTCTTCCAGGAACTCTTTGCCCAGGAGCCTTTCCTGTTCCTGAGGACAGGAAGGCAAAATGGGTGGATGGAAACATTTGTTCATTCCTGTTTTTCCTTCCCTTTCACATCCCAGTGTCAGTCATAAGGCTCTGAAAGCCACATCATGTTTTCTTAATCATCTCTTGCTGACTCATTAATTCATCAATTGCTATTGTTTGGTCCTGCTATTAAATGCAATTAATTGCAGGAGCTGATGAAGCAACACAGTTGGGTTCCCCTCCCTGTGGCTGTGTTGGTGTGCAAAGACCTCTCAGGAGCACACCAGCATCAGCTCCTGGGCTACTCCAGCCTCTGCTGAGGTTTTTCTGCCCTGGCAGCAGCTCTTATGGAGACAATAAATGGAAGGATTCCAGGTTTTTCAGCCACAGGTTGGAGTTTATTACAAAACTCCCCCTAAAGCTGATGTGACATCTCCTGGTCTGTGAGCTGCAAGGTGAAGAACACCCATGGAGCTGCTTTGTCCACCAGATGTGTCACCTGCAGATTTAAACATGGAAATGCTGGTTTATCTTACCTCACCTTCTATTTCAAAAGGACATTCTCATCAAACCTCTAAACAACAATTTTCCTATGAGCCACGCTACCTCTCTGGTTAAAAAATGTAATTTCTGTCCTTTTTCTTCCCCAAATGAACAGGGAGGTTAAGGAAATCTCTTTTCTGTTTCCACTGGTAGCTATAATGCAGAGATACAGATATTTTATAGATTCATACATGTACTTTGCTGTGCAACCTTCAGCTTCAGCAGGATGGGCTTGACCTGATTTTTGTGCCAGAGTTACATGATGAATCCATGAAAAGTGATGAGGGTCTGGGCAGTTTTAAATCCCCCCAATGTGACAAAATCAAGATCATCAGGAAAAGCACCTATTTGACTCCTGGGCTGGGAATACATACAGGTCCCAGGTAATTATTCAAGTTTCCAAAAGACTTCCTAGCAGCCTCTGGCTCTGGGGATTTCTTTCCATTTTAATGAATGTTTGGTTGGGTACAAAGAATACAAAGGCAGTTTACAGAGTGAAACTTCCTACTTGCCACAAGCTATTGGCATTTTCATGTCCTGTTTATATGTTAGCTGGATACTCAGAAGTATTGTTTAGGTTTTGAGGGAGAGGTGTGCTGATTTAGAAGCAGATTTCACAGAGGAGTGCTCTGTGATTTCTGAAAATCACCTCTCTAAGGTGTTTTAATGTGCACACACACACAAATAATGGCACCAACCCCACTGAAATCACTGTATTAGTAAATCTTGACCAAGTCTGTGCTTGGTAAATATTTTAATGCTATTTTCTTTTCTTTTTTTTTTCTTTTATTTTTTTCCTTCGGTATTTTGACACATGCAACCACCATCTATGCTAGACTACAGAGACAAAAGATTTTATGGGCCACACACAGGATCCTTCACCCCTAGCATTTTCTTTCATCCCAGTCTGGTCCAAAAAAGGCTTGGAACACATTTGCATGATGGTGTCTCACCCTGCCTGGAGTCTATTCTGTCACCATTCTGGCAACAAGCAGAGTTGTCAATCTGGCACTTTATACCAGCTCGGGGTACACTTAAAAATGTGTCAACAACAGCAAGATAGAGAAACTTCCTTCAGCATTTATTTACCAGATAGATAGTATGGGAGATGCCCTGTTCCTTTCAGTGAGCAATATGCATTTTATGACCTTCTCATGACGCTTTTATGCCTATTATGATCAGTTTGCCTTTTTTATCAAATAAAGAAAAGCTAATGTAAAGAGCTAACATTCAAATAACATTTAAAAAAGAGATAAAGTGACAAAGCTCTGCTGGGCTGATGTTATGACTGACATTTTGTCCTTTGTTGGGAGTGGCAAAAGGATTGAAATGCAAGGGAAGAAAAATAAAAGAATTTTCAACCTTCCATTTAATTATGGGAATCTCTGTCAATTAGTGTCACAATTCATCATTTTAAGGGTAGGGCCCTAAAGCTGAAACAGCAGTTCCTCTCTGAGCATCACTGGGCTGCTGTTGACAACCTCCATGTGCTGTGTGGTGTCTGCCTGAAAGATTTGGGTCTAGAGGCTCCCTGGGTGGAGGAAATGTTTTTTTAATCATAGAACTGTCTTACTCTGCAGTTCTGTAGAGTGGAAGAAGTTAACCTCAGTTTGAAATTTAATTTTTATCTCTGGTTTCTTGGACAAGTGGCTATTCCTGCCTTTAAAATGGGGGTGAGGATCCCTGGCTAAGAAAGGGTAAAATAAGGATGACTCTAGAGATATTGATAACTCTGGAAAAAGTGATATTGATCCATGCATTTTTTCCTCCTCCCCTGCTTTCATAATTGAACAGTTATGAAATAAAGTGTTCTTTCCCCCTTCTGTACTTGGAACATGGTGATTTATCAACACAGACAGTCTGAGGCCCAGCAGAAAAAATGCAAAGCATGAACTGAAGTAAATAACTGAAGTTCACAGCATGAACTAAATCACATTTTATTACCTTTAATATTTCAATTGCTTCTTAGCATGAGAAGCAGAGACCAGGATGCATTCAGGAGCTCTAAACCTCCCTCTCCTTTGTGTTGCTTTAGCCATTCTCTTCCTTCTCCTGGGGAGCCATCCATCTCTGCATGGAAAAGCAGGGATCCAAATCCTCCTCAGGAACCAGTTCTGGGAGGTGGAAATTTCAGGATTCCTCACAGAGCAGATCATTAGGGAATCTAAGTTGGAAATTTAATCTCCTCAGCCTGCTTCTGTAACAGAGGGAGTCAGCAGTCAAGGCATTCTGATCTCACACCCCCCAAATTTTTCCCCAGCAGGTGAATTTTTCTCTCTGACATTTATGGAGAGCATCTAAGGCACTTCAGCCATCCTACCAACAAGCTGACATGCTTGGCAAGATCAAAAATCATCTTTTCTCCTGCCATTCTCCCAGTAGTTTATTAACTAATATCAGCTGTGATTTCCATTTTGAATCTGGCTGACCCTGAGGATTCTCTTAGTGTTTCAATGCATTCTTTCCTCTCCAGCAGACCATCTCTAATGTGTTCAATCCTCTTCAATAAATCAGTGTCTCCTGCATGGGTCAATTCAGACTGAAGCCTGCAGCTGCATGCAGGCTGGAGGGCAGCAGAACTTCTCACCTGGCTCCTCCATGGGCCCTCCAGAGAAGCAAAACATATGGGAATTAAAAGCACACTGGATGAAAAACTGTGGGCTGTAGCTCATTAGCAGAGACCATGACAAAATTACTTGCAGGAATTTAAGCACTGAGCAGTTTGCTCCCTTTCTACTAATTCTCACTCCTGAATCCTCCATTTTCATGTTCTACCACCATCAAGTCAATTATTCGATCCACAGATAACCACAGAAAATATTTATTAAACTGATTTTCACATTTCAGCAACTGAAACAAACTACATTAAACTTTGATACATGATTGCTGAACATTTTAAGCATTTCTACTTCAGAAGTTCCCATTTTTCATGTTTGGGAATTGGTTCAGTTGTTATTCCTAGAAAAAACTGTTTTGGGCAAACCAATTACTTAAAATGACTGACTTTTGCATGAACAGGGAAAAAAAAAGGAGGAAGGGGTTATAGCACAATATATTTGGGAAAATCCTGTGTCTCACAAACCAGCAACTGCAAACTTTAATTCAACTGCTCTCTCAAAAGGCTTTACAATTTCACACACAAGTTTATTGGCACTGTCCACTGAATGAATATGAGGATGATTCTTTTAAAAGAGTTTCCTGGAAAATGCCACCTTTGGTTGATATTTTTCTTTTCCAGGAATTCTGAGAGTTTACACAAAAGATTCAGTGGAGCTATACACACAGAGAAGTGAATGTGTTATTTTCAAAGCACTCTGCTGCTACTTTCTCACCATTTTATGCTTTTTACTCAGCCATTCCGATCATCTTTTCATTATCAGACAAATCCTTAAGAATTTCCTCTGGCGACTTATCTGCTGCAACAAGAGAATGTTTTCCTAGAGCAAGGATGAATCAACATTAGGTAAAAGCTTCAGGATTTTACCAAGGCTTTAAAAGGCTGGAGAGCACCAAGCTAAAGCATATGTGTCTTTTGAGCCTCATTCTCCTTTCACCTACCATGCTTAATGCAGTCACTCTTGTTTTACATCCACTGTTCCAAGAAGAAAAGCTTGTGGGGGTGCCAAGTGTTTGTAAATCCAGCTGAAGTCATTAGACCAAAGGATTTCAGCAATTCTGAGACTCAGGCTGTGCCTTCCTTCCTTTTGCTTCCCTCATTGCTATAAAGGAGATCTTCACACTTGTAACAGCCGCTGCCTTACGCACATTGCCCAGCGCGCAGACTGGGACCTGGGCACTGCTGCCATCCTAAACCAGGTGTCCCTAAAGCCATTGAATTTTTTTGGGGTGTACTCTCACACATGAACCCTTTGTTTTCATGGGCTTGGACAGCTCATCAACAAAAGCCAGGTCAAAGTTCACAGAATTCACAGAATGACCAGGTTGGAAGAGACCTTAAAGATCATCAAGTCCAACTCAGCTCCAACACCTCAACTAAACCCTGGCACCCAGTGCCACATCCAGGCTTTGTTAAACACCCCCGGGGATGGTGACTCCACCCCCTCCCTGGGCAGCCATTCCAGAACTTTATCACTCTTTCTGTGAAAAACTTTTTCCTAATATCCAACCTATATTCCTGTATTTCCCTTGGTGCAGCTTGAGGCTGTGTCCTCTGGTTCTGTCAGTGCTGCCTGGAGAAAGAGCCCAACCCCAGCTGAGCACAGCCACCTTTCAGGAGCTGTGCAGAGTGATGAGGTCACCCTTGAGTCTCCTTTTCTCCAGGCTGAGCACCCCCAGCTCCCTCAGTGGTTCCTCACAGGGTTTGTGTTCCCAGCCCCTCTCCAGCTCCCAATCCTCCTCTGAATGTGCTCAAGTGTCTCAACGTCCTTCCCAAACTGAGGAAGTTCTCCAGTGCCATCTGCCAAAAGCAGGTTTCCATGTAGGCTGGTCATGTGCCTGGTGCTTGTGTCTCAGGGAGGAGTAAAGAATCAGCCCTGGAGCAGCTGGAATTGAAGCAAGGACTGGGGAGAGATGAGTCCCTCCATCCTCTCCTGCTCACTGAATTGCCTGCAATAGATGAATTCTTCCCTTGGAGGGTTTCTTTCCAATCACACCAGTGGCACCTGGCACCCTTCACAAAATCACTCATTACCCCAGTCCTAATGTGTCTTTTCTTCCCCAGCTCACCTTCCTCTAAGGAGAAAATTATTGCAGTGATGAGCAGATTTCCCAAGCAGGGGTATAGCTGAAAAGCAGCATAGAGGCTGAAAAATTGCATTATGCATTAGGCATTATGATATTTTAACAGGGCTCAGTATCACTTTGCTTCCAATCACCCAGAGATCCAGCTATTCTTCTGCTTCTACTGGGAGCACCAGTAAATATTTGATCTGTTCAATCTGCAGTCAGCCAACCAAACAAGGACTGACTGTTCCACCAGTCTCCTTATTTCCTTATCCCATGTTCTTTGGAGGGATTCTTAAGTCAACAGACTCTCTCTCCCTCACTCCTTCCCTCCTTCTCTCTCAGATAATGCATCTCAGCCCTGATTTCACTGTTAAACTCCATGGCATGATAGAAAATGCCAGCCACAGATGTTGCCTACACTTCATTATATTGTATGCGCATAACAAATTCCTCACCAAAAATTTCCAGGGCTGCATTATAACTTATCCCATAATATAGGAGAGGAGTTAAAGATTGGGGATGGGAGCTAAGGAATTCTCAGACACACAAACATCCCCATGCACAAACCCTCTGAGCTGTTCCTTAGCATGGAGAAGAGTTTATAACCTAAAGTTGTAGTAGGAGTGGTAATAATTTCCCACAATACAAATTCCCTGCAGTACAAATTTAGCAATTCATTCTCCTTTGAGTGGTCAAAAGAAGCTCAGCAACCGTAAGATTTTATAATTAAAGAGCTGGAATAAGGCTTGAGAGAGGTAGGCTGATTTCTCTTCTTCAAACTTGCATATTCTCAAGAAACACTTCACTTCCCCAGACAATGTTGGCTGATGTGACTCGTGATTTTGAATGCTGCTCTTGACATACACAGCTTTTCAGAGCTTGAAAACACCTGGAAAGTTAAATCCCTGCCTGGCATCTGCAGGCATCCACTAGGGAAAAAATGAAGAAATTCAAAGCATCTGGCCATTGGAAATCCCACTCCAGCACCAGAGCAGCTCTGCCCAGCAAAGGATTAAATGTGCCATTGAATTAGGACCACTAAAGCATCCAGGCTCCATGTGTACCCATAAATGAAATCACAGCTTCATGTCCTGGGCTGTCCTGTACTGACCCACATGGCTGCCCTGTTCCTGGGGTGTTTCTTGGCTCATGTCCTCTGTCCCTGTCCCTGTCAGGGGTTTGTGCACCTGGTCATGGACAGTAAGCAGTTTGGACACAGCCACTCTGAGACTGGAAGGAGAAAAGAGGGGAAAAAGGGTTTAGCAATACAGGTGTAAAATATGTCACTGCTCCTGGCTTCAGGTGAGGGAGCAGTCCCTTCTTGTTACCAGCTTCAGCCACAGCCACCATCCATGGGTCTGGGCATGGGCTTCTGGGCATCCCACTGGGCATCCAGAGGTGTTGGACCAGGATGTTCTCTTTGGAATGCTCAAGCATGGCCTAGCAAGAGGTGGTGTGGTCAGAATGGTCAAGAAAGAGGTGTTGAGGTCAGAAAATACATCTGGGCCCAGATCAAGGATTTTAGGTCTTTACCTTCCTCAAAAGAGACTTTAAAGTTCTTCTTTATAGAAATAACAGTATTTCTGCTGTCTCTCTGTTGCCTCTATGAAGGAACAAGCCCCAGATAAATAAATAATTAAATAAAGCTTCTGTTAGATACTTTCCATCAGGAGACAAAAAGTTAAAAAGCTGGGAGATGTTACACGTACAGACAGCTGGTACATTCTTTTGCTGTCAGTTCTCTCCAGCAATCAATATTATGAAATGTTATGATTATTATCAAATATAATTATGTTAATTTTGAAGCTGTTATGAGCCCCATCTACTGCCGTCATTACACTTTGAATAAATGATCTGAGTTTTAAAAAATAACAAAAAAAAAAACCAAAAAGAAAAGTGTTTGAGACAAAACTCCCTGCCTAGCTGTTAACTAGCAAGGAAGATTTAGGTAGGCAGACAGATCCGCTCCTTGTGGTGTTCAGCTTGATAAATCATGGCTTTCCTCCAAAGAGAGGCAGAGTTCAGTATTTCACACCATGACAGGTTCTCTCTGTACTTTGTGGGTAAGGTTGCTTGGATCAGAACCAAACTTGCAGCTATTCCCAGAAGGTGGTGGAGTTTCTAAAGAGGCATGTCTTTATTGTGGGATGGGGCTGCTTGCTGCAGGCAAGCTGAGCCCCCAGCCCCACAGTGCCAGGCACTGCATAAACACAGGGGAGAGACAAGGCAGCCACAGATAAAAGCTGTGTGGAGAAGCTGGAGGAAGAGTGTAGCTGAGGTCCTGCTGCCCAGTGCTGTGCTTTGTACCCAGCAGGCCAGATGTTCCACCAAAAATCTTCTCAGACTTCTAGCAGGCAAACATCACAGTCGTTGCAAGAGTGGTAAGAACATGCCAGATTTTCTTAATGGCTACAGTCTATGAGATCAGGAATATCTGACCATGAAAACTTGCAGAGGGGAATTTTAGGACATCTTCAAGAGCAAAGGCTGTTGTCCCAAAGCTGCACTTCTTCACCCCATAGGATTTGAAGCTTCGAGGTGTTGTTTCTGTTGCTCTCCAACTCACCTGGATTTCGTTTCACACTTGAAGCTCACCTGTGTTTTGTCAGGACAGTGGTGGAACCCAGGGGCTGCTGCTGCTGATTTATGGCTCTGAGGTGCAGAAGCCAGGTGCAGACTTGCCAGGGGGTTCAGATCTGCTTTCCCCTCAGTCCAGGGCTCCCTGCAGCCAGCTCTCCCTGGGCATGTGAGGCAGGAATGCCCGCGCAGCCTCCTGGGGGTCTGTGCTGCATCCACCTCTCATAAGCTGGATGAATCTCACAGTTTCCTGGTATTTGCATGCCAGTGCAGAAAAAACACAGAGGGTAAGGCTGAGATTTGCTGCTGAGAATTTGGGATTTGCAAGAATGCCAGATTCAGAGACAGTCCAAAGGGCAAGCAGAGGGTGAAGGTTTAACAAAGGTTAAATAAGCAAAAATAAAACCATTTGCACCAAACCCTGTGAGCAAAAACCACACAGCTAACTTCAGCTCTGAGGTGCAAGCATGAGGCTTGCTTCCCAGGATTAATAAATATACACTCTGCTATTTCAGACCGAGAACTAAATAAAGCCACTCCTGCTCCTCTCATCTCACATGCTAACAAAATTAATGGCAGTGGGTTTTTTTGAGCCAATCACTCATTAGCCTCTTTTCCCTGCTCCCTAAACCTCCATAAACACAAGCAGAAATCCTCCCTGAGAGACATCCCGGCTGCAGTCAGGTTTTGCTTCTCTCCGGGCCGGTGTGAGATTATAATGCTCCTCAAGGTGTTCCCTTCCTCATAATGAAGCTCCATCTGTTCTACAGATGGTAAAGATCACAAGAACCAGCACTAAATATCCCTCCCCCACCGAAGAGTTTCTACCTTATGGTAATGTTGCTCTTTGTTTTCCCTGCCTTTCCCTGGAGCACGGGGACACCTCTTTTGCTCCAGCCAGGCTCTGTGCTGGGGGCTGCCTCTGCACAAGGAGGGCTTCATAGATTTTGTCCAAGGGAAAGGAAACCTTTTCCACTGAATCTTCAGGAAACTGCACAGTGGCTACCTTTAAATACTTTTCATCTCATCTCCTCTCAACTGCTGCTCACACCAGCCCCAGCTTTGCCCCCAGCACACACCTCCCTCTCAAGGGCAAACTGGAATATGTCACTATAAGGACTTGACAGGTAAGACACAAAAGGAATTCAGGAGGTCAGATCCTCAAGGATGGGAAAGAAATTTATAGGTGTTAACTGCTAGTCTCTGCCCTACACATTTCTTTGTGCCTTTCACTCAGGAAAAGATTTTTTTCTTTTTTTGGATACCTGCATGAGCATTTGAGCCTCCAGAGAGGCCAGCAGGGCAGAACTCCTGGGTGTGCTGCAAGTTTTGTCCTCTGGTGTAAACTTGCTGAACACCCAGACATTGAAGTAGAGAAAATGGAGTCATCCTTGATGATCTTGCCCTCCATACATAATCCAAATAATTAAATTCACTTAGCTAGATAAACAAGTTTTAGTTCTGAAACAGGATAACCACAGTGGATCCTTAGACAATCCTCTAAGGCAGCTGGCAATGGACTAACTTCATTTATGTGGTTTAACATTTGCCTAGCAGAAAATACTACTACTTTTCTCTTCTTGACAGGTAGATAATCCTAAGAGGTTTGACTACCACATTAACATCCAAACCACAAATGATGGGTAATCTGAAAAGCTGGATTTTCTGACACACATGCACCCTTTACATCTGCTTTCTACATCAGAGCCTGAATTAGTTCTAATGTTGTGTTTGTATTAAATATGTGGATTAATGGAGCTCAGCAAGAGTGCTGAATTAGCTCTTCCTGTCTCCAGTGGATTTGGGCTGCAGCTTTCCCTGCAGAGACAGATGTGCCTCTCGTTGTATTTTGTGTTTTGCACTTGGAAAAACTGTGGCTCATGACAAAATCAACAGTTGCCTGCTCAAAAGAAGCGATTCCAGACATCTCTTAGAGGTAAGTAAATTTGGAAGTGGCAGGGACAATGTCCTACAGGGAAACATTTTGAGACTGTTGGCTCAGAGTGTAGCCCACCAACAGTGCCACTGCTCAGGGAGAACTGACCCCTTTCATGCACAGCAAAAGACCAAAGCCCTGATCTAGGAAGATTTAATGGCACTGGAGAACCCAAACAATGAAGATATTTTGCTTCAATGTCCTGGCTCTGTCCCAGCTCAGGTAATTATTCCCACTTATCTAAATTTCTTCCTCCATTTTCCCTGCCATTTAGCAATTTTCTTCCCTTCCTGTCCAAAACAGCAGTTGAACAGCCCAGCTGTCTGCTGGATACTCACTGTCCTTTGAATCATGGCTACAAGTCTGCTCTGTGCAGTTTGAAAGGCACCTTGGGACCTTAGGAATTGGGCAAAGGAGAGCAGCAATGTGCAAAGATGGGTTTGTTTCCTTTGTTTTTGGTTTTGCAACTGTGGCACAAGATCTTAGAAGCTGAGAACAGGTAAAGCAGCATTTCCCCAAGTTCAGAACTCTCTGAAAATAAAGGAAAAATCACAATGAAGTTTGCCATAACCAATTTCCCCTGGCAAATACCTTGCTGAAATAATAGTGCTAGCACTGTTATTAGCCCTGTGACCCAGAGAGAACTAAAGAGCTCATGACTGAGGTGATGGTGACACCTCTGGCTACCTGGCCGTGGTGTGAAAGTCACAGTGCAGAGCTGGGCTTCAACATCACTTAGGTAGAGCCCAGAGGTACATCAAGCTCTGAACACACAGATTGGGGCACCACAGGCCTGGAATTGCACTGCCAATGTTGATGCTTGAATCAGGGCCGTGGTCAAGGTGACAGCAATGGCATCCCCTGGACTGAAGGCCTGGAGCTCTCTGTAGGCACAGGTACTGAGCTGAAGAGTATCTGCAGATGGGGAATGGGGAAAGGGAAAACCTGTCTTCCAAGCCTTCTGCAAAACTGAGCCTGCAGCTCCCTGTTCTATAGATTACAACGAGTCTGAGGTGACAGCTTCTCCTTTTCCTCCTTTTAGATATAGACAAGCATACAGGATTCACAGGATCAAGCAAGAGGGGTTTTGGCTTTGTAGCCCAGCAGTTGAGAGGGACAGATCTGCACTGGCATGACTCATTCCCTAAAAATATCTGCGTCTCTCCATTGACTGTGCAGGGAGCCCAGGGTGACCAGCTTGGTGTAGATGTGTGCTGTGGAGAAGTCTGAAATTAGACGAAGTAAATCCCATCCCCAAAGCCAGCCTGGTAGGAGGCAGTGTGGGATGGTGTAATGCAAGAGTCTACATGTGAGCTGGAAGTCTGCACTCCCACTGCTGGCTCCGGGGATCTGCTGAACGTGGTCGGCGGAGCCTAGGAAGCGATTTGTCTCACTGCAAAGCAGACTCCTACGTCTGGTCAGTGAATCACTCTCTGTACACCCACATTTCTGCAAGATGGATCCTATCCCTGAAGTTAGAAGAGATGAATCTCACCCCTATGTCTTGTTCCTCTTTTTTGTGTCTGCTGCTGAGTTTCCAACGTGTTATAGCACTAAATTGGTTGCTCGAGTTAGGTTTTATTTCACTTTTCCTCCATCTCCAAATGAACCACGATAAAAACATTTTGATATTTATTTTTCAAATTCAATGTCCGAGCTGAAAAAATCTTCCAACCCTTCCTCAGTCTGAGTGAAGCCCTTCAGTGTATGCACACCTCAGCAGTGCATCAGGAACTTCTTCCTCCTCCAATTTCTATGTTAAGCTTTTAAAACTCTCCATTTTTACAGAGAGCTCAACCTGGCTGGCCCTTTTGGACTGCAATTGAAATAACACACATCTTTTCAGCATTTCTTCTTTCCCATCTGGATGCTACAGAATGTTGCAAGAGACGTTGTTTCTCTTAGACAATTGTGTGTCAGGTGCACAAATTACAGAACTAATACAGTCTGTGATTACATTTTGTGTATGGGTTTTCAAGGCATATGATAATGAATATTGATAGAAACTATTTCTCCAGTAAATGATTATTTTCTCAATAGTTGGTGTAAATAAACCCACTTGGAAATGAAACAGATTTTTTGATGTCTATATCAAACAAACGCAGTGATGTATTTCCACAAGAAAAGGCACACCTGCCAGTATACAACAGCAGAAATGTAAATATTTGCAACTTTTGTGATAATTAAATCCAATCCTCCCAGGCCCAACTCACAGCATCTGAAGACAGAATTTAGGTTCATTAGCTAACAAAGAAGGAAGAGGCACCAAAGCAGAGACTGAAATGAAACTTGAGGAATCAGCCTGAGAAGGGAGAATCTGCCTTGACAACCTCCAGGTGCTCGTAAGAAGATGTCACAGGTGAGTTGGTCACTCAAAAAATCATTGCCTCACAATCAATGGAGACAAACAAGTACCTAAGGCAGGATTCTCTCACCCATTTAAAATGCCTAATTATGATGAAATGAATCATTGGCTCCCTGGGCCAGGCCTCCACTGACTAGAGGGGGAGCTGAGGGTGACCAGCCAAGATCCAGGCAATTAGTCTGATGTGCATAAGGTATAAAAGCCCACCTTATAATCATGCTTTTTAGATTAAATGCAAATTTTGCCAATTTTAAAATAAGGGAAAAGTCCCCAAACTTTGCTTATTTATCTATTTGAGGGTCTGTGTCCCAGTCAACTTCTTCTTCTACTCCCTTTTATTGCACTGTAGTCAGAGTATCTGGAGCTGTATCCTCCTCTGAATTGCTTCAGTTAGCAAGTAGCTCTTGTGTAAGGATGGTGTTACAGAATTGGAGAATAGTAGAGTGGTTTGGGCTGGAAAGGACCTTAAAGAGCACCTGGTTCCACCCCCTTGCCATGGTCAGGGACACCTTCCACTGGCCCAGGTTGCTCTAAGCCCCATCCAACCTGGCCTTGACAGGTAATGGGCAACAACATCAACTTTAGGAGGATATCAAGAGAAAAATTGATGAAGGGAAGAGAAGGCAAGGCAGGGCAAGGGAGGAAAAGGAAAGGAAATTTGTGTGTAAATGCCAGTGCTTTTCTGCCAAAGTGGAAGTCTTCTTCAGGAAGCAGATGTTATCCCTAAAGAGCTGTGTTTACTGAAACATTAAAAATAAAAAGGAGTTTTGACAGATTGTTTCTGGCCTCCTACTGTTTAGTTGCAGTCAAATCTGTCAGTAAGAAGTGGACAGGGGACTTGAGGGAATATCTGCAGACATCTATTCTGAGGAGATCAAAAGGAGCTTCACTGATGAATTTGCTGTCCTACTGATTCATTTTTTAGAATTTCTAGACACATGGAAGGGTGTCAAAAAGATGAAGGGGTAAAAAAAAAAAGAACAACGTGCTACTCTTCAAAAAATTACAAAACTTGGTCTATTACATCCTCCAAACCTGGCTTCAATATCTTTTAAAGAAACAAATATTGAAAGAAGTGAAAAAGCCATAACAGACCTAACAGCTCTTACACTATCTATACTTGTGGGTTATGGCCTTTTTAAAGCATCTAATCATCCAACCTAGCCACTGTGTGCTCTTCTCATGGTCTCAGTGTTGCTTCTTTCCCTTTCCTTCTTTCTCTGCTGCGTCTTTGTTGCATTATCTTCTATTAGATCACAATCTCTCCAAGGCAGGAATCTTCTCTTAGCATTTGTATAAGCAGGAGAGACATCTGTCATAACTGAAGCCCTGAGGTGCTGTCATGAGACACAAGAAGGAACAGGAGGAAAAGTGGGGTTGAAGAGAAAATAAAAACCAGACAAACCAGGTTCATGAAGGTTTTTGTTTGATTACATTGTTAAAGTGTCTGACATGTTGCACTTGGATTCTGCATGGTCACTAATTCTCTGTGCCTGATTCCTCACCCAGTTCAAAGAAATACAGGAAATAAAAAGCAAAGTACACAAGAGCAAGCTGCTGTTTTCCAAATGAATTCAAGAAGCTCAGGTGAACTTTACATTAAACCAATTTGTCTTCATGAGCAGAGCCCAGTTTAGCACTATGCTTAGACTCATGTTTAGATTTAAGAACTAAGATCCTGAAGTTAATGGGATTAATCAGAGGTTGTGTACACTAGGCAATACAAGGCAGGTCTTGCTTGAAATCACTGCAAATTGTCACCAAGATGAGCCTTTCTGAGGGAAAACATTTTCATTCTCCATCAGGTTTCTTTTCCTAGAAGTGAAGAGGAAAAACAATTGCTCTTGACTTTCTTGGACCCTGAAGTGCCTTTCAAAGTCATTATTTCCCTTTTAAGAAGTGAAAATGAGGCAAATAAAAGCAAAGACTAGATCCAAAAAAAGACATTTTAGTAACAGATGACTGTCCCAACCCCACTCATGCCAACAAGACTGCTCTGTGCTGGGTATGTACCTGGCCCTGGTTCACAGGTCTGAGCACTCCTAATTCACTTCAACAAGACCCAGATTCTCAAAAATAAGGCAGTTTATAACTATTTCCTCTCTCAGTGACAGCAATGGGGTTAACACCTTTAAGAGGATCCTTCCCTACTTGAGGTACTGAAATGCATGAGTTCACATGGCCCAGGTAAATGGATTGAAATTGGCCACTTTTCAGGAATAGAAGTTCAATGAGTCAAAAAAAAAAAAAAAGCTTGTTCTGCAGCCTGATTTGGACTCTTGGGAAGGGTTAAGGTGTTCTGGGGTCCTATATGCTTTCAGTCCTGGTTACAAAATTGATATTTAATGGTATTTTTTAAAAACAAATGACTCCCTGAATACAAACCCAAGCTCCAATGGCATGATTCTATTTTTTCCTGCTGAATAGTGCAAAATTAGGAAAAGGAAAGGAGGAATATAAGTCAAAAGGAAAATTCAGACCAATTTCTCTGCTGTTCTGTGGATTACTTAAGGAATATGTTGCTTTTTTTGGTAGGAGAGGAATTCAGTGACAGATTAGTCCTGGTGTCAGTGAGACACACACATGGCTCACTTCTAATGCTGTTTAATTGCCAATACAAAAGATATTAACTCTACTAAAGCATGAACCCAAAGCTCTGATCTTCAGGAAACTGGTAGGCAAAGCTGTGGGAGGACTAAAAAAAAAATCCCATCTTGTTTGCTAAATCAGTTGGTGGATGTGGTAACGTAGGGACTGAACTCACCAGAAGCCATGCTGGAAATCCTACAGTCACTTTTCCTCAGGCTCAGCTCAAGACTGTGTGGTCTGTCCTGTGAAAAGTAGATGAGAAATCCAAAAATAAACCAGCTGACAGTAAGTTGTGATCAGCAAATCATACATATGTAAATTGTCTCTGACCCTGAGAAGAGCTGCCTCCGCAGTATGATAAGGTCTGAAACCTGAGTGAAATTTTTCATAAAGGGCATTATTTTGGAGGTGATCCTTAAACAAGCAGAGCAGGCAGTCTCTTTCCTCAATGGGCAGAAAAAGGTTACTGGCGAGAGGGACTTTGGCCAAATGAATTTCTTTTGAATTCAGATGCTGAATTTTTTGGTATCTCAGAGGCCTCTTTAATGACAGTGTAGTTCTGGGGCACAATTATATAATTATTATTGTACTATAATGCACAGGAATTTCCTTGTGCTATTGCCACTGTCATTGCAATCTAGCTGATAAAGGCCTTTCACAATGCAATATTAATAATATTAGAGTATGCTGGATGCTGCATGGCCTCACTGTCCTTCACTGAGTCCTTTTAGCCTCAGTTATGTGATGGAGCAGAATGACACAACCCACCCCCATGGCTAGCCATTAGTATTTTTACTTTTTAATAAAGAAGACTGGAACAACAGAAAGACTCAGAGTTTGTCCCCACATTTCTCAGCTACCAGAGAGCCTTCTTTCCTTTTTTTGTCAAGAAGTTTGAGGGTTTTATATTAGCTGAAAGCCAAAATTATTTCTGTTTTGCTGTGAACAAGACCAGGAGCTGGGAGGGCTTCCTCTCTGCTCCACATGTGAACCATACTCACGTAGCTTGGAGGAGGAAGAGGAAAGCTGGGTCTTCAAAGATCCTCTGCTTGTGCTGGTGCCTCCTCACTCAACAATATTCAGATGAGACCCATCTTCCTTTCTCCTGACTTCTATTGCTTCAAATCTCAGAGCCAAACACTTCCTTGCTGTTTTCCCAACAGCTGACCACCTGAGAGGCTGCAGATGTTCCAGCAGCAGCATTGTCCCTGCTCCCTTAAAGAATCACAAGCTCCAAGGCTGCCCTTGCTGTGGCTGTGCCAGGATCCTCTCAACAGCTGTGGATTTCACCTATTTCCATTCAAATATCTTATCTATACAGTGGGATGGGAAAGACTGAGTCCCAAAGTCTATCACCTCTAATAAGCAAATCTTCTTAATGCATGCACCTTCAGAGTCATCTGGGAAGCCATGGAAAGCCCATTCTTCCCACCCTTTTGTGTGCCCACCATTTTGCCGGTCTCCTTGCCCAGCAGCTGGACCTCATCTGCCTTGCTGCCACCCCTACAACTAAACTCTATGTAACCTCTCATCAGCTGTGCCCCAAACTGCCTAAAGATCCCTCCCAAAGAGCCTCACATCCCACCTCCCTGGCCTGGGGCAGGTGCAGAAATTTCATCCCTTTCCACCATCAGCCTCAACCCTTCTCAATGTTGACTTATTGCTCTGAAAAGAAGGGATATCTTTTACCTGCCTGAACCATTCTAACTGCTACATCTCTTTTTTTTTTTTTTTTTTTCCTGACCGTTTTTAACTATTTCCCTCAAAAAACCCCAGTGGGGGCGAAGGTGGAAGATGACTGTGAGGGAACTGCTCTAGGTGTAGGAAGGAAGAAGGACATCTCCATGTCCTCACTCACAGTCCTGCTCTGCAAATGCTCTTTTGTGTGAGTTCTCAATTCCACCCCAGGATGGTGGGTGTTTCTGCACACTGTCCCTTTGAGTGTTTGTATATTGTGCTAAGTAAGCCATCTTTCCTAAATTAGCCCTGTAGCTTTTCCCCACCCTGT
The DNA here is from genome assembly GCA_013400575.1 of Peucedramus taeniatus. Classification (NCBI taxonomy): domain Eukaryota; kingdom Metazoa; phylum Chordata; class Aves; order Passeriformes; family Fringillidae; genus Peucedramus; species Peucedramus taeniatus. Next base: position 208,792 of record WBNO01022965.1, read on the forward strand.
CTCCAGGTACATCTTCCTTCCCATTTCTTTCTCCCACCTACAAGGAGAGAACATTCCTGATTTAGTAGTCTCCATGCTTCTGCCTGTGGGGGTGTGTGTAGGGCTCACAAAATGGAAAGGACAACTCCAAGACACAAGTATTCTGCTGTTTTTGGGCCAAGACTGACAGAGGAAAAGGAAGGAGGGTTGCTTTCAGGTTCAGGTGAGGCCAAGCAGCTCTCAATTAATCTCCTGTTCACGACAAGGGCTGCAGCATCTGTTGGATACACAGAGCTCCCCTTGCCTTTCCAGAAAAACAGGCTGTCCTGAGTCCCTTCTGTGCTCTGCCTTAGCTCCAGCAGCCTTGCTTGCCCTCACACAGCACAGACCAAGAACCAGTGACCTCATAAACCCCAACCACACTCGAAATGGGGGGATCTTCTCCCACCATTTCAAAAGACTCTCTTCAGCTGTGCCTAGCAAGCAGAGAGAGAGCTGGGGGTGCCATGGGTGCTGCATCCAGCCACCTGAGTGACCACCCCAGATACACCTGCACAGAGCTGTGGGCCTCTGTTCTCCACCCCAGTATTCACAAATTAACTCACACATGCAGATCAGGTTCTCACCAGTGTCCATGACCACACACTGCACTGAACTGTTACCCAGATCTGCTCAATGTTCTGGCTACTATTTAACTCCATTTTTTATAAACTCTACAAAACTGTACATGAGAAGTCAGACTATGCACAGGTTATAGTGTAGAACTTCCCCTGGTAACCCCAGTCCAAGATTTAGCTGATGTTCTACAGAATCAGTTCCAGGCATCTTCAGAGTAAGACCTGTATCTGCCTTCAGACAGGAATTAGATTCACAGTCTATGAATTTATACAGGCAATGAAAAGGAAAAACTCTAAAATAACCTGCTCATTGTAAAAAGACTTGAAGAAATTTCCAATGAAAGCATTTCCAGGTGGAACATAGCTTGGAATCAGTTTTTATAACAACTAGCACTGGGGTAGTAGACATTTAACACCCACAAGAATTTAAAGGAGTTGTTTTATCTGCTGGAAAAAAACTGTACTATTCCACTAGTGTGATCAAACAGACTGAAATTTATAGGATGAAGGAGGAAAGCTATTTGAATTGGATCAAAATCACCTAAAAGTTCAAAAGGGTTGCATGTACAAGACATACAGGAACAGGACATGCAAAGGTTTGAGTTTTGATGCTTTGTGTCATTGATGTGAGACTGGAATTTTGACATAAGTCCCTTTTTAAATCTAACATTTTGTTCACAAGAGTATCTGTAGCTGGTGCCTATAATCCAGTAATGTATTCAAGTAACATTAGTGTAAGAAGGTTTGTAAAAAACACTCAACCACTAAAGCTCCATTGTCACTAGACAAATCTCCAAAATACTTATCAAATTCAGTTCCATGTTATTCTTACAGCACATATAAGAATATTAAAGCTTCTTTCACCCTGGCTTCAGGTAACTACCCAGACTTTAAATCTGAGACTCATTTATTTATTACCTCTAGGTAGACATATTAAGCTCATTGCTATTCTCATTAACAAACAGTGGTTTTCCTGTACATTACTTCAACGGCCAAGTATTTTTATAATTAGCTGCAAATTTTAGCTCAAAGTCCTGTCTTAAAGCTGTTTTAACAAATTCAGGCCCTTGGTCTTGATCCAAGTGAAAATCCAGTGAAATTGGTGGAAAGGTTTGCATGGACTTCAAGGGATTTTGGAGCAGCTCCTATGAACATGCCATAATTTGTTCTTAGAAATGTGGTTATTTGTAATCTCATCCATGGATAAGCAATCCTGTTTTAACAGAAGCTAATACTGCCTATTACTAATCTAAACCAATGCTTTTCATTAAAATGTTCTGCTTTCCATTTCCTATAACTCTGCAAATTTTTGGCTGTGTAAGAGAAGCTTTTCCACATTGAGTGTTTGCCTCAGGTGGATTCTTTTCAATCTAATCAAAAGCAGTCCAGGGTTTTCTAAGAACACTCTTGGGGAGAAGGAGTGGGTGAAAGTCCAGCTTACTAATATTGAATATCACTATACTTTTTTGTTTGGTTGGTTTTTTTTTTCCCCAAAACTTCCCATCACCTCAGGATAAGAGACTTGATATTTGGGAGGAAAGGTGTCATTTTTCTTAGCAGCTTTACACCCCATAATTCACTGTGATTTTTCAATGTACTATGGTTTCTTGACATGTTGTTCCAATATCTGTCTAGAGGAGAGTAGATTTTGGGAGAGGAAGAATATTTTTTACTTCACACTTTGTTCATTCAACTGCCACATTGTATTTTGGTCTAGGTGGATCACAGAGCTGTGATCCTCATGCCCTGGAGGGACAGCAGAGGCAAGAAAAGCCATCTTCCTAAAGAGCCTGTGAGTCCTCTGAATCCCCTTCCCTTCCCAGAATGGGCTGTATATTTTAAGAAGCACTCACTTTCTTACTATTTTGCCAAGTGTTTTTTCTACCAAAACCTGAGGCTGTCATTCCTGTGACTACACTCACCTGCCAGAAAGCAAAATCTCTAGAGAGATGGATTTGACATCACTAAATAACATATCTAAAATCATATTTTGATAGCAATTTATTCTTCTCTGGATGTCAGTGGGATGCCTTTTCCCATATAGTTTCATGGTAACTTTGCTAGGGTTGCCTTTCCTGTATCAGATTTGCACATCAGTAGGCTTGGCCTTGAATATATGCTGTCCTTTATGATATGGTGGCTGGACAGAGAGAAAATTTTGGAAGGCAAGCACACTCAAACAAAAGGAGACACCTCCATGTTCACCTGACATGAGCAGGAGGCACAGGGAAAACAAAAAGCGGCCAAAAGATGACATTTCACTTCTTGTCCTGTGTAAAGCAAAGGACCCTGCACAGCCACTGTGCCACAGGGCTAAGATGGAGAGGCAGGTGTTTATGGGTCTGTGTGGACCCTGGTATTACTCCAGCTAAAGTGAATCCAGTATCTGAATGACCTTGTTGGAAATCCAGTTGTGTGTTCATTGCACCACAGCCTCAGGAACAGTGTTCAAATGCAAAGGATCACTAAGGTCCAGTGGGATTTTTGCAATTCATATTTTTATCCTGCTGGCAAATGATTACTGCAAATCTTGAAGGAGGAGGATCTCTCTGATGCCCTGGCCATCACTCCACCTCCATAGGCTCCACATCCACCAGTGACTCCTTGCTGAGCTGACAGTCCAAGTGGATCATTGCATGGCTGCTACTACACCAATCCATTACTTTGCAAAGCACACAATGAGTGTACAGCTCTAAAGGAAGCCAAACTAATCCCTGCTGTGTGGTGCTGAATATGTCAAAAGAAAGAGAAAAAAAAAAAAAAGAAAAAGGAAAGAAAAAAAAGAAAGGTAAGAGTATTCCTCTATAAGCAGAAAAATGTTTACTGTTGTTGCTGTTGCACAGCTCTGCACCCAATGTGAGACAATTCCTCTCTCATTAAGTCATGATGAATGATAGACATGGCCAGAGGCTAAAACTGGTTCTTAGATCAAGTGTTGTGAGAAATGCCTCTCTACCACCAGGCAGGTGAGATCATTTCTTTTTCCCATTACACCAGTTTCTCCTCTCTGTTCCTGAGTAACACAGCATGATTTGATAGTTTCTGCCTCTAAACTATTGACGTATATTTGCTTTGAGAGGGGCCTCCTAAAGCGTGAAGAATGGGCCAGAGAGCTCCTAACTACTCACAAAGAGTGTGGCTGTTAGGCTGGAGCCTTTGTAGTACTTAACTCTTTGCCAGGTGTTATAGAATTAGGGGACTCCAACTGGTCTTGTAGGATTTTCTTCAGTAGAAGTGAGGAAGCAGCTTTCCTGCATTCTCATTCCATCAGCTGCAGCCTCTCTTGAGCTCTAGATGTTCTTTATCTGCCTCTACCTCTTCAGACCCTGTGCTTGCACATTCCCAGGTGAAAAACCACCTGCAGCAGTACTGCAAAGTGTCCTTCAGAGAGGACAGCAACTTCACTGAAGCTTCTTCACTGAAGCAGCCACTCAGGAGGGTTTGGTGGACTGATGCTAAGGAGAACAGGATTTTGTTTCTGTGCTATTTCCAGTTGGTTTTGACCATAGGCAAACTGTTTCTTCCCTACACTTCTCTTGGTCAATGCCTTGTTCATTGGGACCCTGACACTGCAGATTTCCTCATGGATCAGGTTTCTGTGTGCAATATTAAGCAGAGCTGTGTATTTTTGGAGGATTGAGGCCTGAAGACTGCAAAGGAATGTCTTTACAATTAATCAGAAGAGGTGTAGGGAGGAAGCCACAGTGCTGATCCCCTAATCACCAGTGCTTGTCCCCTTCCTTGCTGGTGGTGTCCAATCAGACCTTAACAGTTACAAGCACTAAGAATTTAAAATTTTTCATTCTTAGCTGAAAACTTAGAAAGGAATAAAAGTTCTGCTTGTTAATGAAGTGCACATGAGATTTACCCTTTTTTGAGACAAGGAAAGGGAGAGAGCTATGCAAATCCATGTTTGTAAACCTTGGAGGATTGACCTGGACATGTTAGAATGGATTGTTCACAAGTGACAAAACAGAGCTGGAGGTGAAAGGGCAAATTCTAAACCTTACATTATTTGAAGAAAACAACAATTCAATTAAAAAATACCTTGCAATCCCTTGGAGAGGAATGTGAGTTGCAGAATTTGGGTCTGGATCTCAGACTCTCCAAGAGTTCCAGGATATTTATTCCTGTTGAGAATTTTGGCTTGGATTGTTGGCGGGAAGAGTCAGCCATGAATTTTGGATCTAACTTCAGACTATACTATCATAAGTTCCAAAGAACTGGATGTTCTCATCTAGGAATTCATTTTTTTTTCTTTAAAAAGTGATTCACTCAGCATGACTAAGGGCATGTCTACATGGATGGACGAACAACTCCTTCCCACTCATCCCAGCAGCCAGCTCTTCTCCAGGGGTCATATATGGCCACCTTGGCATGGTGCTGCATGTGGGTTAGTAGAAGTACTACCAAGCAGACAGATGCCTCAAGTAAATGCTGTGAAGTGAGGAACAGCATTTGCCTCCTTTTGGATCTGACCTTAATATCCAGAAAATAGAGATTTTTCTTTTAGGTATTTAACAAGAAAAGAAATTAATCTGAAATATCTGTGAGATATTTCATTTCAAAACATGAGCATACATGTTCTCGGATATATACCAAAAATCCCTTTGATATCCCCTTTGNATAAATTAATCTGAAATATCTGTGTGTATGCATACATGTTCTGGGATATATACAAAAATCCCTTTGATATCCCCTTTGACTCAGATCCTATAGAATTTCTGTCCATTTGAATGGAATCCTACATGTAAGTGCTTTGCTGGGTCAGGGCCACTGCCAGGAGAGTGGAAAGTATTTCCTATATTATTCTAATTGGACAGCAAAAGGAATTGTAATTAATATCTGCATTGCATTCCAACATATTCAGCCTGGGATACAAACAAAGCTGTAGAGAAAGTGCCTATATGCTTTTTTTCCAGAGTGCTTTACCTATTAGAAGTTTACTGAGTCTCTTGTTAACACCAGAAAGGTCAGATATGAAGATAGATGGAATGTATATGCAGAAAGCAGCACTGCCCATAGGAGCTTCACAGTTTCAAATAGAAACTTTGCAGTTTAAGGGTAGAGGGCCCATCACCTAAGAAAAAATAAATCCTGCAAAGAAACACATAAAGCTCTTCATCTCTAATTCCAGTGTGCACAAGGCATACCAGAGGTGGTGACTGAGTGTCCTAAAGTAAACAGCAAAAGTCTCTGTGACTTGAAATAAAGCCATTGCATTCTCCTAGCCAGACATTTCAGAAGTATTTCATTTCCCAAAGCAATACTTGTGAATCCTATCAAAAGACCATATGTTAAGTCACAAACATACAAACAATTTTTTAGTTATTTACAAAAGGATCTAGGTAGCTCAAATCCTGCTTCAAATGAGACCTAAACACTTGAAATTCATCAGAAGACACAAACAGGCTGTGTATACACCAAGACTGTCTTTTCCTGGAGCTGTCTAAGGGCACTAAGCCTCAAAGCTTGCTGCCTGCATGGGTGTGGTCTCCAGCCACCACCAGGCATTCTTGATTTAATACATGATGGCTGTCTCTTCTTTTGCTAGAGGTACAAAAATGTGATCAGGGCTGCAGCAAAGACAGTGGTATGGGGTGGTGGAGTCTCTCTGTCAGTGTTTGTGGTGCTAATTTTTCTAGCAATTAAATTCTCATCCTCATTTGGGATGTCTTGGATGTTTCCCAAGGACTGGGTAAAGACTGGGGAAAGGAGTGACTGATGGTCAAGGGAAAAGACCTGGGTTTGTGGTCCATGCTACAGACCTTCCCACTGCTCCTCCCTTGATGAGTTAAGGAAAATGACAGGGGATTGCCAGGAAGCCAGGCCTGGAGCCCAGCTCTGATTTCCTCTAGCCCAGAGCCCTTACAGTCAGGCTAAACTTAGATTTTTTCCTTCCCCTCTGGCCAGCCCTGTGAGTCTGCCAGTCCTGGCTGTTCTGCAGCCCTAGGAGAGCACTGAGGGCAGAGATTGTCCCAGTGTTGTTGGGCACTGATTGGGGTGGACATAAGGGATCCATGTCCCTCCTGCTGAGCTGACCAGGGTGTTCCTCCTGGCTGGATGTGTTAAAGCTGGGTAGTGGCACCCAGGGCTGAGGTGTCTTAGGAGAAATGGGCAACTTCACCTCCATTCTCTCCCAGGATGAGGCAGCCACCATTCCAATGAAACAGCATAATAAACATCAAGCAGTGAAGCTTGGCCAGTGGCTTTCCACTCTCATATCAAGAGTGGACAGGAGAAGCCCATCTGGTTCATGAGGAGGAACAGCTCAGGGAATGGATGCAGTGCCAGGAAGGAACTGCACACATCAGGGAAGCTGTCATCCCAGATTAGGCTTACCTCTTCTATCACTCAAAATCAGGAAGCAGAGTCCCTAACTCCCAGCTTCTCAGTGCCCCTGAACACAAGGGGAATTTGGTTTTCCCCTTTAATTCCCAATCAGGACAATAATGTCTGCCAGGTTGCATGAAAGGACCAAAGTTCTCAGAACTCAGCCTAAAACTGGTCAATCTCAATGATAATTATGCATCATCAAGCATCTTCAGGATGAGAGAACATCAGGTCCTAATGGGTTTTTTAGCAAAGAAATTTTGTCTGCTAGATTCAGCATGTGGAGGTTCAATTTATTTTGAATGGAAAAATGCCTATGTTCCTTTCCTAAAAGTCATTATGCAAAAATTTAGCAGAATACCAAGAAAAAAGGAAGATTCTCCATGGATGGTGTTATCCTAGACAAAATGAGATCTTTTTTCAGGAAGAGAATACTTAGCTGGATGTACCACTAGGAAATACCACTGGTAAGGATTTTTAGTTTTGTTTTCATGAGCTAAAGGTTTTCTGGCCTTAAAAATGAATAAAATTGAAATAAAAATAAAATGAATATTGAAATAAAATGAATAAAATTTGTTTGCAGGGTCTATAACCATTCAAAGTTCAATGGTCTTGTGAAAATCAGGCAAATTTTAATTGATTATGTTTAGATTTTAGGTGTCTGCCAGTGAAAACAAACATTTGAAAACATTGGTCTTAGACAGAAGCAAACCTCAGTGCATTGCTAGAGTGGAAGGTCATGATTTGTGCTGGGTGGGCAGGTAATACCTTCTAATATTAATTTCCATTCGAAATTGTAGCATATACAAATATTTCCATATTTCCTGAAGACCACTATTTGAAAGCTATTTTGGAATATTTCATTTAAGAAAATACATTCTGAATTGTTTCAAAACAAAATTGCTATTTATAAATTTATTCGGTTCCTTTCACATTATTTTGTGACAACTCATTAGTTGCAGTGGTTTATACCTGTCATATAATGGGGTCACAGCAGCATTATCAAAGTGTGTATTTTTGTTCTTAGAGCCTGAGAAGCAGTTGTGATTTAATATTGATTGAGGCATCCTATTTAGCAGCCCATCCTCTCAGAGTTGTAATGAAATAGCTTTGTGCTTCGAACAAGGAGAAAAGATGAGATTTCTGTGTACTCTCAGAATAGTGACTGTTTTCAGTTTCTTGGAAGAGATTTCTGAGTATCACAATAAGTGGTACAGAAAAGGCATGTTTTTCTTAACCAATTGAAGTGCATAAATTGTGCTCCTCTCTTCTGAGTGTTCCGGTGGAGCTGCTCTGTTTTCCCCATTGAATTTGACCAGGACAGTCTGAGCATGGGAGATGGCTCACCCCAGTGCAAAGAAAGACAAAAAATACTCAGGATATGCCCCTGTGGGTGCCAGGTTCCACGCTGTAGGCATGGCTGGATTTTTGCATGGCTCTGCCCAACAGTCTCACCACTGCAATTCAGCCAGCCCTGTTTTGGCCACTCTGTAGAGAAATCCAGAGAAACACCTATGTGGGGAATTTCTGAAGATTTCTGGACATTCAGATCATTTAGCTGATGCCCACCCTTCAATTACCAGGTGAAATTAAATCCTCACCTCTTCAAATCTTTCCTTTAATTGAAGGTTCATTCCTGTTTCACATGTTAACTATGACTTTATGTTTTGGTGAGGGGCAGAATTCCACCATTGAACTGAAAACCATCAAAGTCACTTCTCTGGGACAATCAATCTGGTTCCTGAAAGTGGATCTGACTTGAAACCTGGACAAGCATTTACTTGAGTGGGAGAGATGAGATGCAGAATTTGGCTTGGCCAACATCAGGGTGATTATTTTGGAGCTGATTAGCTCTGTTTAAGCTGAGTCCAGCTCTGATCCTCCCAAAGGCTTGACATCCTGGAGTCCATGATTCTGCTTTGATTCTGCTTTAATTCACATCCATCTTGAGGAACATTAACTCAAATAATATCATCACAGTTCCCATACTGGCCATGATGAGAAAGACAGTGAATTTGTGGACCCTTAACCTTACCCAGTAGGTTTCCATATTATGTTGTAAGCAGCATGCATAACAACATACACTGAGAACACTAAAAGTATACTGCTCTTGAGAAAATACAGCATTTTTCAGGATTTGCCCTTCCTCCTTTCCCATAAAAATTAAAAAAAAAAAAAAAAAAAAAAAAAAAAAAAAAAAGGAACCAAAAGGAAAGGAAAAAGAATTGGCAACAGATTGAAAATCAAGATTAAGTGTTTATCTTCAGAATGCATATGGTTTAGGTAGCTCCAATGTGACCTTCTACTCAGATCTGACCTATGAAGAACACAGCTAAATTATGTATAATGGTTTTGTGATGAAATGCAATGCCAATTATAGGAGTGAGATGAGGCCATAAACATACTGCACATAAAAATCAGAGAAGGAACTTAAATCCCAGTCCCAGAACCAAAAGATTAGTGCTCTAACCACTGACTGTAGTCAAAGCTTCCTTCTGGAAATGAAGGTTACATTTCTTCTTGTATTCCTGCTGTGTGGTCAGGAGAGTAATTTAAATGCTTTCAATAATATGGAGGTTAGAGTTTTCATCCTTTTTCTTTAGGAAGTCTTCTACTTTTAGTGCAATATTTTTCAATCAAAATTCAGGCAATTTACTTGTAAGGCTAAAAATGGGTAATGACTTTTCGGTCAATTGCTTTTGACTGTCAATATGAAGCCTGCATTACCATTCCACAATATCATTAAACAATCAATAGCAATTAGTGTCTAGTCAAGCCTGGTGTTTTAATCATTTAAATCAAAATGCCCATAATTGTTATTGTATGTAAATATTTGAAGATGTTTATAGTGGAGATGAATTTTACCCATCCTGCCAAGAGAATTAGATTTAGAGAGAGCAAAGGCAGGCTTTAAGCCTCATTTCTCCTCTTGCTGAAACTGGGATTAAAAGGTTTGGGACCTTTCCATATCTTGGGCCTATCAAGGGCCATATAAGTTGGCTGGTGAGTGACCACTGTGTGCTGGGGTGTCAAAGCTTTGCTTTGCCTAATTTCACAGAGGCTCAGGAAACCCAGAGACTGCACAGTGCATTCAAGCCATGGGCTGAATTTATTCTCCATGTCACAGATTAGCACAGGCTTTTTGTACACAGGAGAGCTCCTGGCTCACAGAAGCCATTGTGGATTATTTTGGGCTAAAATATCTCCAGGGCACCACACAAGGACCTGGAACTCAGGGCACTGGATCTGGGGTCCTCAGTATCTCAGCTTACACAGGGGTATTTTCTGTAATCATTCTACAGAGCATGTGATAGCATTTCACATTTAGGGACATTTTGCTGATAGTGCTTTGTGCTTGTAGCAGTGATCCTTAAGCAAATGACAGAGCAGCTCTCCCCACTGCTGGCTTTACCCAGAGTTGTCTCAGCTGAGCACAGGGAGTTACATCCAGGGCTGCTGTAAAACTCACTGAAATCAGGCAGAGAATGAATTTGTCCTATTGAACAGACCAAGAATCTTTCCAAGTAACAGCACATGAATTGCCTTTTAATGGGGTGGACTAAAGCATCACAAGCCACAGTTGCAGGGGTCAGCTATGTGCCCCCCAACCTGCCACATCCATGTTTATAAACCCACATTTATCTGAACACTTCCAGGAATGGTGACTCTACCACTTCCCTGAGCAGTCTGTTCTGATGCTTTGCAACTTTGCTGCTGTTGGGGGTTGGATCTGTTTCTTTTGTGTTTGTGGAATTTTTTCCTGATGGTTTGCTAGGTAACTGATGGCTGGGTACTTTATGGATACTTGACTTAAACAAAGGAGGCAGCAGGTTTCTCCGGGTGGAACAGCAGTGAGCAGCAGTTTGGTCCGAGGACACCGCTCCGAAAGGACTGGAGTACCAGGGGACCCTGCTTGTTTTCTCTCTCTCCACTGGATTTCTCTCCAGAGGAAGACTGAACACATTTTTTCGTCCCCATCGGACTTTCCTACAGGACTATTTCCACTTCATAGAACTGCATTTACTGCTCAAGGAGGATTTCATCTGGACTGCTTTCACCGCCCTGATACCCAGGGTGTCAGGTCACATCCCTGACTCTGTCAGAGCATTTTCTGAGGTTTTGTTGTTTCTTTGTTTTTGCTCGTCTTTTAGTGCTATTACATTTGTATTTGTCTTTGCTTTGTCTAATATTCCTAGTAAAGAACTGTTATTCCCATTCCCAAATCTTTGCCTGAGAGCCTCCAATTGCAAAATTATAATAATCTGAGGGAGGGGGTTTACATTCTCTGTTCAAATGGAGATTCCAGTTTTTCTTGCTGGCAGGTACCTGTCTTTCAAACCAAGACTGCAGCAAAGAAATTTTTTCTAATATCCAATTTAAACCTCCTCTGCACAACTTGAGGCTCTTCTCTCTCATCCTATTGCTTGTTCCTTGGGAGAAGAGACTGATCCCCACCTGGCTACAGCCTCCTTCCAGGTAGTTGCAGAGTGATAAGGTCCCCCTGAGCCTCCTCCAGGATAAACAACTCCAGCTCCCTCAGCTGCTTCTCATCAGACTTGTGCTCCAGATCCTTCTTCAGCTCCATTGCCCTTCTCTGGACTCACTCCAGTGCCTCAATGTCTTTGTTGTCATGAGTGGCACAAAAATGTGAGTAACAAGTTCATCCAGCCTAATCCACCACCCATTCTCCTAAACAGAACAGCTCCCAGTGATGTAGGAATTATTTTCCATAGTCAGACACCATCCAAGCTCATGGGTCCCATTTTGGAATCCATATGGGAAACAACAGCAGGAGAAGGTGTTTGGAGTTCCATCATTAATAATTTCAGATGATTAAAAAGTCATTAAAAGGGTATTAATTGGATAAAGAGAAGTTTGGAAGAAAGATACAAGAGTCATAATGTTCATTATTTGGGTGTAACAGGACACATTAACAACTGCAGCATTTGATTAACAGGGTGATTTATATTCAAAAGTTTTTAGGAAACACAGAATGGTCTATGGATTCTGCTGCAAACACGACCACTGCAATCATTAGAAGGCCAAAGAGATAGGTAAGAAAATCAGGAAACAGAACAGAAAGCAACACAGGAAAAGCATGATCATCCCAGCCTACTGCTGGGGCTGCCATGCAACCAGGGCTGATCCATGCAGGTGAACCAGGCTGCTACCACAGGCAGTACCCTCATTTCTCAGTTAATACAAAGAATAGAGATTAACAGGAACATTAAAAACAACCCCATGTCATGCACATCAGTTCAGAATGTGGAAATACAGAATCTATTTTCTTTAGATTCAGGTCCTGGAAGCCTAACTATTTTAAACCTGCTTCTTGGCATTCTAAGCCACCAGTAGCAGTTTATTGTCCTGGTTACTAATCCAGGCTCCAGCCTGGGGAAGGCTTGCCTGTATGGTTAACAATAGGCTCAGGTAGTCCCAATTAAGTCCATGTGTTCAGGGGGTGAAGTCCTTGTAGGATCAGGGCCTTAAACCTTTTGGACCTTTTGTCTGTGTCACAGCTCTACCTCAAACAAGGAACAGGAGGTTCTTTGTTCTTACCTGGGTAAATGATAAGGCAAAGCCCAGAAAACAATTTGCACACATGCCCATAACAAGAAAGTGTTCAGCTTTGAAGTGGAACAGTGGCAGAAGGACATTTTGTGTTTGACATTTCAGTGGAGTCTCCATGGCTCAGATATCCCTAATGTCACATTGATGCTTTCTAGGAGGACTCTCTGCTGCAATCTGAGTGTCCCACTGTTAGACACAGCATTGCTGGGAGTAATTTAGTCCTGGCTGCCTGAGAAACCCAGTTTTGTTCTTCTGGGACGTCTGAAAAATTATTCCCTGTATAGTATGAATAACCAGTGACTACTTGAAAGCATAAAATTGCTGACCAGAAAGGAATCTCTGCACAACTGGGATTCCCAGTTCCCCCATTACACACAATTCCTCCTGGCTTTGATTGCTCATGAACAATCAGATTTTAAATGTTACTTTCTTCAGATTATTTTCTTGTGTAAACCATCAAACTGCAGCCTGAAATAGGTTCAGCAGAACCGATGCAAAATATCAAAGCCAGCCTCCTACACCCTCAAAGTGTTAAGAGCAAAGCCTGCCTTTGGAATCTGAGCCCAATTTCCAAAATACCACACCAAAGGAAGACGCAGCACCAGGATACAATGCCCCCAAACAGGGTGTTTTTTTTTTTTTCAGAAAAAAAACCACAGGAAAAGCCATTTTACATTTCAATAACAGGTTTTGGGTTCAAAACACCTCTCAGAAACTTCACATAGCTGCAATTAGGACCTTTATTCATTGAATATCACGATTATATTATGTTTAGTGACTCAGCTAACAGTAGCATTCATGAGACTCCTGGACCAAAGAGAAAAGAAGACCTGATTAAAATGTTTCACCTCCCAGTGTTGCTAACACTTTTGACACTTTATTTTTGCTCTCTCCTTCCCCATTCCTCTCCTTCTATTTCTCTGCAGCATGTGCAATATCTCTTTACCATTTTGGCATCTGGGGGTATCAGAAATGAGCCTGAAAGTCTGTTGAATATCTCCCAGAATTAGTTTCCTAATAGACGTTTCAGCTAAAATTTTTCATCTGGTTCCAGTCAGCATCCAGGTTTTTAAAAAGACAAGCCAGCAGTACTGGACAATCAGTTCTCAAAGCTAAAGGCTCTCCAATAACATAGCAACAGAGGAAGAATTTTAATAGAACCCACAGGAATTTAGAGACTACATTTTTTTTCTTATATCCTTTTCTGCCTTTTTTTTTTTTTTTTTTTTTTTTTTTTTTTTTTTTTTTTTTTTTTTTTTTTTTTTTTTTTGTGTGTGTGTGTGTGTGTGTGTGTGTGTAAAGACAGACAGGTTTTCCCTTTTGGTGAACTCAAGCAACAGGCAATTTCCATTAATCTCTTGAGTTCAGCTATTCAGACTAATGGCCCAGATGCACATACCTTGTTTGATTTTTCAGTGAAGTCACTGCCCAGTTTCAAGGCTGTCCATAGGGTTCCAGCAGTGCTATCACATTAAATTTTGGGACTCCCTGCCTTAAAAACCAGCAGTGCAGCAGGACTGACATGTGCAGCCACAACCAATTTCCCGGGTCACTCCCCTAAAGGGCTTTGTCATCCCTACAAGTGAACTGCTCCCATGCAGGGGGATGTCAGGACCCCTAAAGGAGCTGCTTCCACAGAAACACAGGGGGAGGAGGAGACACGAAGATCCCTTAAATCAGAGGGGGGAAAAAAGATGAAATTATTTTCAACAATTTTCTAATATAAAACAGCTCTGCAAAATGAGAAAAGTGGCTGTGGGAAGCAGTCAGAAATCTGCTCTTTATCCCATCTCAGCACTGCTAAATGGTGAGAAACTTGGCAGAGGGCCCACACTTTTACTTATCTTCTAAGTCTAAAATCATGCTGCTTTATTCTCCCTTCTTATTTCTGTGCTAGGCGTTGTGCATAGAAGGGAAAACACCGCCTTAGGTTTGAATTCAGCAGCAGAGACTGTGGCATTTGGGTATTTTATTCTATCAAAATGAGCTTTTCTTCCAAGGTGAAGTGTACAATGTAACATTACTTAATTGCCCACACTGCTTGGTGGATGCTGACATGTATTGTAGAAATGTTAACTGTTTTACATTTCAATGCATTCCCTCTCCCAGCCCTGCTACTCCGCTGCTTTGCTGGGATGGATCTGGCCAGCTGCCAGATAGGAAGCTTATTTTTCACTGGTGATCATAACTCTGGCTGGTTGTAGCAAATAACATAACTGGCGGTGTTAGGAGGTTTATACAGGAAGCCCTGCTGTGCTGCCTTAATTGGGATCACTCTGCTAGCGATGGAGTAAAAAGGCATTAAGTTAAGATAAATGAGCTGCTTATTGGAAACTGCGAACGTCTCCCCGCATCGGGTTCAGAGATGGGAGAGCGAACTCCGCTCCTCTCCCTCTTCTCCCCAGCCCCTCCTTCCATCCTCGCATTCCTCTCCTCCGGCCTAGCAAAGCCGCTTCAGAGCCCCGGCCGAGATTATGGGCGTTTGTCTGCCCTAAAGACCGGATGGCATCCTGGGGCTGACTCAATTTTCCCTTGTTCTCCGTGCCCTGCAGCCCTGATGGAGTCAAACTGCGGGGCTTTTCTCCGGGCTGGACTCTCGAACACATCTGGCCTCTGGCTCCTTTACAGCCCTGCTCTCCGGAGGCCTCCCCACTGCATGGCAAGGGACTCAAAGCACAGCCACAGGCCCACGGGAAGAAGGCAATAAACATTTGCATTTTGTGGCTCTGGGGTGCTGTGAGACACAGTGTCAAGCTCGAGGTTCCTGCAGCCAAGAGCAAATTTTGTCCCTCTCTTGTGAGGATGCTGACTCCAGAGACATGGAACACACATCCCACAAAGCCTTCCTGCTGTCATCCCATTGTCTTCTTAGGTCCAGGCAAATTGAATCCAGGGATCTGTCCAATTTTCAGAGGAACTTAAGAAAGACACATTTACACAATCCTACAGAGACCAAAATTTCACATCAATGCATTGGTCCAGCAACCAGTGCCCACAAGAGGTGCTGAGAGCTCTGAGAAAGACCAGCTGAGCTGCACTGGGTAAAGAGACAGGCTCTACCTGCAGTAATGCAATGAGTCAATATTTCCAAATGGTCAGAATTAGGTTTAAAAAAAATAAATTGAAGAATCTTCTAGGTGCTGATTTACCCCAGGGTCATTCAATTCAGATCCCTCTCACCCTTCTATCAAGCTGATCTGAACCTGCACTTGACAGAATCCATGCCAACACAGGAGGTGGCATCAGAAGCCTTGACTCATCACCCATGCAGATCATGGTCTCCCCCTGGAGCTAGGAAACAAGGAGATTAGGAAATCCTGCTGACATTATTCTTGCAGCAGCACACTGCTTTGTCCTCAGGTATGTACCATTAGGACAAAAGGACAGAAGACCTGATTTAGATGATTTGGTCTGATCACAAATTCCTTAGCCTTCTGTAAATTAAGCATTTGGGACAGAGCTTTCTCTTTTTGATGGTGAAACAAGTTCAAACAATGCAAGGACTCTGTGGGCACTTCCTGGAGGAGCTGAATTCTTTTTCCTTCCTCATTTGGCTAGAAAGGATACCCTGAACTGCTTCTAACTGGCAGGCACTCTGAGCTTGCAACTGAAATTGTCTTTTAGGTGCATAAACTAGGCCAGCTAAATCATATCTCAAGCAATGTGGGTGTAAATCCTCCACCTTGTTTCTCAAAAGAATTTGCTCCCCTCTGTAGGAACATCAGCTCCAAAGAAAGGTGCAGCACCAGAAGGTTTCCCTACAAGTGACCACACTTCTTTCACTTCCATGGGACAATCAAACACCCTCTGCAGAGCTAGACCTAGGCAGAAGAGTTCCTCAGCCTGAATCTTCACCCAGCTGAATGCAGGAGACATCCCAGTGATTTTCCTAGGACCGAGATTTGGGAAGCAGCTGAAGACTCAGCCAATGTTTTTGGAGGACAAACTCCATTCAGCAGAGTGTACAAATCACCCACTGCTGCACCAATAGTTCAGTACTTTCCAGGCTGGCTCTGCTAGTCACACTTCAATAGGAAATGAACTCATTCTTCATGCAAGACAAAGGCCTGACATTATCCTTCAGCTTTAAAAATACTTAGGGGGCAGGCAAGAGTGTGGTGGCAGGCACAGCAAAGTGTGGCATGATGTTAAATATTCTATTTCACCTTTTAAGTGTAATATTTTGGTGTGTGCTCTATGTTCAAGAGGATAACTGAAACCTGGGTGATCCAGCCCCCATCCAGCTTCCTCTGCCTCATTTCCTGGAGGCCTGGGTAGAGATCACTCCATTCAAAGCCCCCACAACCATAAACTGCTGTTTAACTCATGCTTGTGTCCTTTGAGACTTGATGGCAATTCAGCAATGGCTTGTTTACAACCAGACCCACCAGCAATCTGACTGATTTGATGAATGCTGCTCCTCCTCCTCATATAAATACCTACAGCTCACTGCTGCTCCACCTCCCAGACTCATCATCAATGTCCTCCTTGCTCACAGGATTTGGATGTAACATAAAGTTTGACCCCATCATAGCCAAGCTGTCTGCCAGGCTTTGGTCAAGCCATGTTGATCCACAAACATTGTGTAGAGCTGCCCATGGGCTCACCCCACCTCAGGCTGTGTCTGAAGACTCTTAAAGGAAGAATTCCCTGAATTTGGCCATGCTGAACCAAGGATTTATGCTGGTGAAACAAAGCCTTGCAAAAACAGGGTCTTAAGAAGAAACAAAAAGAGAAGCTGTTTGCACTTTATAGCTTTTTAAGTGGATGGGGATGCCTGTTCATTGCCTCCAATGAAGTCAGAGGAGCAGGATTTTGTTGACATTCTTTGGTGAATAGATTAAATCATATCAATTTGGTATCTGGCCCATCTGCTGTGTCCTCATCTGATAGAAACAACCTTACAAAGCCCAGATACTGACCTGCCATGAGAGCAGCAGTTGTATTTCCTTCTTTTAGCTGGATTTTGCACTTGGACATGATGGCAGAGAATAAGACTGTGAATGAAGATTTTTTTCCCCTCTTTTTTCACTGAAGAAATCAGCTCCCATATCCACAGTGGGTTTGGGTGGGTTGGCTGCCCTCTAGCACCCACAGCAGGGACCAGACACCCTCCAGTGCCACTGCCCTGGGATTCCCACTGCTGTTGGGAATCACAGTGCCATGGTAGGAAAAAGCTGAACTCCATCCTCCAGCCCAGGTGAGAGAGACCTGGAGCCCCTGGGAGATGCCCCCAGTCACGTCCACCTTCTGCAAGGGGTGATGAAGAGCTGGAAGCAGTTCTCCTGGTGCTGCCATGAGCAGCAGAGCAGAGAGGAGGCAGGCAGGGAAGAAGACCTGCATGTCACCACCACCTTCTTCCACTTGGATGACGTGGTGACAAACTGCACAGTGACAAACTGCACAGTGACATCCTCGTGCAGTGTCCTGACAACCCATCAGCAAGCTGCAAACAGCAAAGTGTGGCATGATAAGGGTGGTGGCATAAGGGCTTAGGCAAAAGTGCAGGTAGGCTGGAGGGAAGCCAGAAGTTCTCATGTAAGCATGACAAGGGCGTTATGTCCACAAGGCTCAGAGATCTCCATTTTGGCCAAAAAAGAGATGCCTATTTTTTTTCCTTTTCAAGGACAGTAATGTCACTGCAGTTTTTATCCAGGATACATCAGCACCCTCAGTGCAATGTCAGAGTGAGCTCTCACCCATCCACACAATCCCTCAGCCCTTCCCTATTTGCTCTCCACCTCCCTGTGCATGGCACAGTGCCGTCCTGTGTGTGATCCCATAGATCCCACCATGATTTGCATCCCTCACATCCCCCCAGAAGCCCACCCACCCATACACCCAGCAGATTAACATCACAGCCCTCCTCCTCCGTGAGCCACGTGCTGCTCCACAAACCTCATCCACCAGGCCTGGACTGGGATTCACCAGGAGAGAGGAATGCTCAGCTACTCCCCATGGGTACCTCCAAGCTGCCTCTGCTTGGTCTCATCCTTCTACAGCTTCTAATCCCTGCCATGAAGCTGGGACCAAGCTGACTGGCCCAGTCATCCCACCTATGAAGTTCCTTGAAGGCATCACATTGTAGATTCATGCCACAAGTTTAAGAACCTACTTCCATCAGCAGAGGGATATAATGGTGCTTCAGGGAGGACATGCTTCGAGTTTGTGAGGATCTAGAGACATTTCCCCAACAGAGAGAAGTAACAGATACTGAGGAAGTCTTAGGAAAGAGATTTGTTGCACCGAATCCCATGTACTTCAGGCATGGGAATGGAGTACTTGTGGCCTCTCCACAAGCCTCAATTCCATTTCATACAGCTCATGAACACAATGTTTCTTGGCATTAGTAGGGACTGGCGTTCATTTCTGGTCCATCAAACAAGTCTGAAAGACTGATTCAGCCCTTGGAAAAGTTTTCTAATTCCCTCTTCAAAAAGCTGAATAAAAAGCACCTGCCCTGCCCAAAACACTTCACCCCATGTTGCCAGTAAATCCTTCCAGAGCAGACATCAGCTCCAGCCTCCATCTCTGTGTGATTTTCTCCTCTCTACACAGCACTGCTTCAGAGGTGCTTCTGTGGAGCTGCTTTCCTAGTGCCTCTCCATTGAGATTTGATCTGGTTGTTTATCGAGCTTTGAACAGTGTTTGTAATTTAAGGAATTCACAAGATAGTGGTGAACACTTCCAGCCTAGCTGTGCTTTGAGTTACCAGGACAATCATTTAACATGTCCCTGGCTCCATGGGGCTATTTGCCAATTTAAAGGGTTCCAGCAGGCTCCTGTTAACCTCCCTGTATATTAAAGTGAAGTAATTTTTATCCTTAGGTCCTAAATTTCCACAGAAGTTCTTCAGTCATGCCCAGAGCCAGGCAACCTGCTGGCTGTGAGCAGTCTCAGAAAGTCAGCTTCTTTTCCTGTTTGTGACTTTGCCACTAATAGATGCTGATCTTTACCAAATCTGCACCTACTCACACTTAATATACAAACCTATGCTGACATCAGGATTGCTCACACATTGATCATCACAGCTATGAATAAGAGGATCCTGGCTCCTCATCTGCTCTTCATGCTGCTGGGACCATGCACCTCATCCCATCCCTTAACTGCATAAACTGAGAGTCACAGAATTGTAGAACAGTTTGGGTTGGAAGAGACCTTAAAGATCACTCAGTTTCAACCCCCCTGCCATGGTCAGGGACACCTCCCAACAGACCAAGTTGCTCAGAGAAATCCAAATGCAAACCCACTGCTGTCATGTGCTGACAGCAATGGCTCCCAAGCCTTCTATATGGTTATTTTTTGAGACCCTCCCCATATCCCCCCTGAATTTCATCTTAAAATTATATGGTGAAGACATTCCATGGATTGCCACCCAAACTAGTCTATTTTTGGCTGCTGTTCCTTTTCCTTTGGGGTCCCCAGGGATGTGGGATTTCACACAGACCACACGCAGGTATCGCTCAGTCCCATAAAGGGAATTTCTTGCCCATACCTTTATATGACTGCTATGATCCAGCAAGGATGGGGAGGCGCCCACATTTTGCCCACACAAGGGCTCATGTCTATTCACATGATGAAGGAAAAAGAAGGTCAGGAAGGGAGCACAGGCACTGCTCTGTGCCTGGTCCATTTGGGGCCAACTTCAAAATCTGGACTTCAGCGGTCCATTCAGTTTCCTTCTATTTTTCCGAATGAGCCAATTTCCCTACATATTTCTATAGCTTCATTTCTCAATCCATTCTAAGCAACGTCCATGACAGCAGTGAAGACAGGCTGAGGAAATATCCAGCATAAGTGTCACCAAAGTGACAGTTTCCTCCATGCAGTGACAGGCAGGTGCCCTGTACGTGATGAGAGGAGGAAGCAGACCTGCCAGGGTACAGGAGTGTGCACAGGGACATGGTGAGGGCTGGGTGCATTTTGATCACCCTTAGGTGGTTCTCCAGCACTTTTGGGATCTCACATGATAGACTTACAGAGTCACCCACACAGCTTTCCCAAGGAATAAGAAGTTATGGGATAAGGGAAAGGGAAATGAGCTGGCCAAACTCGCCCATGGGCCACAGCGCGAGCAACATCGGGGAAAAAACACAAGTCCTAGAGCATCAGTGTTTTGTGTGAGTGATGGGATGGCAGTCCCATGGATACTTCCAGCCCTGCCCTCTTGCATATCCAGCTGCAATCAGTATGTCACAAGAATCCGCAGACAGTCAAAAAAATTACAAAAACATGATGTGCTTTTTTTTTCCTCCTTTCTACGAGCCACCTGCTCCCAGTCAATGTGGAGCACAACCCTTTGTGTAGAAAATCCAATAAACAAAACTGTAAAGCATCTGTCCTGCAACTGGATCCCAGCCCATGGCAAAGAGTGAATCTGAGCCATGGCAAACAGCTGGGAATAGCATTTCATTCTTGTACTGTGCCTCACAGCCTGTACACAGCTTCCAATCAAAATCAAAAAATATAGGGGGAAAGAGAAAGGTAAAGGAATTCTGTATCATGAGAGGCTCAGGAAGTAAAAGGAGGAAATGGAGTTTGCCACAGTTTTATCATGACCACATACTACAGGTGAGCAGCCCAGCATTCTGCTCTTATTAAATTAAATTGTTAACTTTCTGAGGGGTTTTATGCAATTAGGAGAAAAAACCCATAGGTCAACTTCACCTACATGATAAAGCTTCACCCTCAGCAGACAGAAAGCCTTGACTTAGTCTTTCAGTCTGAAGAGTTCTGAGTCCTGGTAGGCCAGGAGCTAAGCTTACAGCATTCAGGGCTAGATTTAGGGAGTTGCCATGTCAACACACCTCCACCGTTAGCAAGAACACCTCAGAGACTGGGATGTGAACTAGAAGCCCTATTTTTAAGTCTCCATATTCAAATTCAGCCCAACACAAACCTCGGACTAAATTTCCCCTGCAACTGGAGAAATGCTGTTTGCTTCACCTAAGGTGAAATTTGTTCCACAGCCCCATGACCACCTTGGGCCAATAAAGTAAAAAAAAAATGTCCTTTTTTCTGAGCAGTGGCTGGAACATCCTTCTTCCTTAGAAGAATATCAGCCTATGGAAAAGTAAATCCACTCAGATATAACATTTCCAAGGTGGTGATTCTTCTCTCTCACTCTCAAAATGGGGGAAAGCTCTTTGCCAGTATGTAATTTCTTTCCTAATCACATTGCAGTGTCACATACCAGTGAGCTAAAGGCTCCCACAGCAGCGTTATTCTCCAGCATATGTGACTTTGTATAACATGTGCTTCACTCGGCAGTCATCAGCAACAGAGAGCAGGAGCATACTTCTTCCTCTATGACATTATTAGGCATTAAGAGCACTACATGGCAGTGCATTTCAGCTTCTTTATTTTCTCCCAGTAAAAGCAGCTTGGCCACCTGGTGTGCTGCACACACAGTTAAATTCCAAATGTAATGTATTTTGTAGCGAAAGAGATTAGAAAGCTGCTGTAATGAATCTCATTACCAGTGTCTTTATATCCTCATCTAGTTGGAAGCAGAGATCATCCAGACCTAGGTACTGTACATATTTAAAAGAATATCATCTACCCCTCAACCCTGTCATTACAAGACAAATTGTTTCCTTTGGCCTGATGTTCCAGCCATGTTTTTCTCAGTCTTAAAATATGTTAGCAGCCAGATTTTCTCAACAACTGAAGGCCATATTTCTAAGTGCTCATCACCCACAACTGGGCTAGATTGTTTTACAAGTGTTTGATTCCCATTTAGACACCTAAAATAAGAGCCAGATTTTTGGATATGCTCAAAAGCCTCCAAGATCTTCCAAAAATCTGGACCTAGAGTTACTTCAGTAACTTGCCAAATTAGTGGAAATTAAAGTAGACAGCATCTCATCATGTTACTCTCTGCAATGATAAACAAGCAAATTTACTGTTGTATCCATTTCAAAGCCCCATCCCCCCTTTCTAAGGCAGTTATTTGCTGGTCTTATTCAAATGCAGGACAGCATTTACAACTGTGATTTCTGTGTTAAAAAAATTCCAGATTTTCATATCACTCTTCATATGTTCTCAGAAGAAGAGAAAGATATAATTTAAGCTATATTTGATCAACATTTCCTAGGCAGTTCAATACATACAGAGGGACATGACCAGAAAACTTCAACCCAGAAAATGAATACTGGGAACAGAACTTCAGCTGGTGGGTTTGAGAGCAGAGTTCTTTGCATGTTTCAAAGCTGAATGCACACATCCTCCCCTGGACCACACCTGTGTTATGGCAGATAGGTTTCTCTCTTCCTGACTTTCAAGTATATGACTGCTCAAATATGTGTAATTGCATCACTTTTTCATGCTGTAAGTGCTTCATAAGACTGCAACTGAAATGCAAAGACCATCCCTCCCTTTCCATCCCATCCCTGTGCTCTTCCCTGACCTTGCACTTCAAGAATAGATGTGGGCCAAAACTGATTATCCTCTCTCCGAAATGTTTCCAAAATTCCAAGAATTTTCATATGAGCCTGACAGAAAGTCTCCAGACTGAAAATTATGGAGATAGTCAATCACCAAGGAGTAGTTGTGCAGGAGAATTCTTTAACCAGTTCCAGCAGGGTGAGGATTGCTCTGAGCTATGCCTCAAATTCTTCTAGAGCTGCTCCTCTTCTGCACAAGTAACTTAATGTTTATTAGGCAAGCAAATAAGATTTACTGGCTATGATCTGGGTGGTTGTAATAAACAGAACATTTCAGTTTCAGTGAGACACATTCCCTTCTACTCCTTCCTTGGATGAACCTTCACATTTCCTGATTTATAAGCATTGAGATTTTTAGATCAGCCAACTTCTGACTCGTGCTTCTATTTATCTATTTATTTACATAAACCTGCCTGATATGACTGTTCTTGCATGTGCTGCACCACATCTCAATACAGATTAACTCCTTCATCTATTCCAAACACTTCAGTGCAAATACACAAATTACAGAAGAGCATTTGAACTTATCCACAGTGGATCTTCTGACTGGATGGGAACACATGGCAAATATCCTTTGTAAGCAAGTTTTGCCTGTTCTAGAGGTAAGTAATATATTTTAGTGTGAAAATATAGCAGATTGGGATGATAAAACTTGTCCTATAATCAAAACTCTGAAAAAATACCTGGTTTTAGTTCCCTGATCTGATGATACAGATTTTCTGTATGACCTTGGGCCAATTGTTTAATGTTAGTTCCTCTGATGAAGATAAAGTCACCTCTTTCCTCCCACTCTGTCTGATGGTATGGTGTGGTCTCTTCCTATTTGTTACAATGCCAAAAAATTAAATTTAGGACTTTGGCTCCCCAGTATTTAATAACAAAAATATTTTAAGGAGAGCAAAGGGCCCAGCTAAATGTGCATACACCATTAAGAAAATCTCAGTCATTTCAGGTGACAGATTCAGTGCCAAACAGTAACAATACTCACATGCATATTCTAAAGAGAGCTTTCAGGTTTCCTCAACAGCCTGTTCTACCAAGGAGGTTCTGGAGCACCACCCTCCAAACCCTGAGGGCAAAGATATATTTTGCTGATTGTTTGGAGACTAGCAAATAGGGAGGAGATCTGCTGGAAGATGCAAGGAGAAAGCCAGACAAGTGCAAATGCCATCATTTACAGATAAACACAGGGCACATTTTAGTTTTGAATCCATGAGATTTGGTAGGCACAACAAGTTCCCTGTCCCTGCTGCTATCCTTCATCTCTTGCTCCAGTCTATCAGCATTGTAAGTCAGAATATCTGGATGTGGAGCACTCCCCATCTGAATGGGCCATTCATCTTCTGACACCGTGCAGGCAGAGCATGTGAAATGTCGAGAGATTACACACTGCCAGAGTGAGAGATTTCTTGATGCAATTAAAGCCTGGAGAACACATAAATCCTGGATTTAAATGACTCTCTCCAAAGAGCCACCACACACGGCCCCCTCCACCAACAGGGTGGGCTCAACACCCCCGAAACCAGCCCCAAATCCGATGGAGAAGATGGTGTTGGACCATGGAGATGGAGGTTTCCAGGGCGCAGCTTTCCTAAGGGGCTGTGCTTGAGGAGACAGTGATGGGTTGTTCTGACAGGTGAGGCAAACCTGGTGAAACAGCCCAGAGAAGCAGAGTGAGAAGCAGAGGAGAGATGAAACAGCAGTATCTGAATAAAACCGATGTCAGGGAGGCGGTCACGCTGATATAATATCAGCAATGAGAGGGAGAATGTAAGAAAAAGTACATGGTAAATTAAGCACCAAGGCTGTTAAAGGTCCAGTTATTTTCCAGCCAGTTGCCTTGTGATTGTTCGTTAAAGTACAATATCCAGCCCTGAAAAACAGCCACTGAAAGTTCACTCATTTTTCCTGTTGGCAAGTGGTCACAGGATCTGGAGACAACCTGCCTCCCCGGATCTTGACTCACTGCAGTGGTGTGGTTGGCCATTAATATTCATATAGAAGCTAATGGTGCAGAATTGGGCGTTTGCATTTGTCCTTCCTGGTGTTTCCTACACTTGAATGTGGGCAGCACTCCCATTTTTCATGGGACAGGCACATAACTTGGCACTGTGCTCAGGCCCTCACAGAGAGAAGACGGGAACTCCTATTTTCCGTTAAAAAAACAAACCAAATAAAATCATACATTCCTCAGAGCTGAGGACTGAAGCATGTCCTCCACATCAAAAACACTAGAGGACAAGGGAGAAGAATTGATTTCTGTTTGGTAGAAATCTTATGATTTTTAAGCCAGACTCCTGATCGTGGCAGTGCTGAGCGTGATGTTTTTAGCAATTTCTGAGTCATCAATCCTGGTTCTCCCGGCAGGAGAGGAAAGAAGATGCACAAGCAGCAGTGTCCTAAAACACCATGTTTACAGAAAAATGAAAGGAAAAAGAGGGTCTGTGGTGGCTTAGGGGGATGGTCATAAAAGCAAGCATCTCTTCCTCAGTACTTAACCCCCTCAATGCCTTTGGAAGGCAGCCTTGGCTGCAGCCCCAGGATTAGCAGGGTATTGACTCTCCAGCCCTCACCCTGCCATGGACCTGCAGGAAGGGAGATGCTCACTCCAGCAGGCTCAGCAGGGCACTGCTGAGTCCCTCCTGCTGCCCACATCTGGCACCAGGGACGGACACTCAACAGAGTGTAACCTTTTCCCTATAAAATCCCTGACTCCACTCCCAACCCCACTATCCGTAACCTTGTGACCGTAGCAATGCTGACTCTCCTGAACGTGCCAAACTCCTGCAACTCCCTCCTTGCTCTTTAGGAGCTGCCAGATGTGCAGAAGGTGCAGATGCTTCACAGCTGCACGCCCAGAGAGGTGCTGAGGGCTCAGGATGCTCCCCATGCAGGAAGGCTCTCCATCAACACCCACAGATGGGCTCCCTCCTGGAAGGAACCCGCCGGGGATGCAGACATCAGCCTGCCCCTTTTTGTGCCACCACTGAAGGGCTGTGACATCCTCCCACATCCCCGTTCCGTGGCACAGGAATGAAGGGAAAGAAGCGCCGCGGCTGAGCGCTGCCCCAAGCGCCCGCATCCCCAGCGTGGGCACGGCCAGACGAGCAGAACGTCGGCGGGCAGCGCTTCCCTCTCCCTGCAGATACCGCTCCGTCTCCGAGGACCGTGAGGGGGAGAAACAAACAGCTAGAGATGCAGGCTGGCTGGAGGTAGGCTGCCAGTGCCCCGTGCTAGCCTTGAAATGCGGGGCACCGCCGTCCTCGTTCGTGCCTGGCAGCGAAATCTCCGCCGCGCTCTGCCCCTGCCCGCCGCTCTCGCACGGGGGATTCTCGGGGCAGGGAGCTGCTCCCGGGTTGGCGTTGATTCATCTGCCGAGCAGCGTTGCGGGGCTGCGGGAGCTGGCAGGAAGCTCCCACACTGATTTTTGTCAAGAGCGCCGGGCAATAATGGAACGACACCTCGCCATGTTTGCAAACAAACACTGCCTCCTTTCCTGTTTAACACCATCTGCCACCCAACCCAATTTCCCTGCCCCCATCCCTTCCCAAAAATGACAGCCAGAGACAACTCCAAAAAGCAGCTGCTAAGCCAAAGCGTGCTCTTTTGTGCTCAGTTTTGAGAGGTGCTGGCAAGGCGGCTGCGGTCCCACGCACAGCGCGCACCTCGCTGCACGCTCAGGGCTGAGCAGCCGGCTGCCATGGGGGTTTATTTATTCCTTTACTGCAGACACAAACTAGTTCAATGTGGGTTTGCTTTCGGGCTCTTCCACTTTTGGGCCTTCCTGACCTCTCTGCTCTGTGGCAGGAGCTGGTGTGGATGTGGAGATGGAAGAAGGGACTTCACTCTCCATCTCCATCAGCAGATCAGATCAGTTTTTTTCCTTTCACAGATCCTTGTATCTTTCTCTAAGAGAACTTGTAGGCTCCAGATCTGGGCTGATCAGGTTAGGACACGTATCTGGCACCCACGCAATCACAAACACTTCCCCAGGGCTGCTGCACTGACTGATGTGCCTCCAGGGAGCAGATAAAAGTCTTCCAGGCTAGCCCAGCTAGCTTTTCTCATATGCTCTCCTTGTAACAGAGAAAAGGGAGTAAAAGGAAATAACTTCATATAGACAAGGAACACGTTTACCCAAAAAGGATCAAGCTTCTCAGGGCTTCAACCAAGGTGGGGGGACAAAATGATTCCTTGAGCAAAGAGACTGTTTGGTTGAAGAAAACCAAACACTGCTCACAGCTCTGCAGGTGGGAACCTGCTGCCTTATTCATCACAGAGCTGCAGAAAAGAGACAATGAGGGTGCTGCATTCCATAGTGCCCTGGTTAAGATATTAACACTCCTGGGACATCTACCCCCCCATTTCATTATTAACAACCAAGATGATTAACTAGAGTTCAGATGCACTGCATTAAAAATCAGAGGCTCTTTCATGCCACTTATTTCATACCTGTTCCCCATGGCACCTGCATCCTCTCCTTCACATGGCAGAGACATGGCAGTGGAGGCCACTGAGGTCACCATGAACATCCTTCTTCTGCAGTTGGATATTTCCCACAATACAAACTTTTAAATCACAAGAGATCAATCCTACATCCCTCTAGCAAACCAGTGATGCTGGGGAGGGGCAGAAGGAGAGGGTTCCTTGCAAGAAGCCACCCTGATGGATTTCTCAGGTCCTCATCACCTTTGAAAATATTTTTGACAAAAAATACTCAATGCATTTGATATAATTCTTGGTCTCTGAGCGTAAAACTGTGTGCACTGTGGACAGACCATGTGTTGTATCCAAGCTACCCATTCCTGTACTGGGAAAGGAGGTTCCTTCTCTTTTTTGAGTGGCTCCATCTCTGCAATACCAGTGGTTGGTGGAGGGAGGATGTCTACATTATTCTTCACCTTACAGACTGTTTCCTTTTTTGGGTGCAGTGGCCAGCCTGCCTTTTTTCCAAGGAAGAATCCTTTCAGTAGGCTATGATCTGCCAGAAAAATAAAGTACTTCCCATCTAGACAGTGATGATGTTTTATTCACAGCACAACAACTTAGCTTTCTTTTATCAGCTAATTTAGTCTTTTCTGCCCTAGTCACTGACCTGAAGATGAAGCCATCTGTCCACCCTCCAGTAGCCTTCAAGTTAGGTACCAAAATGTCACAGGATGTGGCACTGATGATCTTTAAGATGTTCCAAATGGAAAGCACTTGCCATGACCTCATGGCTTTTTAGATTTCTCATGATCTTCTCTGGCTTTTTCCCCTGGTACCAAATCACCTCAGGTTTTCATGTGAAGACTCTAAAGGAATTTAAGTATTTGAGAGCAACTATCATAATACTTCTTTAAACTATGTTTTGTAAGTTAGCTGCCACTGAGGTGGCTGGTCTATTTAAAGGCCACAGGTGAACAGCCATAAGGTAAATCCTCTCCCTGCCCACCAGGCACTCCAGGTACTACACTTTGGATCTTACAAAACTTGTAGTTTTAAAAGAGAGCAGATACTTGGTTATGAAGCCATGATGCCCTCAGTTGCTGAAATATCTTCTCTTGCCCTTGAGGCCACCCCTACTCTTGCTGTAAAACACAAGCTCCCTTTCACTGAGATTTCATTTGCTCTTTGATGCTCTCTGAGGCTTCTCATTTCCTATTTTGTTCTCCTGGTAATCAGATCCTCTCTGCTCATCTATCCCTGTCTGCAGAGATTGCTGCTGTGCACCCACTCCACTAAGCTTTCCAGCCCCTTGCCCTGCCCTGACAGGCAGGGTCCAAGGGACCCTGGGACCCAAGGGACCCAAGGGACCCAAGGGACCCAAGGGACAGTATGCTCTTTTCCTCCAGAGACTTGATTCCATGGGGTTTCATCCTCAGTTGTTGCAGAGAAATTTTTTTTTCCTGATTCAAACTCAGGAACTCAGAGTGCAATCCAGGCAGATAAGAACAGCTGTGAGTGATGCCCTCCTCCACCATCCCTCCTCAATCCTCCCTCCAAGGGCATGGGGAGCTAACCCTACCAGCAGCTATTTCAGCATGAGCCCATCCTCTCCATAAATCCCTGTTATTCTCCTTTCCAGATGTCCTAACCCTTTACATGCACCTGTATGTGTTTTCACAGAGAAATAGTATAACTACAGGGTCTATTTGACATTTCCCTTTTAATTCTTTCAAATAATATCTATTTGACTGGTTTGGGATTTGGCCTAGGTGTTTAGGACGAATCCATATTTTATCTCTGCATTTGTGTTTTAGAGAAACAAACCATGAGTTTGTCACCAGAAAGAGTCCTCAAAGCAAGCCCACATATCAGTGTGGCACTCAGAAGTGGGTTCACCTCTTTTGCCCTTTGGAATATAAATTCATTGATGGGTGTTGGATGTGCTTCTGTGGAAACTGACAGGCAGTTCAACTCTACATTTATGCCATAAAGAACATCACTGCCTTTTAGAAAGCAGATATTTCTTGCATCTTCCTCCTCCTCAAAATAAAACCCTCCCCCTGCTGTCTTCCTTTACCTCTGGATGAAAAAGTGGATTTCAGAGGCTGTTTTTGAAAGCTGTCATTGCCTTTTTTGTCTGCACATCCCATCATGAGGCATAAATGACTCTGGGCTAGCTCACATGCAAATTTTGCTACAAAACAAGCTTCTCTTTCATTGATTTTTTTCCATTTTATGGTTGGTCAGCTCAGTTGATTTGGGTATTTATAAATACCCATCTTTTCAGCCTTTCAGTTTCCTCCACTGCTGCTGCCCACAGCGCTGTTCTGGGCCAGGTGAAGTTCCTCTCCACCAGCAATCAGCAAAGGTTTATGGCACTCATAATGATGAAATTCCATCTGTCTCACAGCAGATCCCTCAGGAGGTTGCTAATCAAACAACATTCAATTAGCCCCTCCAGCTCTGCCACATATTCAGCTACATCATCTCCTCATCCTATGAAACTCAAAGGAGACAACGAAATTGCTTGGCTGTGGTGCACAAAGCTCTGTTACTTCTTCTGCAGCTTTCCCAAGCATTTATCTCCTCTTTTCTGAGGTTATAACAAATTCCTCAAAGGTGAGTAGGTTTAATTGCTGCAGAAATCAATTTTCCTTGGTGCCTGTTGGTTCTTACCTATAATCTGTTCTGAAAGAAAGTAGTGACCCTACTATCCACTGTATTGCAGCTCTTGTTTTCTTCCTTAAGGACTTCCACTTTTCCACGAAGTTTCCAGTTCCAGTTTTTTTCTTTTTTTTTTTTTACAAAGGTCTTCTCAGGCCACAGCAAACTCGACTCAAACTGGGAACCTGTTGCTCTGCTTAACCTGTTGCTTGGATTTGTTTAACTGCTTCATGAACTTCTGCTCACAAAACTGGGGGAAATAGGGCTGGATACCAAAAGCACCAAGCAGCTCTGCTTAAACCCTTTTCATCTTCATTAACATAACCTTCACTGTTGTCTCCAGAGATCTATCATAGTGATTTTAGTAAGGAGACTCTAAATGTGTGGAGGTAGAATTGAGTCCTTTAGCAGCATTGGGGCAGAGGGACATCGATTTTGGGGAACTGCAGCCATCTGCCTGAGTAATGGACAGACGACATGTGTTATTTAGGATGCCAATTGAATGTCTTCTAGGGTCATTTGGTTTGAATTAGCAAAAAAAGACATTCGTCTGAATTGCTGTAATTGATGAGGGCTGAAAAGCCACGATAAGAGCTGGACTTAAAGGATATAACCTAGGCTCTTCCCCACAGCTGTGCTGGGTTTTAACAGGACTTTTTCAAGCCTGTTAAGTGAACACAATGGAGCCAACACAATGGAGAGATATGTCCTTCCCACCCATGCAGAAAAACCCTACCAGAAATTGGCTAACAACAGACTTTGCATGCAAAGTTTTGAAAAGAGTTTTTCCAAGCCTGGAGGAAAAGGTCAGAACATCTCCAGACACTTGGGCCTATCTTTTATTTTACACAAACCTGTTCACCCATCACTGGTCTCAGGGAACGACCTTCCATAACCTACATGCTGGGTTTGGTTTGGAAGCAATGTCCCTTGAAAGCAGCTTCACAAGCATGTTTCCTGTCTTGCATGAAGTAGCTGCAATGGTGTGGCTCCAGCTGGCAGCAGGAGGTGGGCAAATTGGATTGCATGTCACAAAAACCCCTTCATCTTCAGCAGGGGCTTGTCTTGTGTTGCACATCATTATCAATAAGAGGAAATATCAGGAAATATTCAGAACTGTGTGCCTTGTTTAGATAGTACACAGGACAGACTGCTCTAAAAGGCTTGGAGGGTAGAGTGTGGTGTTGGAGTTCCTTTTTGGTACAGTCTCTGTTTTTAATGGCAGGCAAGGATGGACAGATCTAATGAAGTGGTGAAGTGGGGTCAGGCAGAGCAGGGTCCATCCCACTCCCCTGCTGGTGGTTTTTGTGCTCTTGATCAGTGACATCTTTTCTCTGTGGCCCAGGCTGCCACAGAGGAAACACAGACATGATATTTCCCTCCTCTGGTGCCTTCCTTTCATGTTCAGCTTAAAGCACATCAGGCAATGGTCTACTTCTCACCTTCTTTTGCTGTGCTGCCATCATTGCAGAGCTTTGTCTCACTTCAGCTATCTAGAAATGACCATAGTGCAAATATTAAGCAGCACTGAGAGCTGAAACTCTGCTTCCATCTTATTTCCTTAGATGCCAACAAATAATGTCATGGCATCAGGGATGACACACCACGCCCTGATACACCAGAAGTGACACAACACACTGAAACCAAGACATGACAAAAATTTCAGGCATACACATTTCCACCCCTGAACCTCTCTGCAGGTGGCAGAGAGAGACAGGAGTAGATCCTGCAAAGCACATCCCACTTTGCAGGAGCTTCACAGCTTCCAACAGATGAACTAGCTGAACCTGCAGCTTGGCTGGGTTTTGCCTTCATCATTAAACTGCTCTGAGGAAGAGAACAGCACTAAACATCAGGTTGTTGGACAGAAGGAGATATGAAGCTTTATTTCTGAGTCATCATTTCCAGCTGAGTTTTGTGTAGCTCACTAGGTGGTAAGAGACATTGTCACTTGACTTCCATTGTGACTTGTAGACTTTGCCATCACCATAGAGGCTTGGTGTCTGAGGGGCAATGGCAGGGCAGGACTTACAGACCCTGGTGAATCTATACTGAGGTGGTGTCAACTAATCTGCTCTCAGTGCTACCAAGAGCTACACAAAAACAGACTCAGAGCTCAGTAATTCCTCTTTCAAATCTGTCTTGCCCTTTGCCCAGGTCCTCTCTGGTGTGTGTGCATCCACAGGGGCGAGGAGCCAGGTTCTCAGCATCCCCACCTCCTCCCAGGCAGACTGTGCTGCTGCCAGCAGTGCTATCCCCCCTGCTGTTCAGGCTATTTTTCTTCTGCAGATCAATAGAGAACTTCAGCTCTGTCTCATCCCAACTGCACTAAACAAGTGGCACTTCAATACCACAATGACAGCTTCCTAAAATACTCCAAGACAGATAGTCAGGGAAAGCCCCATGGGTTAGACTGGAGTGGGGCAGAGGAATGACACATTCAAAACACTAAACTTTCCTCAAGGCTGACCTGTCCCAGCCCCTGCCCCAGCCCCAGAAATGAAGAGTTTTCCTCTGCCAGAGGTTTGTAGCCTTTGCCATGTGCAAGGTGCAAGCAACCAGTCAAGACAGAATCTGGTTTCTTGTCACCTTAATTGGCATCTCAAAAGCTGAAGGTAAGTCCTTGTGCATGCAGCAGGCAGGAAAGAAGTCTTTCAGACAGCCTTGCATCTGGAAACCCTCTGCCAAACACAGACTTTCTGTCACAGACAGCTCCTCCTTGAAAAGAAATGTGCCCATGACCATTTTGGAGCAATCTGACCTTTTTCATGGAGATATATGCCTCCCTGTCAATGGCTCATAAATGGATGAACAGCTCAGCTCTTTTTAATAGAGTTAGGCACAGGGTAATAATAGACTTGTGCAGCTCTCTCTCTTTGCTTAATTCATCTTTCTACAAATCATTAACATTGTTGGAATAACTGCTATCATTAGCTTGGATTCCTCCTCTCAGCATTGCGGTGAGCAGCTCGTGGGAAATGGGGTTTCCCACTCCTGTTTGCACAACAGAGACTCAGGGCAGGGCCTTTCATTCTCCTGTCAAAGGAGGAAAGGTGCTGGATAAAGCAGGCTGAACTCCTTTCCTCCTCCACCAAAGAGCAGATCACAGGGATAAGAGGAGACAGAGCGTGGGCTTCAGCTGAGGCTCTCAGCACAGAGGTTGTAGCCCAAACCCAGCACAAGTAAAAGCCATGCAAGCCTCTCCTACATCTTCTAACCCATGCAAGTTTTCCTGTGGTCTCCACACACAAGCAAACGATGCCTTCCTCCTCCCACAGTTCCTGTGAGGATGATGATCAACAACCAATAATGGTAAAACTTTTTCGCTTGCACTTGTTTTCAGAATTTCTGAGCCAAGAACCCAAGTGCCTACAGACTTCAGGACACAGCATGGCCACGACAGTGATGTCCCTGTACAGCATCTATCAGGTTTAATGCCAAGTTGATATTCCCTTTGAAGTGTTGGCAGCTTCTGGAAGCTGAACAGAGCCTCGCTGCTGTGTGGCCTGGTGAATCCAGAGCTGGTCTGAGCTAAATTCACAGCGGGCATAGCCTGGTGCTGGATCAAAGCAGCCTGTTCCTGGCACTGCTCTGGGCAACCTGCCTGCCTGCATGGTGGAGGGAGCTCTGCTTGTTGCTGCTGCCAGCCACAGGGACATCACGGAGAAGGAAGAAAAACCTCTGGGTGCATTTCTTGGCATGTGCTTTGGTTGATCAGCAAAACAACCCGAAGCCCAATCCTGTGGTTCATCAGTCCCCAAATTATTAACAAGTCCACAGCAGTGGATGTGTCTCAGCCCTCAGCTCTGGGCCTGATCCCGCGGTTGGAATCTGCACATGTATCTGATTAGCATTGTGGGATCATCCTTTAATTAAATTTACTGTGTTTGGTTTATGAGCACAGCGGTCTGGACTTGATGACAGCAGTACACAGGATGGGGTCCGTGGCTATTTATGTGTGTTGGGGCGCGATGCACGCTCTCTTTCCATGTGCACAGCCCTAAATGATATTCCTGGGATTGCACATGTGCAGCCGAGGACAGCAATTGGCCTGGGCTCGACAGCATTGTGTGACTCTTCCAGTAATCTGAAATGGTCATTTCCTAGCAGTCTGTTTGTTTCTGTGTCAAGGGAAATAATCTAATTTGAGCACTGTAAAATTTACAATTATTGTGCAACAATTTTAACGAGGCGGAGTGGAGGGGGGGATATTGGGAGAACACTGGGATAAATTGATGTGGTGTGAAGGTGAAAGCAAGGCAAAGCTGCTCCCCAGAAACCAAAATCTACCGCTCGCTTAACAGTGCTGCCATCTGCAATTAATGAAAGTTCATGAATGAACCCAGTCCTCCCATATACCACGAGCAGAGCTATGCAAAGATGAGAGACCTGTAAAGCACATGGCTTAAAGGCATCCACATCCTCACAAAGCAAGCTGAACTGGAGTTTGCTGCCCTGACACAACTTTTTCCAGTAAAGTGTCTGAGCCAGATTACGTGTACTATCAAACCTGCTCAGACCACTGGGAGTCAAAGTGTCCTGGGCCAGGTTTATGCACATTATGTTCTCTCTTAAAACATCTCTTTGGTGAGTCCTGTCTCTCCTGCATTCAGCCTATTCCAATATTATAAATTTTCAGTCCAGTGGTTCCAGTTTGGCAATTGTGCAGAACTGAGGCTGTGTTCAGGTCTTTACTGGGCTTGACCCAGAGAGCAGAACCCACCCAGCCATTAGCACTGGCTGGTGCAAGGCACAGTCCTTGAACAAGGGACTGTAGGGGTTTCCCTGGTAGCAGTGTAAAGGAATATCCTCCAGATATTGCTCACAGGGAGGCATCCAAGGACCTAGAGAAGATTTTGACTCTGGTTTTAAAGTTCTGCTCTGCTCATTGCTTCATGTGCAAAAAGCCAGGCAGTCCTGCTGTATTTACTTGAAGGAAAGAAACTGCTGTGGAGGTGGCAGCACAGCCCAAAGGCTGTGCTCCTTTGGGGTGGAAAGCCAACCTGCAGATCCCTCTACTATGGGGTAACAGAAAAGACACACCTCAGTCAACAGTCCTTGTGACAGGTAGCTGGGATAAGAGAATGGACTCCTGTGTCCTTGGCAAGACGGGAAAACCTCAGTGTCAGGAGACTTGACTGGTTCTTCTTGCTGCTCTTGTGTCCACTGAAAAGGCTGCAGAGGGGGTGACTTGCACCAGTGCCTCCCAGAGTTTTGAGGGAGCCAATATTATGGCATTTGGTCCTATTTTCCCCTGAGAAGGAGTTTTGCTGGCTGTGTTTCCAAGAAGAGAAGAGCTCTGCATTCTTTCTCATCATTAAACCGCAGTTACACATGTACCACATGGGCAAAGACCATGAGCACCAACCAAGAGACCCCAGGGTAAGTTCTCTGGGTTTCATTTCTGTTGGCAGGATGGTGAAAGAGAGGATGGGGCTGCCTGCACAGGGTTTTGAATGGTTCTGCTCATGTTTTCCTTAGAACACTGTGCTCATACTCCTGGGAAGAGTCTTCTCTCTATTCTGACATTGCTCATATCTTGCAAACGCTTGACCAAGTGCATCTTTCTCTAATCATGCAAGTCAGCCCCTCTCCACTGCCTGGGCTGTGCTCATGGTGGCCATTATCCAGTTCCTCCTGTCCTGCTCTGGTGTCAGGCAAAAGAGGAACCACACCTCGACCACAACTGGGGTTTGTGTCTTGTTTGAGGCACTCCCCAAGAGGACACTTCATGCCATCCCAAAAGCTGCACTCCAGCTAATGCACAGTGAGCCCTAGAGGGAAATTCTTCAGGAGGAGGTGAGAGCCAATGAGCAGAGTGGTTACTGAGCTTGTCACAGGCAGCAGTGCATTGGGTTACCACCACCAGAACTGGCTAGAGCCAAGCAGTCCTCTTCTCCAGCACCTTCAAGTCTCTCTCTGCCCCAGGGCCAGGAGCACTGAGAACAGGCAGGACCAAAGGGAAAGTCACATCTCATAAGCCAGAGGCAAGCTAGATCATCAAGTGTTCAGGGGCAGAAGTAGGAGAAAAACCCCAGGACATGTTGCACCTCCCTCAGCAAGGTCAAGCCATTCACCTTGGTGCTCATGTGGTCTCTTCCAAAGCATCTGGAATGAAGAAAACAAGCCTCAAAGAACAGGAAAATGGGATTGTAAAATATAAAAATCAGCTTTTGAAGTAGGAGGAGGTGGAGAACCAGGAACAGCTCCTCCATTCCTCTTTTGGATAGTCTAGGTTAAGGGAATAGTGTTATATATATGAATAATAGCTATGAATAATAGCAGGTGGACAAGGACTGTACAAGTTTTAACAGATATTACATAGCTCACAGGATAAATTCAGAATTCTGCAGGAGGATGGTACTTGGCACCCTGTGTAATTCAGCAGTGGCACACTGCACCAGGGAATAGATGGCATCTTGACCAAGGCTGAGAGCTCAGAAGGATGCAGAAAAGGGAAAAAACATTTAAAAAGACCTCAGACCATGTCACAGACTTAGTTAAGGCACAGAATTTGGAATTGAGTGCAGCGGAAGGGGAGGACAAACCTGTCAGGGCACTTGGCAATGTCTAAACAAGGAAATTGAGTTGTGAACATGGTAGAGGGAAAGTCATCTTCTGGCTGGCACAGGGTTCTTCAGCTGTCCCCTCCAATACCTGGTGGTGGCCACTGCCTGCTGTCCTAGGCTGGTAGGGCCTCTTTTCACCATCATTGCCCCGTGGGGGACAGTGCATGATAAACCCCCATGTTAAGACAGAAGACAGTGGCATTTGGGGTGGGCACAAGGGGCCATGAACCAGAGGCCAAGTGTCACTTTTAAGAAGCCTGGAAAGAAGGTCTGGTCTATGGGTTCATGTTTTCATAACACTGTAGTGTTACAACACTGAGACAAATCATCTGTCAGCCCAAAGAAGTGCATGATGTTGAGATGAAATAGATACGGGAACAGGAGGCTCTTGACATTTGCAATATGCATTTCCACAAAGAAAACAAACACAAAAGAAAAGGAGAATACGAAATACAAAGCAATCATCTCACCAGCTCTAAGTACTGGGGGAAAATGAAAGGGAAAATTTCCACCCAAGCTACTTAGAGTGTGATAAAAATGCAAAATTCACACAAGGCTCTTTTTCCTCACTTCAAAACCCACAGGGTCTCTTGACCCAGGGCAGCATTCCTCCGCTTTACACACTCAACCTCATCATTCACCTGGTGATTACAGCACCGGGATGAACTGTGAGAGCTTCTGTTGCAGCAGTATGAGTAGATGCACCATGTACCTTCATCTTTCCTCATTTGCTTTCCTCCATAAGTAAATATAGCCCAGGAAATAGTCACTACTCAAGAGGTGTGAGGGGATAGATCTTGACCTTTTAATTTCGTTAAATTACAGCGAGACTAAATCAAGGACCCCATCAGCACCACGCTAATTTCAACACATTATTCTTTTTAGGCCTTCAATCTACTTCCCCACAGAAATGATAAGTCGTGGAAACATGTAAGAGATGGACTTGAGGCAAGGAACAAAGAAAGGACAAATCACACTAATTTAATTTACTTGCTTAATCACATTTCATATCTCATTTATTTGAGATATACAGATGAGCAAAATTCATACGGACACAGATATTGAAAAGCCAAAAATAAAGCCACGAGCAGTTTCATCTTTGAGTTGTGCAGAAAATGAAAGTGAGAAAAAGAGACAGAGATTGTGCTAG
Source organism: Peucedramus taeniatus (assembly GCA_013400575.1). Lineage (NCBI taxonomy): Eukaryota > Metazoa > Chordata > Aves > Passeriformes > Fringillidae > Peucedramus > Peucedramus taeniatus. The sequence continues at coordinate 246,548 of WBNO01022965.1, forward strand.
CTAGCAGATGCTGCAAGGGGACAGGGAATATACAGTTTGTTCTTTCTGTGATGTCTCTGACCTCATCTTTCCCTTTTCCACACTATTCCATAAGTATTTTTGTCTTCTTGGTTCTATTGCTACATTTTCCCATTCTTGTTTTTGTTTTGCTCTGGAATCCAACCATCTTTGAGAGGATGTTTCCTGGGCTACTTTCTTGTGGTATTCATTGAAATACTTCTAGTGGATGACCTAAAGGGGTTATAAATGACTTTGAGTTACTCCATCTACAGCTCAAATCCACCAGAAGTAGAGTTTCTCTGACTTATAAATGTAATCCTAAGAAACAGTTCCAACAAGCAGGATTTCCTAATTTTAATTCCTGAAGTGAATGGTATAAAAACCCCCAGGGATCTGCCAGTTCTGTGCCACCCAGAGCTTCAAATCCTAATTTTATTGCTGTGTTGTATTCTGAGAGCAGCTGGGAACAGTTGAAAATCTGGGTCTCTATCTTCTCACATCCAAATCTGTCTTTAAATCTCACTTCTTCAAACAATCTCTCCTTACTTTTTTCAGCACTGACAAGTTCCAGGTGCCCCCATACTCTTCTCCAATGTCTGCTTATCATCTTAAGCATTATTCTTACTTTGGAAATAGACTAATCCACATTTACAGCCACACAGAGCAATAAATATGACCATAAAATTATGTTTTTTTCAAACTATCAGCCAGTGGCCAGATGTGAAGCTTCACAGATGTAGATTGGCACATTATTTCAGCTCCATGAAGTCCTGCACTCTTGCAGAACCACAGAATTGTCACCTGGAGGAGTCTCCACTGCTCGTGGCTATTGAGAAAAGCCTGGATAAAGCAGTGGCAGCTTCACCCAGGGTCATAAACCTGCACAAGCAGAAAACATCATGCCTAAAACCTCATAACCTTCTGTCCCTCCTCTGCCACCACTGATCCAAAGCCTCCCCTGTTTGACAAGAGAGCTATGGCCTTCCTGCCTTCCATTACCTCCTCCTGACTTTCACACATCACATCTCCACATTCTCTTCATCCCCACATACGAATGCTATGATCAGCATCCACATCTGATCTACCAGAAAGAAAAAAAAAAAAGACCTTTAGATCATTTAGTCTAGTCTGGGGCACTTTTTTAGTCTAATTATGAGTGTAAGAGAGTTCAGATGCATGGACATGAGCTGTGAGATGCCAGTGGCTTTAGTACCAGAGCACAGGCCTTGGCCTATTTTATTTTTAAGCAAAAATGTGAGCATTATGTCTATAGACATTGTTTTTTTTTTTTGCTTCTCTGCATCTCCACCAATCCCACCCAAAATTCCTCATCCACACAGTGTCCCAGTTCTCAGCAATGCCTTACACTGAGATAAGTCACACTTGATGTTGCCTCAAAATTCAGGAAGCAAAAGTAGTGCATTATTACCAAGTTACTGAAGAACAGATGTCAGTAAATGAAAGAATTAAGTCACAGGAATCATCTCAGATCAATATGTGATCACAGTTCTCAAGGAAGTGAACAACAAACTGTAAATCATCATCTTTGACCCAGGCCAGCACTGTTTGCTTCAGTGACCACTTTACATCCATCTGAGAGATCCTGGTCCAAGCCTGGTGGGAGAGATTCAGCTGACCCAGGGCTGGCACTGAACAGCCTGACTGTGTGCAGAGCAGCAGACATTTGTGTTATGCAGTTCAGCTGGTTCTAAACCACAGAGCTTTAGGGTCAGATAATCACACCCATTTTCTCTACATTGGCTATAAAAGAAGACATTTGTGGCACCTTCACTGCCCAGCTCTGTCTCTGCTCTGACCATCTTGCCAACACTCAGGCCAGACAAATTCCCTGAAATATGGGATTGGTGCCCTCAAGTACACTCTGTAACAAATACCCTAGTATTTATCTTCAGGTAGGACTGTGTTGGGAAATTATCTGGCATTTCCCCAGCAGGCTCTTGAACACACAGAATTCACAGATGTATCAAATTTACTTTTTTCCTGTCCAGGTCTAGCACCATTAAACACACTGAGAAGACTTTCAGTACCATCCAAAAGGAAACCATATCCTTACAAATGGTCCTCACACAGTTTAATCTGAATCAGACACATGCTGGACTGTATAAATATCATCGTTATGCCTCATTCCTATAAAAACAATAAGTATTGGGAGCTTTGTTGTTTGCCTAGGAGGCAAAGCTGGTGCCAGGCAGCACCAGGCAGGCTGCCAGGCAGGAGGTGGACATGGTTACAGAAACAGTCTTTTCTAGATCTGGCCTCTGAAAATGGTGAAAAAAGCTTCTGTGAGTGAAGGTTTTCACATTGGTTGCATATGAAAGGCAGGCAGATGCAAAGGAAGGCTGAATGCTGCACTGATCTCACAGCTTGGGTAAGATACAGGGGCAAACTCAATGACTCTTTGGTTAAAATGAGAGGAATCACATGAATTTCCAACTCTAATTATGCCTCCCTGTCCTCACTTATGCAAGAGTTTTGATTTTTCAACAGAAATTTAGATATTCCACGAGTTCCTCAGAAATTTGTCATTTTTCACCTTGAAGTGCTGCAGTGTTTCCTGAAGCTGTTGTTGATTTATTCCATGCTTCTATTGCTATCATCATTACTTACAGACTAGCTGGATTACATCCTGTCTGACAAATGTGAGCTATCTTTTGGGAACCCTTGTTTGCAGCACGAAAGGACAGCACAACAGGGACTTGGGCCTTAGGGGGCAGTGGATGAAGTAGTCTGTAATTTCCACAGGTCTCTCTGGTTTTTACTCTTCTGACTCTGTCTTTTTGTGTGTTTGGCTATTTGAAAGCAAGAGGCACTTGTCATATTATGTAATAAAAGTTTTGGAAGGCCTCTAAAATGGTCTTTCTTCCTACCTCATCCCTTGCACCCACTTGGAAACCCTGACCTGCTGTATCTCTGAACAACTGCATCTTTACACTCGGTGAAAGGGTGGTTAGAGTGTTGCTGCTCCCTGGGTAAAGCTCATAGTCAGCCACAGGAGTCCTTAACCCCATTTTACAGATATTTAGAAACAGGTATTTTATTTTACAGAAATTTAGACTGCAAATGATCAGATCATACTTGCCAGTAAGCACTTAGGAACTATATTCTTGTGCTCTGGCAGAACAGTAAAGCCAACCAAGCTCCACTTACAAAATTTCCTTCCTATCATACATATTTCAGCCATCGTTAAAAAAAAAAAAAAAGGTATCAAAACACAGCCAAGCTGTAAAATCTGACCATCTGCAGGGTGGTTGGTGGGAAACCATTTTTACTTTGCCATGAGAGGCATTTTTCCAAAGCTGTCTTACAGCTACCACCAAAGACCACTAGATTATTTACTAGTCCAACATCTGTCAAGAAATAATTAGGTTGTTAAAGGGAGATTGTTAGTTACCAGCATTAGGTGTCCATTAACATTAATTGAACTCCTCAGAATTATTTAGGAGCAAAGTCTGGCCCCATTGAAGTTAATGGGAGCCTTTCAATTAACTCTTGACTGACTTGATGGATGGCAGATAGAAAAGTGATGGGTTTCTTTTCAAGCCATATATCCATGAATGCCAACATCTGCTACAGGGACACTGTCTCAGTGAGGCTGGCTGCTGAGGGAGTAATTGAAACAACCCATCCACTTTGGGTTACTCAGTAAAATCTCATCCACACCTGAAAAAGTACTCACCTGTCATATTTCTTCTCTGCTTGACCTGGAAATACACACTGGGACATGGAGGTGCTTGTTTCTAAGCCAGCCTACACATCCCCCACACTCATATCAGCACAAGGATCCACACAGTGTTTTAAAGATTTTGTTTTTAAATCCATCAGCCTGAATCCAGGGCAGTCCTTGGGAAATAGGTATCAGAGGATTTGGAGGATGGTTCAAGGTGTAAGTCAGAGCAGTCTGCAAGGTGCCTTAGCCCACCCTGGCCTTCAGCAGGATGTTCTCCAATTTGAGCTGATCTGATTCTGGTCTAACAAAATTTTCTGGTCTGCTAACAAAAGTTTCTGTGGCGATTTTGGAATACCAGGATCAACTCTGATGCAACAGTGGGGCAGATAAAAGGGGGGCTCTCACACAGCTGAATTTTAGCCCATCACCCACAGCCCTAAAGAGAGAACAAGCATGCCTTCACAGCCACATGTGTCTAAAAGAGAGAAATGAAATCGTTGGTGGGTAATTAGCATTGCTGATATTTATACCATTAAGGATCCAGGGAGAAGTGAAACAAGGGTGTGTCATGTATTCACTGATTGGAGATTATATTTCTGCTGATGCTGATATTTCAATGTGACAATTTTCCCTCACCATGTAGTCCACAGGGATGGGTTTGATTTGATCTTCTGGTTGAGAAGTGAGGGTCTAACCTCAATGTCACCTGCAGCATGGAACAATAGACTTTCCAAATGGAAAACATTAGTTTTGCACTAATACATGAGTACAGATTTCTGGACTTCACTGCTAGGTTAGGAGTTAAACTTTTAGTTATCAGATCCCTTGTGTGATATAAACTATCATTATGAGATACATTTTCTTTCCATTATGCTGTAATAAAACCCTCCTGCTTATAATATAAATATATACATTTCCTCTGAGGCATCCTATTTGCTAAAGAACATCATGGAAATCTAATCTCCTTTTAATCAATAAAACACCAAATGATGTTTCTATTTAATGCAAACTTTGCTTCTTACCATGTAATGAACCTGTTTCTATTAAGAACACAGCCATTAATGGGATAAGTAATGCATTACTACTATTCCACTGCTACAGTCAGGTTTCTCTTAGTATTTCCATTATAAACTCAACTATTTAAGAGTCTGCAATTTTCTGAGCTGGTTTGCCTATAAAATCCTTTTATATTGCTTGAGGGCTTGGGGCTTGGGGGCTTGGCTGGTTATTGTCATGTGCAGGGTCTCTCTCTCTTGCCCAGCCCCAGACTCACTGCGTGACCCTGGCCAAGCCATTTAACCTTTTAGAACTTTAGTCAGTCCAAATGGAAAAGGGTCTAAAGAAGAGAGATGCCTCAGAGGCAAGAGAGATCCAAGTTTAACTACATTTGAAAGAATGACCCTAGGGAATGATAATGGACTGGAGAGACTTTTGCTTTTGGGACATGAGTGCAATTTATTGTAAGCTAGTAATGAAAAGAAAATGGAAGCAAGGCATTTTGCCAAGAATAAAAACTATGGGTGACTGCTCAAACCATTTCTGATGGATGCCTATCAGAAGAGATAAACAGCTGTAATTTGGGCCAGAAAATACTTATGACCCAATCTATGCTTTTGCAAAGGTACTCTTTATTCCTGCTTTTGCCAAGCTATTGCTGAAGGAAGTTCAAGACCTTTTTCTTCATAAGATGCTCACCCAGAATATTTTATATCCTTATTGGGTTGTGCTAGATCTCAGTCATATTGTTTCTATTATCTGATAAATGACAGGGCTTTGAAGAAAAGGGACAAGAAACATGTATTAGGAAACTCAGAAACATGTATTCACTGGAGCAGAAGTTGAAGGGAATTTGAAGATTAACAAACACTTTGATGAGCAGAGAGCAGAATAAAACGAGGGGACAGATATTTCACAGATGAATTTCATGCTCACACCCTCATGAATTCTGTTTCCTCCCATGCAAGCAGATTAGACTGCGAGACTGGATCCTCCACTGGGGCAGGGAGAAGGTGCCTCCAGTGCAAAAGGTCTGTCCCTTGCATGGATTGCTGACCTGACATTGCAGTTTAAGGCAGCAGTGGTGGGACAGTTTGCATTTCAAGCTGGTTTAGCAGCTCTAGCTCAAAATAAAAGGGAGGATGAAGCTCTGCATGCTAACTAGAGCTAATGTCCAAATTACCTTCCCTTTGTTCTTGCTCCAGCCTGAGTGAAGAGGAAGAATTTATTCACTGTGCTGCACTGGAGCAGATTGCTCAGAGTGGTTGTGGAATCTGTCTCACTGGAGGTATCCTAGAACTGTCTGGATGCAATCCTGTGGAGTGTGCTCTGGGGAGAGCCTGACTGAGCAGGGATGTTGGACTAGGTGACCCACTGTGGTCCCTTCCAACCTCACCCATTTTGTGATCCTGTGAAGGACTTGTAGGACAGATGTGTGTGAAACAGCCTTAATGGGTGAGGAATTCTGGCTGCAGGAGAACTGGAAAGGCCATCTTTGACTCCTCTTTCTTTCTCCCTTCTCTCTGAACACTGAGACTGAATAAAGGTAAATACTGGCTTGGGAACATCATAAGAGGGGACACCACAGCTTTGAACCCCTCTAGACAGCTTAGACACCAGCCTGGAGATTAATAAGAGAGGGCCTTTTATTGACCCTCAGGGAGACTCCCTTATTAATCCAGTCATCAGAGTATATTTTCTGGCACTTACTGCCATCTTCAGTTTCCAGTCAAATATAAGGCATAGATGGCCTGGCAATGTGGCCTGGCAGTCTGGTGTTGGGACAGTGATTCCCTTGTCATGTTCTTCCAAACTACTGCGTCAGTTGCCTTTACACATGTATAGATATTATTTTTCTCCATCATACTCAGTTGAGGTTTCTGAGTTTTATTTCACAGGTTTGAGTGTAAGAACCACTTCTCTGGACTTGGGAGTGAATCCTTACTCTGATTGCCTGACTCAGGGACCACAGACAAAATATCTCTAAATATGCAGGAGAAAAAGCAATAGTTACTGTCTCCTCTTGACAACTGAGGGAACACGAAGTATCAGCAACATTTAAGGTCATTGGAGGTCCCCATAGCAGAGTCAGAAACCAGTGTTAGTTCTCCTAATTCCAACAGAGAGCCTTAATCCTGAGATGGGTCAGGTATGATACATGATGTGCAACATGTTTTGATATAAAAAGATGGCTGAGGTGTTTTTTGCACCTGAAGCTCCAGCAGGATGCTCTGAGGGAAGGACCAGCCCATCCAAAATGTCCAGCTGTGACTGTGCTGGTGGAGGGGGCAAAGAGGAAAGAACAAAGGAGGAAATTGGCAGAGAGAGCCATCACATCCAGAGGCTTTATCCTAGCACAGGTAACACTTTCATTATTTCACATTTATTTTCTTGCCATGTTAAGGAAGGGGAAAATAGACACGCTTATTTCTCCTGCTCATTTTCCTGGACCATCTGGTGCTGAAGCAGATATCACTGCGAAGAAGGGGAAGATGTCACAGCTTTCACTAATAGCTGTGGGAGGAAAATAATTATTTTAAAAGTATGTGGGCTGTACAAACCGTACTTGTTAAGTCAAACTACCAGGAAACTTATTTCAGACACAAAACATTTGATATTAAGTAATCAGTAATGTTAGAGATCAGCAATCCCAGCCGTACATGTCAGGCTCAGTTCTGCTGTAAGCACAGCCCTAACTCAGGCCCCACTTCACTGAAGCCCATGCACAATCTTTTTGGTTTTCTGTTTTGAGTAAGAATTAGAAATTATAGACAAGTCTGTGCCACAGATTATTCTCAGTATGTATATCAGGGATTGCAATCAGGCAGGGAAACAGGTCAGGAGAAAAGGTGAAGCCAATAACGTGACATGTGTCACCTTCTAAGCAATGACAAGAACATATTGATTTAGTCCCCCTTAGCTCTAGTTCATCCTGTATTTTTTCTCTAAAGCCCTCAGGGTGTCTATGTACACTTGCAGTTCTAGATGATTTCATAATTTATAATTATTAATCCTTGAAGCGCCAGAGATGTGAAGACAAATGAAGTATTTGTCCTACATAGGGGTACTCAGAAACATCACTCACTGGACAGAAACTGGGTAAATTTGCAATTGTCACTCAGTAACTTTTTTAGGGGTCTTTTGGAAATATCTTGAAAACTTTCTGATTCAGATGAGAATCTTGCAAAATATGTGGAATGATAATTGAAAATAAGGCTTTTTTAAAAATCAGATTGAACAATTTGACTCATGAATAGTCTTCTTTTTTTGGAATGAAGTGAACATTTCCTCTTCTTCCCCCCAAACAAATCTGTTTCACTGAAATGTTGGCGTTTGAAAAATGTTGATAAACTGTAGTTACAATGAGAGCTAGTCAGAGAATGGAAACAGATTTGGTAAATGAGTGTAAACAAAACAGCTTGAATTTGATTCCTGGTATTTTATGGAGTTGCTTTGCTGGTTCTTTGTAAACAAGTAGAAGGAGGACTTTGGGCATTCAGAAAAAAAAAAACAAACACAATGCCCAGAATGTTTCCAAATTTCTGCCAGACTGAACTAATAGTATTCAGCATTCAATAAAGCACAATGCAGCATCCTATTATTTTCCTGTTTGGAGTATTCTTTTAATCAGATGGGAGCCAGTCACCCAGTGGAAGTAGTGGATGTGCAGAAGGAACAGTTTAAAAACCAAACACCTGATCATTGCTGTCTGAAGAAATTATTGAGTGCTGAGTTGCAAATGCTCATGAAGACATGTGGTTCATGTCTAGACAAAAGCAAGATGATAGAGATATTTATGGAAATAGAGAAATATGCCCCACTCTACAGTACATCACCTCCTTACTCTATAAAAAAAGATCATCTTGGAGTGTTCTGGACAGTCCTATGAGTCTAGCTACATTGCAAATGTAAGTTTTTGAGTGTTGTCAAGCCAGAAATATTTATCAATATTAGTTCAAAGGTATGTTTTCTAACTATGTAAGTACCTCATCCAACAGGACTTTGCTAAAAGTTCTGGAGAGAAGGTCACAGATACGACCTCCAGAGGTTTTTGTTGGAAACACTGCACTTGGTTCTTTTTCAAAGGGAGATGCCATATCCAATTGGAAATAAAAGATGTCTATTGGAAACTTAATGCAATTTTATTGGAGCTAAATTCAATCTCTCCTTTTTTGATGCAGTAATGGGTCAGCAAACAGAACTCAAGAGTGCAGCCTCAGACAAGTAATGCTGCTGTGGTCAGAGGTGCCACTGGCAGAAGTGTGCTTCATAAACAAGAAACCCCTAAAAAAATGTTTAGAATACTTAAAAGAATAGAGCTCTTCTCAGTTACTACAGACCTGCAAACACTCAACAACAAGGTTTTTCCCAGCCATCACCACAAGGCCAAGCTTCAAACAGAAAATCCATGCCCTAGATAAAGAAGATCATTTCTCTAATGTTATTTTTCCTTCCTTCCTCAAATAGGTTATACAGCAAGCTCTCTACTTCAGCTGGTTAAAGCAGACCATGCATGAGGGAGTGGGAGACACACACAGAGTCAGACCCTCCATTTATATAATCTCCATTGACTTCAGTGCAGTGCCACAAATTTATAGCAGGAAAGGGTCTGCCTACAGACTCTAAGGGATTGATTGGTAACCTACAACAAGCCATTTCCAGATAGTAAGGTATTTTTGTGAAATGATTCTTCCTATGTCTTGACTATGAAACAGAAACAAACAGAGGCAGAGGTTACACTGTGATATTTATGATACCCAAAAAGGAACACAGTGTATTTGAAATGCTTGATAACCCAATTTACACATTTATTGTGCAAAAGAGCCATTTATTTAAGGGCAAAAAAAAACCACACCTATACATTTAAAAGCATTTTTTAAAAAAGGGAATTATTTTGAAAGTGCAAAGTGAGAAAATATTTTTCAACTGTTTTTCTCTCTTCTCTCTTTTCTTTTGGTCGCTGGCAAGAAATACAGCAAGGTAACACTTCAAATGGTAGAGATCATTCATAACATCTCCATCCACTTTCCACGCCTGCTTTGGCAGCCTGGCTTGTGTCATAACTATCACAAGTTTATTTATAGTTCAGGGGCATTGTGGGAGGTCAGGCAAGGAGGAAGAAATTCTGATTAAACCACTAGGGAGTCCAGAGAGGAATCTTGTTGTGCTAGGGGTGTTCTTGGAGTTGTTTGGGTTTTGTGGTCTTGGGTTACTTTTTATTTTAATGCTCATTTACAAAATAACATGCATTGGAAGTTATTCCTTCTTTTGATTTCTCCATGTTCCTCCTCTGTGGCTGTTTTAGCAGTGATGGTCTAGAAAAGAGTGAGTGATGACTCTTCTCAGAGATGACACAACAGGTCACGAGAGGTTTCTGTGTTGGTGGCTCTTGGTGAGCTGACAGAGATGGTCCTCTGTGGACTCAGCCTCAAGAAGAGCTGGTACCCTGCTGTCAAGAATGGTCTGTGCTGTCCAAAAGCTGCAAAATATTGAAATTACAGAAGCAATGAGCTGGCCTGAGCTCGGAGAATTTATGGGCAGGCTTTTCCTCACTGCTGTCCTCGTGGATGAAGGAAGCAGTGGTTACCAGTCAAAAATTCCAACTCTCTGCTCTCTTTCCTTTTGGTCTCTATACACCAGCACCAAGGAAGGAGCCAGGTCTAAATTCCCTGCAGCACTGAACTATCTGCTTCTTCTCTTTCTCCTTCAGGGCATTTTCTTCCATCCAGAGGGTGCTTGAGTGCTCTGCAGAGGGTTGGAGAAAGCACAGGTCATCACAGGGTATAGAAGAAAATTTATGATAGAGAGTTGCAGTGCACCTCAAAGGACTCTTGGGGTAGGAGTGGGCACATCCTGGGAAAACCAGGCTCTCCTGCCATCTGTTGTGCAGCAGAGCTCTCTCTGCAAGCTGGAATGGGCATATCAAGGACTCCCTTGAGCAAATACAGGACAACAATTTCCAAAGTTTTGTATGAAAGGGATACTCAGGGTGCTACTTCTTCAGCAAGGCAGTAGCACAGTGGTGGCAAGCCAGAGACAGTTAATACACCAGCTTTTAGCTGGGATTCACTTGGTATATGCAGATACAGATGAGGCTCAATTTTCAATCTCATGCTGCCTGGAACACATGACAGGGTCAACAGGCTGCTGTAGAGATCAAGAGAAGAGATCAGCCTTCCGAAAATTCAATATTAATTATTGAATATTTATGTTTACCAGGGGGAATGAGTGATCAGGATTTCTCTCCAAGGCTGTATATGAATCTTTGTATTTCAAGAACAATATAAATCAGGCCTTTTTATTTGTCATTTGTGTGAGATGAAAATTAACATCACAAGCATTATTAATAAGGCATGAATGACAGAAAGGAGAGGAAGCAGAGCAGCTCGCTCCCTATAAGTTTCTCTTTCTGTATATTAAGTAGATTTATCATGTGCTAATTCCCTGCTCTACTCACTTTTTTCCCTTCTTCCTGGCAAATTAGGGTTTCAATAGCATTCACATGCCCCTGATTAATATACCTGCCCTTCAGCCATCAAATTACAGCCTTTAACAAATATTAACAAATTCATCCTCGTGGCAACCCTCATATCAAAGGCACCAGGTACCAGCTCTGCTCCCTGGGGTGGCACTGGGGGAGGCAGATGGAGGTCTCAGGGGTGGGTTAAGGCAGAGAATAACAACACAGCAGCACTAAAACAGAGGCTAAAGGATTGGTACAAAGAACGTGCAGAGGAAGACCAGACCATTAGGTCTGGTCTGGTGTGGACCAGACCTAATGATCACAGGGGTTCTTCTGGCCCTCAGAATCCATCTAATAGAAGTCAGCTCTCCCTCTCTTTAGGCCCTTTGGCCATGCATCTCCACCTGTTTCATAAAGGGAATTATTGTCCTCACTCTTACAGGTGAGGAAAGTGAGAATCTGAGAAATTAGGGCCCCAGGCTCAGGGATACTCAGGTGTTTGACTTTAACAGAATTTCACTTAAAACTGCAAGTCTGTCAGGTGTGTTGGCTCAAGAGCTTAACCCTCAGATTTACAGCCCATTTGCTCAGCCTGAGCACAGAGGCAATGTGGAGGGCAGTTTTTGTCCACCTTGGTCCTTCTGGGTGACCAGATGTGGACACACAGATGCCAATGCTCACAGGAAAGTCCACAGAGATGAGGACAGGCATTATCTGTCTACCCAGACAGAGACGTGAATATTTGGCACAGACACAAAGAGGTGCAGATGAAACTCCTCCAGCAACCACCAAAGCTCCTGTAAGAGGGAAGGAAAAATTCTAAGTGGCTGTTTGGATCACCCTGGGGACAGTCCTGGGCTGCAGTCACCCCTCTCAGTGATCAGCACCAAAACCTGCCTTTGGACAAAACACATCTTGGCAAAAACATTGCTCCTGGTGAGATTTTAGTTTCCTTAAAATGGACTGAAGAAGTTATGCTCATTCAACAGTCTTTTTTTCCAATGTTTTGTTTTAAAATGCCACTTTGTTCTGTCTTCTCCCCACTCCTTACAAAAAATCCCCACAGTCAGTCTACCACCAAAACAGATTTTTGACTATTCTCCTCCCCCTGCTTGCACCCTTCAGATTCCCAAACCAGGTTTGTGTCCAGTGGGTAGATGTGTCTCCAGCTATAAAGACAAAATGTCCATGACTGCTGAGAAATCCTCTCTCATGCTCTTCAAGCTATTTACTGTGCAATATTTATATATTACAATATTACACCTAATCATAATTAACAATGATACTTAGCAGCATCTATATGGCTCTTCACACCTTTAAAGTGCTGTGCAAACACTCATTAATTAATCTTTGCTTCAGGGATCCTGTGCAGCAGTCTCTTCCACAGGGCACCACGAGCCATCCCCAGGAATGGAGCCAGAGCATGCCTGGTGCTGGGGAGTGCAAATTTCTCCTGCAGGGAAGGTTCAGCTCTCCACTTCTGGGAGGCAAGGAGGCCTGCCTTGCTGCCCCCAGAGGAGATGTGAAATGGCAAAAACCTGGAGGAATGGGCAATATAGACAAGAGAGGGACAAATGGTGGGGACTAACTGGTCTTACACCCCAGTGCTGGTGCTGGTCCTGCATGAGGATCTTTAGCCACTTAGTGAAAGTCAGTGCCTTTTCTTGGGGCAGCCCCAATCCTGTGTGCTGGTGATGCCAAGGTCCCCACAGCCAACCCAGAGCTGGGGGATTGAGAAGGAAAGGAAAGGAAAGGAAAGGAAAGGAAAGGAAAGGAAAGGAAAGGAAAGGAAAGGAAAGGAAAGGAAAGGAAAGGAAAGGAAAGGAAAGGAAAGGAAAGGAAAGGAAAGGAAAGGAAAGGAAAGGAAAGGAAAGGAAAGGAAAAAAAAAAAAAAGGTGATGGTGGGACAGGCAGGACAAGGTGTGTGGCAAAGGCCACCAGTGCAGGAGCACGTCTGCCCCTTCCAGGTCTCCTTCACACAGCACTCCCCACTGCCCCTGCCTGGGTCCTTGGAGGGGAATTCTCTCCAGTTTGCATTAACAGCAGGTACTTTTTTTTTGCATCCTGTGCAGTCCTTTCAATGCTGGTATCTCTGTATCTCTGCCTGGATGAAATGCGTCTTTTCTCAGCTTTTCACTGTCTTGCTCTGAAATCTCTGCTCCCATCCCTCCACAGAGCTCAGTAACAGCTTGCTTCGTCTTCCTACTGTCAGCACTCTGCTTTGACCCTTTAATCAGGGGACTTGGCTTTTATCTGGAAGACATATGCCTTAGGTGTCTTGTATAAGGTGCCACACAAAGCAAATTCAGCCAGGCCTGCCAATAACACATCATCTAACCAGATGGGGATAAACAGACTTGAATTCATTTGCTCCTTTTTCTCTACTCAGTAGCACCAGAGAAAAGGCTGTTACTAGCTTTATGTAATGTCTCTGGGTACAGGGTTTTTGTGCTTTGCATTTGAGGAGAGCTTAGGTCAGCCTCACAGCTTCTTTCCATTAGAGATGGTTGGCATTAATAAAATGAGGACCCTTTTGCCACTTGTGCCTATGACACTGGAGGTACCAAATATGAATGATGTCATGGAGGGATGGAAGGCTTTTGCTTTTTTTTTCTTTTTTTTTTTTAGCTCAGTAAAATCTCAGTGGTGTTTTTTGTGCAATTTGGATAAAATAAGGAGGAAGTGTGAGGTGCCCTAAGCAAAGATATATGGTTTGTGTTGAATTGTCAATGGAGAAGTGACCAAGCTCTTTTTTATTTTTTTCCTTTGGTGACCTCAGCAAGATTGGTATCTAGATCTCATCAGCTGAAGTGAAAGAGTTATTATTACAGAGCCTGGAGCAGAGCTGACATACTTGCAATGAATGAAGCTGTTTCTAGCTTAGGGAATTCAAGTGGCCAGGCCAGGGACATGATCTACACAGTAAGAGCAGACACCAGCATTCAGACCAACAAAATGGGCCTCAGCCAGTAGAAAGAACAAAGAAACACTTCTGAAAACAGTTTTCTTCTGAAAGTACTAATTGGAATATTCAAAGGCAGCATCATTATCTGCTTCCCCCTCCCCCCCCAACCTCATCCTGCCCCCAAATACTTTTTAAAGAGATTATTTTTCCTTTGACCCTCTCCATTAAAATCATCCATTTTTCTCCTTGGGAAATTTCAAAAATGGCAGGACATCCTTAAAACATCTTTTCAAAGCAAATTTCATCTAGTTAAGAGCAAACAGACATGGGGACAATTGCCTTTCTGTGAGGGGACATATTCCTCCTGTAACAAGGCTCCTTGCCATTGTCACAGTTGAATTACAGCTGTGAGTCAGAGGCAGTGACACACTGTGGAAGTCCTTGGCCATGGGACAGCACCCCTCTAGGAGGATGGCAAGGCTTGGTATTTATTACAGGATGTAGTTGATGCAGAAGGAGACACCAGCCCCCACATCACCATCCTGGAATCTGCACAAACGGGGTTCGTGAGGAGCTCACATTTTAAATAAAGCAAAGTGCATGCTCATTTACTGATTGGGATTACAGACACATGGAGATTAGGGCCCTGAGCAGGCATCCCCTGAAGGCAACAAGAGGGGAAAAAAATTGCCATCAGCTTAAGTGAGCATATGGCCAGTCACTCTGAGAGTCAAGGTCATCTGGGAAACACTCAGCATTGCTGATATTTCACACCCCAGGTGAATGCATTAACCCTGCTTGCAAACAGTCATCTCTGTGCACAAACCTCAGTCTGAATTTAGGCAGAAGCAAGGCTGTGATCACACTGCCTGCCAGCTCCTACGAAAATTGACGGAGTGGAAGAGGTCTCAAAGACCATGAAACTTTTGGAGCTTAATTAAAAGCAGCATCTGGGCAAATTAAGGCAGAGAGACTGAAATCAGTGCCTCTGCAGACAAAGAGGCAGGCAGCACCTTGCTGCTGCACATCTGCCTCTGCCCAGCCAGGGCCCTGCAAGGACCTGGAGACACGATGGGGACAGGTCCTCCATCACCACTCAGGAAATCACTGGTTCTTAGTTGAGATTGTGCAACTGCACATGCATCTGAAGGCATGGGATCCCATTTAATGGATATTTTATTATGTATTTGTTGGGGGAAAACTGTGCATGAATAAAAAATGGAAGATACTCTGTGTAAGTAGCATTTCTACCTGTTTTAAATATCCTGGGTACTCAAAAGCAAAAATAAAAGAGCCAAGCAGGCCACTCCTCTGCTTTACAGAGGTTTTTGGTTTTGTCCACTCAGATCTTGGTTCCATCAGTCTGTCCACAATAGTCTTTTCAGATGTGCCACAGCACAGCTCAACCTTGGGCCTCCTTAATCTGATACAGCAGAGTGGTGAAAATAGGCAAGGCCAGATGTTCAAATACCTCACTTTGGCAGCAAGAGAAGTGAACTGAGGGAGAGGTCAAGGGCCAGGAGAAGAGAAATGGGAGAAAGGCCACAACTTCCAGTAAAAAAAAGTACCCAAGCTCAGAAAGGGCATGGAAGCAAAATAATGAAGTCAAGGACCTCACATGCCTCTGCTGCAGCTGGAAAGCGCTTAAGCCTGAAAGTCGGATTTGGATCTGTCACAATAACACTGTGGATTTCAGATTGATTGCATTATAACTCACAGGTGCTCCTTGTTCCATGCATTTCTTCCTTCTTGCCCCCACAACAGGCTTTAAACTCCAGCACAGGAGACAGATTAAAAAGGTTGTTTCTTGCATTCTCCTTAACACCACCAGGTCTCTGTTGTATTTACAAACATATATTTTAGCACAAAGGGCCCTATGGAGGAAACCCAACTGCTGTCAGAGGGCTGCTTTGATGGACTCAGTAAACACGATATTTTGGTGACAGGTAATCTTCATACTGAACTGATTAATTCCAGAACACAGGAACAATGGCCTTTTTCATCTGCTGAATAATGCATGGATGGCATTGCCACTGGTAAGCAGCAGGGTTCCCAGTTAGCAATAGAAATTCACACACCCATGCTATTTTAATAAGCTATCACTGTTAAAGAAGTCTATTTACGTTACTCATCTTCAACATTTGCACAAACATGTCAACTGGGGAAGTGTGTGGGGGGAGGTAGGAGGGAAAAATGAGGTCATGTTCATATACACTTTCTTAGCTCTTTAATTTATATAAGCCTGAAAATTAAGCAAAAAACCACCTTAATCCCAAGGGAGTGAAAGCGCCATGACCACTACCTGAAACCTGGATAATATGAACAGAGGGCAAACAGAACACAGCAGAAGAGAAAAGACAGGTCAAGGATTACATGGAGAGCTGGGCATGGACTGCTCCAGAGCTTTGTGAACTGGAACCATCCTGGGTTTTGGCCATCAGCCTGCTCCACTGGGCCATTGGTCTCTTTGGAGCCACCTGGACAATGGCCTTGTCACTGTCTCCCCATGAACCAGCCAAGAGCTCCCAAAGGAGCCAGACCTAGCAGGTGTCCTGGCCTAATGCACTGGGGCTTGGGACAGGGGCCACCAGTCTGGATCTCAGGGCTTGGGTTATGAGTTGCAGGCAGCAGAAGGAATCAGCTCTTAATTATGGGATCAAGGGTCAGATTGACTCTTAAATTTAAGTGTACTGTAAGCTAGATGGTTAATGTCTTTTGTAGCCAATGGAGATCTAGTCAATGCTCATCATCTGTAGAAGTCCATTGTTCTTGATTCTACATAATATTGGTCAGGAGATAAAATATTTTGCCTAAGAGAGGCATCTGGTACCATTAGAGGTTCTGGGGTGTCCTGGCTAACTCCCAGCTACTGCACCATAGGGGTGCAGTTTTCCATAGATTTTGGGTAATGTTTGCTAGCCTCAGGGAGATATCTTGGATAAAAGAGGACATTTAAAATGACATCAGATGCCTATGTTTAGACAAATGTATGACATCCCTGACCTTCATTGACTATAATGGGGATTTGGACAGCTGGACATCTAAATCTGTGGGCTGAATCCCACCCAAAAATGTCAAAGTCTCCTCGTTTTCAGCAGAGCAGGCTATTAGAGGTCAGATTTTCAAGAAAGCAGCTCCTATTTTGGCATCTGTTCAGCTGTGAAATTTGCAAGTGTGATCAAAGCAAGGCTGAGTCCCTCTGAACGAGATGGGGGCTGAGCAGGGGAATCCATCTGCTCCCCCTCTCCTCATGCCCCAACTACTCTGTTCAAAGTAGAGGTTAAATCTAGTCTGAGGACAGGCCTGCAGAGCTGGAAGGCCCAGACCCAGGAGAACAAGGTGTGTGCAGTGGATCCATGTGTGCACAGCACAGGACACACAACCACACGTGGTCTCACACGACCCTGAAACCACCAGATTGCTCTCCAGCCAACAGCACTGACAGAAATATGATAATTGTTCCTTTTCCCCATGTCACTGCATCCCTTATCTATTTCTCTCGGAAATAAAGTGCTTTTAAAGCAGGGAGCAAACTGGTCTACCCCAAGCAGTTCATCTCATACATGGCTTCCATTTTATCTCATCATTTTGGGTCTTGATGTTGGTCCAGCTTCATCCCCAGTGACCTCACACCTAAGGCTTCGTTTGCTTCATTTCATGGTAAGTATTGCTATCATAACATTCATTCCTTTAAATCGCACTCCAAAGTTTTGCTGCTTCTTAGCTGCCTGGAAGAATATTTCTCCCCCCTTCTGTGGCATGCATCTCTGGAAAGTTACAGGAAGAGATTTCCTACCATTTGGAGAGTGGGGCTGTTCCCAAAAGAGCATAAGAATGGCGTAAGTGTATTTTTCAGGGCATGACTATTTTACTACATAACAGCTCACTGATTTATATAATTCTATTAGAAGCTTTGAGGCTTTATTTATTTTATTTGTTTTGGCTTTGCAAATAGAAAAATAGGGGGGAAATATTGCCCAAATCTTTGCTATGGGACACTTTGGAATGTATTAATGTACATAGGGCTTGAGGAGTGCCCAGCTATGAGAGGAAGGAGCTGGGGCCCAGGGGCGGCCCCAGCATCACATTGTGAAATGTGTTTTTTCAGTCTCTCTGGGGACCAGTAATTGCACACATCAGAAAAGCTTTAAGGTAACCAATGTAGAGGGTAATGGCTGTATAAGGAGATCAACTGGCAGAACACATTGAACTAATTTTTTTCCAACCTCACCCAAATTTTTCTTTAAAATCCTTCCCGTTGTGTTTGTGGAGAAGCATGAGAAACTTCCCTGAGGTTTTCTGAGAAACCAGGGAAGGAGGAGAAGGAGGACGAGGAGGAATGGTGGTCAGTAAGAGAACTTTTTTCTTCCTTTGTGGCTCCCTCATTTCCCCCAGCCCAACCATAATTAAACTTTCTGTTGTACCGACTGTGCTGGTCACTAATGGGAAAATGCAAACAGACATCCCCCCTCTGCAGGGATTATATTCCAAAATAAAAAGACCAGGGAGAATTGTTGTGCTGTTAGCACAGCCGTGGTAAGAAATGGGGACTTTTAAAAAGTTATTCACCAACACTTCCAGCCAGCTTTTTAGCACCTGCAGACAACAGGGCGTTTGCTCTTCTCAAACAAAATTTTGAAGAAACTGATTTTGTCGGCGCCGATTTCGGTTGTTTGCTGCGAAACACCGCAGAAGCGTGGCCTGGTTTTCAGCAATTTGTCTTCTAATACTCCAACCTCACTTAACCTGGCTCACTTTTTTTGAATATCTTTTGAGCTCCCACACAGTCTATAATGGGATTTTCCTCATAGCTCCCTGCAGAAAGCTACTCTGCAGTGATTTGGAGGAGCGAAGGAAGCGGGAGCTGAAGGAGAGCGGAAAAGGAAGCTATTTTGAGCACAAAGCCTCTAGGCAGATGTAGCTTGTGGAACTATCACATGCAGCCCGAGTTATTGGAGCAAATCAATACTAATTATTTTAAGGCTGAGGCCTTATGCTGGGGCTTCTCAGAGTGCTCATGGTGATCTTTTATTGCTTCTTTTGTAAATTTGCGGTGTGAGCTGTTATCGCGGTGTGCACAGCAAGGGTGCTCTGAGGAAAGGGAAGTCCCACTGTTTAGTCTCACCATACTCTCCAGCACCCTTGTACAACCTCTGTCTGCAGCAGGGTGTGCAAACCTCAGTGAGGGATGGATTTCATGCTTTGAGTCCTTTGCAGGATGGGAGGTTTCCAAAAACTCCCATCCTTCAAGGACAGCACCGTGATCAGACCTTTGCTTTAGGAGAAAAGATTCCCTCAAGGCCCCTTCAAACAGCCTCACCACAAATGAGATGAGAAAGGAGTTTGAGATCCACAAACTGAACACTGGTACCACCTCAAAGCAGGAAGACTGAACGTTCCTGAATCAGTGCAGCTGAGGGCACCTTCTCCACACTCCTCCATCAAGGAAGGTGCTTCATCCCCTTCACAAAGACAGCATTCCCATGGCCATTGCCATACTCATTTATAGGACACAGCAGTTTGCAACCATAACTCGAGACCAGGATCCTATCAATGGTCCAAACTCTCCCTCCAATCAACACAGCTGTTTATTGGATCTCCACTGATACTGGAGATGAATTTTCAGGGGAAAATTGCTCTTATCTGGCCACCTAAATTATCAACTCAGTGGCTGCTCAGCCCAAATCCAAGAGCTATCCTGTGGAGAAGGCTGTTTCACATTTCACTGCTCCCAGCACAGCATCTGTGGGATTTGGTATTACCCGTATCCCAAACAGGATCATGCAACAGAAGTGATCTACAGCAACCATCCCACAGTATTTTTATTACCTCCAGAAGCTCCTGTGTTCCTTCTGCTGCCTGATGATCTTGAAGAAAGAGGAGCTAAGGGGTAGAAGTGCTGTGCAGGGCCATTCCTGCAAGGGTCCTGCTTTGTACAGGATGAAGGAATGCAGCTGCATCTCAGCGCCGTGCTCAAGTAATCATGAGTACAGCAAAGCTGGCTTTGATGCATGACATGGGGCTGGGGAGGGCAAGGGTAGCCAGAAGGTCAACCATAAAAATCAGTGCAGTGATATCCACCACCATTCAGTTTCTCCATTTTACAGAGGGGGTTATAATGTTTTTCTTTTTTAAAGGCTCTTCCCTGCATTGATTTTATTTTCCGTGATTCAGTGGCTGAACCAGGAAACATAAAATGAATTGTCTGTTTCCTTCTATGAGGGTTTTTCATTCTTATTATTTTTAGAAGGAAAAAAGTTAATTATATTTCCAACGAAAATACTGATTTGATATGTGAAGTTTTGGTTTAGCAAACAACAAGAAACAAGACTTCAATATTTTCCAAAATGTTTTTCTTACATTTTTGGGGGTGAAAAACCTTGAAAATGTGGTGTGATTTTGCCAAGTTTCAATTTAACCAAAAATGACTTGTTTATAGTGAGTGAACTACTGTCTGAGAACTTGCTTCACGTAGTTCCATTCTCCACTAACCTCTTTTTGTCTTTTTAGATTTGAAATTCTTCAGGGAAGAGACTGACTTTCCTTTCACACAGGGGAGAGCACTTTGAAGATAAAAATTGTTAGAGCAGTGCTAAGTATTGTGTAGCCTCGGAAGAATGTGTTATCAGCTTACAAAGCCCCTTTGAAAAGTAGCATACACTCAAAGACACTGACATCTGTCTGTAAAAAGAAAAAAAAAAAAAAAAGGGAAAAAAAAGGTGTAGGTGGGGTTTACTGTCTGCTATATAACTTTCTCCCAGACCTTGACTGCATGAAACATACTGCAAGTGAGGCAGAGTTTTTCACAGTAACATCTACTCCTGACGAAACTGTTTTTAAGGATTCTGTAGCAGCACAGGAATGCCAAAGATTTCTGCATTCAGATCCACAAAAACCTCCCTGGGTCACAGCAAACCAGCCCAGACTGCACAAAAACGTGACTCAGCAGATCAAGGTTTATTAACCAACAGATGATTTTCAGGTGAGCCCACCTCTTCTGGGAAATTGTATTCCAGGAAGGTTTTTCTCATTGTCTCAGTGAGTATCACTGCAGCAAACGGAGTCATCAGCACAAAGAGAGCTTTGGAGATGTGTGTGTGAGACCCAACCATTCTGTGTTGTCTTTATAAGGGAAAATAACTTGTGGCTTCTCCCTCCCTGGCTAGGCTGCCTTTCTGAAAGGCTGCAGGGAACTCCAGGAATAATGCCTGGTATTTCTTCAGTCATTGTAACATTCTGCTGTATTCTGGCTGGTGGGGGACCTTCACTGATGGAAGAACTGGGACTATTAACCCATCTTTAGAAGCAGTTGCCCTTCCTGCCTCCACTCTACCACTGCTGGCCATGTCTGTGCCACAGCCAGTTCTACAGACCCATGTACCCAGGTTGCTCCACCTCTAGTCCAGTCTGTACTGTTTTCCAAAGAAAAATTCCTGCCTGCACATTGAAATCAGGAAAATGCATCCCCTGAAAAGGGTGAGACAAGCAATCAGTGCTGACAGGTTGTGTCCATGGGAACACATTTAACTGTTGCTGCTCATCCAGCAGCCTTCATAGCCCAGCACCAAGACTCCTGTTTGGAGACACCCTGAGTCAGCTGAGTCAGAGAGGCTGAGCAGCTGGGGACTCCCCTGGAGTGCTAGACAACTTTTTAAGGTCCTACAGATGTTTTAGTACCTGTGGGATTGAAGGGTGGATGGTGTTTTAGCTCATGAGATCAGAGACCTGCTGTCCATGGATCCAGTTGGTGATTTCAGACCCCACTGTGGTGCCCTGTGGTGCAAGGGAGGCTGTCTGGGGCACCCAGCTCTGCTCCCAACTCTGGGGGCAGCCCTTGGAGTTGGTGACATGCTCCACCACGTAGCAGAATCTCACTTGGCCAAACCAAGGGGTGAATCTGAAGGACAAAAGCCCCACAGAGCAAACAGACTCCCTCCTTTCCCTCAATGTCCAAGGCTGATCCTGCCAATTCATCTTTCAGAACTGCTTGGGAGCACGGGACAGTCTGACCTTGCAGATCAGCCATAGGACTGGGAGCCATGGGAGAGCTTGGAAAGGCACTGCAGCCAAATGGAAAATTTCTTCAGAGACCCCCAAACTTCCCTATGCCTTTGGATCACTGTCCTCCATCTCACATGGGTGCATGGAGTCCAGCTGCTTCTCCTACTCTCAAGACACTTGTGCATCTGCTAAGGGGTTGTTCAGCCTAATTAAACTGGAGATCCCTTCTACAGCTGTCACAGAACTGCATCCACTTCTGATTGTTGCAAGAAGGCTCTGCCATGAAGCAGAGCACAGCCTGTGCCTCCTGTTGACCCCAGCTGCCTCCCCACCTCTAAAAAGCTCAAACAGAATGGTATAAACTCATCCACATGCAGGAATGTAGGAAAATTACCCATGAAATAAGGGCAAACACCTCAAGCCATAAGCTCTCAGCTAGAGCATAAACAGCTAATAAGTAGTTATTATTTTTTGTTTGTTTGCTTGTTTGTTTAGTTTCAAGACTTCCATTAAAAGCAAACCCAAGTCCTGGGGCAAGATAAGAGCCAAACTTGATGTGTGAAAAAGTTCATTAAGGCAACTTGTTTCCTGAGGACAACATAATTTATAAATTTTGGTCTCAAAAAAAAGATTGAGCACTATCTTCACCAGGCATGTCTACCCTCCAGAACCTGGTAGTCCTTTTTTAAACCTGGGGCAGTAAATTTGCCCTATCCCAGCTCAGGTTTAACTGGTGATTTGCCACAGACAAGAGAAGCCTTTACAGCTTCTCAGAGTCACTCCCACCCTGCCTTTATGTGGCAGGAGCTTTCAGAGCCATCACAGGGCCCATTTATTGACATTAGGTTTTCAGAGTATCCCTCAGAGATGATAGCCAAACTGCCAACAGCTCCTTCAATAATCTTCTGAACTTAGGGCTTTATATCCTTCTTCCCAACAATATATAATTTTTATGGGCTGTTTCACAACTGAGGACCCCAAAGCACTTTACACAAGGTCAGTAGCAGCACCTCATTTCACCAAAGGAAAATTGCAGCACAGAGAAGGTTGGAACCCCAAACCACATCATCAGAATCCCAAATAAATGTAGGAAACTGTGGGACATAATTCTGCCTTGTTGGTTTGAGCCACCCATGCTGGTGCCCCACAAGGAGACCACAGGTTCAAGGTTCTGGAAGATGTCCCCATGCCCCAGAAGACATTTTCAGGAGGTCTTAAATGTTCTTTGGGATATATAGGCACAGATTAGGGGTTTTCCCTCTTTGTTCAGATCCTATTGCTGCACCACACTGACTCCATGTGGTGTTGGCTGAGGGAAAACTATCCAGGAGAAAGAGGGATTGCTGGGATGTGTTCAGAGGGAAAAGACAGGTGAGCAGTGATGTTCACATCACACTAATTATCTTTACCCAGAGCATGTGTTCATGGCACTCAGTGAGCCTTTCCAATAACATGTATTCTGATATTCATTTAAATGGGGGGGGGGGAGAATATCACATTTTTATAAAATGCATTCTTAACTCTTGTTGAGAGGCAAGGTGGGAGTTGTGGCACTGAAAATGAAGGTTTACTTCTACTTTATTTATGAAATCCTAACCTCTTGTTGATGTATTTTCATCCCAAATAACTTTTGAACCAAATAGACACTTCACACCAATAAGAAAAAGATGAAACATTCCCAAAACTTAGAGGTTCCTTCAAGTTTCATAAAAATAGGCAGCCAGGTAGATGAACGAGCTCCAAGCAGAAGGAAGAATGGAGACCCCAAGAAATGTTAGATGTGAGAGGAGCCAAATAGAGACATACAAACACACGAGCACATACAGCTCTCCGTGCCCCAGCTGATGGATAATCCTGACTTCGTCCCTGTGCCAGAGAATCCAAACATCAGACAAACCCTGCAAATGAGGCTGCTTTGATCCTGCCACAGGCTGAATTGCTGATTGCCTGTGGAATTTGCCCTCCTAGGGCTGGAACAAAGAAGTCAGATGAATGTGGGGAGGCAGGACAGCAGCAGCGACCTCCCGAAATTCTGCCGGTGTCCTCCTGCACCCCTCGGTGGCTCACCTTGTCATTTGCTTGCCACGTTCTCAGTGCAAACATTGCTTCCTTTAAGCTGTGATTGGACTAAAACAGAAAGCATGGTGGGGAGTCCTGGAAGGGCAGAGCTTTCCTACAGTGACATCTCTGGACATCTAACAGCATTCCTTGGAGATGCTAATGAAACATGTCCTGTTAAGGGAGTAATCCCAAGGGCTGCAGAGTCCTGAGGGTCCTGATCTCATTGCTTTGCCCAAAGGGAAAATCAGCTTTTCTCCCAGAAGCTCATAGAGTGTGTTACATCAACAAGGAGGAGCTCCTCCAGGGTCAAAGCCCCCAGCAGGAACCCCTGTGCTTGCCCCTGATGCATCCTGTGCCTCAAAATATCAGGAGGTAGAGATGAACCAGCAGGGCCCCAGCCACAGAAACACTTCTAAACTTGCCACAGATTTACTTAGATGAGAGTGCTAAGGAGTCTTAAGCCCTCCTTTCCCTCCTTTTCCTTTCATTGGCACCACTGCACACTCCCATGGACCTGACCTGTTCCCATTTCACAATGGAGCTGTGTCCATCCCAGACTGAGCTGCAGGAATGCAGGGGAGCCAAAGACCTGCCATGCTTTTTTGTAGCCCTTTCAATCTTTATGCTGGGAGCTCAAAACATGGCCAATGTGGCTGCTCATGCTTCCTTTGTCTGTAAAGTACCAAGGACTCACAGAGCACTGAGCATACTCACAAAAAAGGTATTTTGTGGTAGCCCTGAGAAGCCAACCAGGTACTGCTCGTTGCACTCTGTGTTGAGGAAATCCCCAGTGACAGCTTCTGCTGCAGGGAGCTGTGGCAGTGGTGAATGTGATTCCAAACCCACCTCTCTGCAGGCCACCATTTATCCAGCTGGTGGGCAATGCTTCCCCCAGATTACAGTTCTTAATTTAGAGAGTCTCTTCTGACATTTTGGCTACTACGGCCTGATGCTCGCAAGCTGTGCTCAGAGAGGGTGAAATTCAGCTCCTCCAATCACACCCAGTTTCTTTCTCACACTTTCTTTTCTTCCCTTCCTGATTAATTTAAAATAATCTATGAAAAATGTCACTGGTTTCCAGGAAAAGCATGGGTCTGACCAAGGCAAAAGTCAACTCCTTAATTTAAAACAGTTGAGGGGGGGATAACCCATTGAAGCTGCTCAGCTAATGCACAAACAGTTTGTAATTACAGGAGCAGGCTGGGAAAACAGGACCTACCTAGGGAATATTCTTATTAAATAAAGCAGAATTCTGTCACCTTCTTAATCATGAAATATTGATGAAACTGTAAGCAGCCCCTCTGAGGTTTTAGCCTTTGCCCTCTCCTTGTGTGTGTATATGTGTCCACACAAAGACAAAGGGGAAAAAAACACACTCAAAGCCTACCCCTGGAGTGCAGAATTCTAACCAAGCTGCTCTGTGCCAGTGGATTTTGCTGAGCTTGCACGGGCATATGGATTGGAGAAATAAAAATTCTTCACTCGGCACAACCAGAAACTTCTTTTAGATTGAATGAGTAATGAAGGGGTGATTGAACAGAGCTGAGAAGGAAAGGACATATTAAAGGGAGGACTGTCCCATGAATCAGCAGAGGAAGGGCCAGTCTTCCTTACTTTGATCCACTCTACATATTTTGGAAGCAGTAAAGAGCTCCTGAACTCCAGTTTGGAGTATCAAACCTTCCCCTGCCTTATGAAGATATGCTTGTACCTCTAGGGCTTGTACCTGGCAAAGCAAGCAACAGGACCTGTCTTCACAAGCCAGAGGCCAACCAGAGCAGCATTTGGGTTGCTGGAGCTCTGAGCACTCATGATCTTCCTCAGGAAGTCAGGGAGTCCCAGAGAAAGCAGCACCCAAGGCACCACAGACTGTGAACTCCAGCTGGATGGACTTAATATCCACCAAGAGCCACATGTGGAAACATCTGGAGCTGGGACAAGCCCCCACTGGCCCTTGGTCTCAGAAGGTACCTGAGATGCTATGGCTTGAAGGTTCACATCATCCATCTTTGGGGTACCAGAAACTCTTCAGCCACTCAGCAGAGTCAGCTCCAGGCAGCACCACAACTCTCACACCACTTAGCTCATGCCTTGGCACTGCCAGCTGCAGCCATCAATTTTCTGGGGGGGCCTCAGCAACAGGAGCCCAGAAAAGCCCTGAGGGGGAAGAGCCAGGGACTATGAATAATGTGGGTGAAAACAAGAAGTGTAGGGAAGAAAAATCACAGGCAAATTTTCATCCCTTCACACTCCTCTGTGCAGTGGGAAGGGACAGAAACTCTTTTCAAACCAAAATAACTATGCTCCATTCCACTCCTGTGACTCAACTCCATGGTCCTAACTGAGACAAATAAATAAAGAAAAATGGGAGCATCCCAGAAGGAGAGAAACAGACATTAGGAACCACAAGCAAGGACTGGGAGCCAGTGCATCACCAGTGAGGGATCCCAAAATGCAGACACTTGTCTGAGCCTGAGTTTTATTATCACTTCTGCAAGGGTGGATGAACAGGGCTGAGGAAAGAAAAAGTGATGGGAAGAAGGACTGACCACAAGGAACAGCAGTTGCAACATGAGGGTATTGGGACTTCCTTGACAAGGAAATATCACAGCTGGGAGTAACTGGAAAAGGGAACTGGGGCCAGACTGGCTGGAAAGCAGGGGCAGGAAGGATCAAAGCACTAGAGGAGAAAGGAGGACAAAGAGGGGGAGGCTGCAATGGCTTAGAGAGGGAGAGATGCATCAAGCAGCAGGGGAGCCTTCCCTCTGCCCACTGCAGTAATGGGGTCTTTGTTCTGCTCCTTTCATGTCCGCGCACATCCCGGCCATGGACAGCCGACAGGAGCTGAATCAATCATCCCTGGTCCCAGCGGAGGGCAGGGCGTGATTGATTTGCTCTCCCTGATGGCTGGCTCTGAAAGGACACGCTCTCATTGCGGTTTCTGGGTACCGCTCTTCACTCCAGGTCTAAATGCCGCAAAAGCTCCCACCTCCACCACGGGGTGATTGGGTACCACAGTTCCCTTCCAACTCCCTGAGAAAGCTGTAAAAAAAAAAAAAAAATCTACAATAATGAACCCCCAAAACAACAAGACACGTCCCCCAAATTTCGAACTTGCTTAACATAAAGCTGAGGCCGCGACCATGGGTGATTTTAGCGCTCATCTGCTCCAAATTCCAGTCGTGCTTGTCACACTCCCACAGCCAGTCTCTAATTGTCAGGCACAGCCCTTTGTGTCCCTAATCACCCCTGAAAAGGCCTCGCTCCCGGGATCTGCTGGGCACCCCGGGGTGGCTGCTTGGGGGTGAGGCAGCCCTGCTCCTGCCCTGGCTGCAGGATGCCACCTGCTCCGGGAGGATGCTGCAGGGGACAGAGATGGCCCCGTGTGACCAGAGTGGGATGGAGACACCCTGCCCAAGGGCAAAAGCTGGGACACGGAGGCAGGTGGCTCTTGGATGCACATTCAGGAGCAGAGAGGGGGTGGTGCCACCCAGATCAGGTCCATCTGTGTCACCAAGGGTGAGGCCAGTCCTTCTGGCTGAGCTTATGTTGTACTTTCTGCAATGGACAGTGCTGCTGATGAGTCAGATACTCACCTGTGGGAAAGGACAGTCGATTTCAAGAAGTTTTTCCCCCTCTTCATTGTAGTTTAAGCACCCCACTGATTCCAGACATGGGTGGAGCCAATATTATTAGCTGCCAGGGCCATTGCAATGTTAAGCAGACAGTTTATCTGCAGGATTTAATTATTCACCATTTTAAATTCTCCCCACCTACATGCTCACGTACCCTTCAGCCACTTTTACTTTAAATCAAATCATCCACAACTATGCTATGTTCTCATTAAAGTGCTGCTCATAGAAACATGGAAAAAATTCAGCTGTAGAAGAGCCCTTAAGATCATGGAGCAATGAATGATGTGCTCTCCAATCCATCACCTTGCTCACTGAAATGCATCCAATGAGGTGCAAGTCAGCTATGTAAAATGGACTGAGTGGTATGGAGAACCTGGCAATTCAGAGCCAAACAAATTACTTCAAAAAAAGTCCTGCACAAACCCAAATCTTCTGCATGGATTGGCTGGAGGAGAGGAGTCTCAGAGAGAGGAGGCTTTCAGGACCAACTCATCTGAGAAGTGTCTGAGAAAACCAAAGTGTCTGAGTACTAGGAACAGCAAAATAGGGCAACCAGAGTGAGATTGAAGCATGTTAGAACCTCCAGACACCAGACAGAGATTCTGGTGGTGATGTCCTTCTGAGCAGGCCCTTACAACTACCCTGCTCTCTTTCTGGGCTGAGGAGTGCTTGTCATTCCAGGTCTGTGCTGCTGCAATCTAGTTCAAGTATCCAGCACAGAGCATTCCCTGGTTTCAGCACCCAATGGGTTAAAAAAGTGTTAGCACAGCCCAGGCTTCCACAGGCAGTTTGCAGTTTAGCTGTTAATTTGGGAATGTCTCAACTTCACCTCCAAGTTTTGAAACTTTGCCATGCCTTTTCATTAAGCTGTGTTTTCCTTCTGGAAACTACCACATATCTGTATCACTAGATCTTTACAACAAAGCCCAAAGGGTTTTATACTCTTCTGTGAGTGTTCCTAACTGTTCCCAGCTCACTTTACTAGGAAAAGCTGCTTCTGCTGGCTGCATTTACTGCTCATGTAGGCAATACATTTTCCAGATTCTTTCCACCTTCCTCCTTTTTACTAGAGATGTGCTCCAACATGAGAACAGACTAAGCTGAAGCAGAGGAAATGTTGCAGCCATGTTGGCCCAGTGGTTTTATAGCAGAAATTTCTTTGGAAATCAGCACAGAGCTCTGCACAGACAGCAGTAACTGTGTAGCAGTTTGTTTAACTCCAGCCTTGCTTCTAACAGCAGCATCCGATGGATGCCATCAATCTCAAGTAAAATTCCTACTTTCACAAAGAAAAGAAAAGAAAAAGGAAAAGGAAAAGAAAAAGAAAAAAAAGAAAAAAGAAAAAGAAAAAGAAAAAGAAAAAGAAAAAGAAAAAGAAAAAGAGAAAAAGAAAAAGAAAAAGAAAGAAAAAGAAAAAGAAAAACAAAAAAGAAAAAGAAGAAAAATAAAAAGATTATATAATAATAATGAAGACATTATTCTGATTTCATCTTGTACTCTATGACAAGGTGCAGCAAGGGCCAGCTGTTCCCTGAGGGTTCCTAAGGGTATCCCTAGGACCAAAGGAGACACAGCAAGACACCAGCTACAACATTCCTTTGAAACACCATCCTAAACACATCTCTGAAGTCACTGCTTCCAGACATAGATCTTCAGTCTCCTTTAGCAGAGCTTTCCTCCCTCTTTCTCTGCTTTGTCCTGGCTCCAGTAGAGCTGCCCAGGTTTGTACCAGTTCAGATCTAGGCTATCCAGCCCTAGATTTTCTGGGATTTATGCTGGTCTAGAAACCACAGATAGCACCAGGGAATTGTTCCTGCTGCACCAAGTTCTAGACAAACATGAAGTAAGAGATATAATCTGAAGAAGCTCACTAAAACAAAAAGGCCCCTCACTACACATTGAAGGTCTGGAGCGTGTCCAGAGGAGGGAATGGAGCTGGGGAAGGTTCTGGAGCACAAGTCTGACAAGGAGCCTCTGAGGGAGCTGGGGGGACTCAGCCTGGAGAAAAGGAGGCTTGGGGGGGACCTTCTCCCTCTCTTACAATTCCCTGACAGGAGGGTGCAGCCAGGTGGGGATTGTTCTCTTCTCCCAAGTAAGAAGCAATAGGACAACAGGAAATGTCCATGAGTTGCACCAGATGAGATTTAGATTGGATAGAAGGAAAAATTGCTTCACTGAAAGGGTTGCCAGGCAGTAGAACAGGTTGCCTAATGAAGTGGTAAAATCACCATCCCTGAGGGTATTTAAAAGCCATGTAGATGTGGCACCTGGGGACATGGTTTAGTGGTGAATATGGTGGTACTGCATCAACAATTGGACTTGGTGATCTTGGAGTACTTTTCCAGCCTTAAGGATTCCAAGAATCCATGATTCCAAATGAAGCAGGGAATGACACCACAGTGACAGGGAGATGTCTGATGGAACATGGCAGATTGTTGCAGGTTGAGTGTTGAACACACTGATTCTGCTTTTACAGCACTGCTTAGGGCTGTATCTCCACCCTAATGCACTAAACCCTTCTGTGGTTAAGCTCACCCAATTTAAGAACACAAGTAACCTCAGAAAGCCCCATTTGGGAAGCCTCTGTTCCTTGGGGAGCCAGTGGCAGTTCAACAACGTCGCTCAAAATTCTCCTCTGGGCAAACCAATCACTGCCATGAAATTGTTACCTTCTTTCCTGTCTTTCCTGCCTGTTCCCCATTTGACACTTTTCACAGTGACAGTCATCATCCTGTATATAATATAATCAAAAAGCTGATTCTGGCTTCAAGCCATTCCAGAAAAAATTTTTCACAGTACCCCACATTAAAATGCAGCCCCTGTCCTGCACCTTCCTGCTCCTTCCCTCCACTCCATGTTTTTGGCTTTAGGGGGGTTTAGGTTTGTTTGTGATTTTTTTTTTTTTTTTGGTACTATCACATTATCCCATGTTTGCAATTGTAAAACCACATTATAAAAGCAGCTGATATTGAACTAATTTTATCACAGGGCTAGTAATAAAGTTTAACACCAACTATAATATTGTTGTACACCAGAAATATTGCAACAGAACTGTAATATCCTGTTAAATTCATTTTCCATCCAACACCACAAGATCTGTTGAAAGATGTTAGGGGTGAAAGGTTTGCAGATTTTTAATTTTCCTCTTTTTTTTGGCTTTATTTTTGCAAGGCACTATAAACGTTTAAATTTCATAAAAATATACATCACAAGTTCAGCAGTAATCATTCTAGTGACACATCTAAAGCCTTCATTGTCTGAAAAGTAATGTATGGCTAGCAGCTACCCTGCAAAGCAAAACACATCATTAGAACCAGCTCATAGAAAGGAAGAGGTACTTTTAACATGGTCCCCATTACTGCAGCATCTTTTCCCCTCCTAATGTTTTATATATTTATTCTTAGGCACCCCAGGGAATTAGATGCAATTATCCTTTTCTTCTTGGGCAGAGAAATGGGTAAAATGTTAAGCAGCTTGCCCCAGGTGACACAAAAAGTTTTATGATACTTCATGGGTCTGAATCAGCATCCCTGGCACAGCAGCTGGGCTCCCATGGGAGGACAGCACAGGTGACTAAAAATTCTTCTTCCTGCCATCAGCCCTGCCTGAGAATGCTGGTCACTTTCTACTGCCTCCAAGGAAGGTCTCAGCCACCTATAGGAACACACAGGATTAATTAAAAGCATTCTTTTAAACCAATTAACTTACACTGGTAGAAACCCTTGTGTAGATACTCTCAGTGGATTTAAACCTATTTTTTTAAATTCAGTTTAACTTGAGGCTCTGCATTTGCCAGCTGTGTCCCCAGCATCTTCTGCATCTTTTCAACTGCTGCTGTTTTTAAACTAATTTTAATTAAGTGCACACACTCTGTGTGGTCAAATCCCAAAGGGGCTGTAGGAAGGCAGGCAGAGACACCAGGAAAAAAGAGTACAACTGGTTCAAGGCAATCCCTGGTCCTGCAGCCCAGCTCTCAGCAGGTACCAGCTGTTTTAAGGTCAGTATATTTGGTCAGTGAGACCCCAGCCCTGTCCTGATGAACTCCTGGTCTCCATAGGAATTATTCTACTCCTTAAAGACTGCATTTATCCAAAGTAAAAGCAAGACAGAAAATATGAGTGATGGTGAGCAGTTTGCTACAGAAGATCAGCAGCAAGCAGGAGACCTGATGTCTCCCCATGGTCAGTGCTTCCTCCAGAGCAGGGCTAGAGGTGACCTGGGGACAAGGCTGGGCTTTTCAAGGTGATCCAGCATGGAAACCAAAATATGTAAGTAAGCCTGGCATGGAGTCAGCCCCAAAGGCACAGTATTTATGGGAACTGTCCATGTCTCTAAACAGGCTAAAAACCACAGAGGGATGGAGAACTGTAGATTTCATTGACCATTCTCTGATCTAAACACACGCGCTACACATTAAGCAAGATACCTCAGGAAATATTTTAAAACATGTTCTGACCTCATTAAGAAAAAATTGGAGGACAAAATACCACTTACCCATAAACCTTTCCTCTTTTTAAAAGATCATTCAGTGTTGGTTTTTTTTTTTTTTTAATTTGTTAATGTACATGCCAAGGAGACAGTGGAGTGAAGTGCAGAAGGCTCCAGTCCTTCCTGAGCTCTAACCCCCTCTTTTCCATCTCCCTCTAACTAGCTGAATACTTCCACAGATTTTCTCTTGTGGATTTTAAGCCCCCCAAATCTACAACTCAACATAGCTTCCTGTATGGCCATTCTGGTTAGCACAAAACAGCAATGATAACACAACCCTTTTCAGATAGGACCTTCCTACAGTTACCAAGAATTTTCTTAAGACTTCATCCTCAAAATGTCTTTAAAAATAACTTCTCCTGCAGTATTGGGCCATTTGTGCTGTGATTGTGATTAACTTGAATAGCCACAGGGAATAGTCTCCAGGACAGCATTGTGTGCATGTGTATATAAGCATCAAAGCCACAATCAGTGGCCAATATGTCCTGCTGCCTAAAATAATTTTGCATTTCTAGCAGGAATTGTAGCTTTCACAGTAGCTTCTTTTTAGGTCATTGAGGCTGTAAGGGGGAAAAAATGAGTCACTTGACATCCCCTCTGAGAGGCTTTGCATTGTTAATTTATTGCCCCAGAAACTAGGAAACTTGTCACAGAACAATATAAAAGGGGTAAGGAAAGTATTTAAGGGCTCATGAAAAGCTGGAAGAAAGAGGAGAATCAAAAAAAAAAAAAAATCACATGCATTGCAAGAAAACCAGATACCAAGAAGGTTTTCAGAGACCAGGTGGCAATATATTAGTGGCAGAATTTCTCATGGCTATTTTCCAACAGCAGCTTGGGAATATGAGAGAGTCTGTTAGATGGGAAAACATCAACCACACAGAAGATTCATTGGAAGTGGAGAGCAGGAAGGCAGCAGGGGTGAGTAGTGAAGGCAGCTGGTGAGTGTTTGTAGGAAGCCTCTGGGAAGGAGGTGGAGGATCAGCAGCCTCCAAAAATATGTGACAAGAGTCAGGATGTCAGGGAAAGGCTTCCCAGTGATGGGATTTCCTGCCTTCTTACATCCTAAAGCACTTTGTAATGCAGTGATGACTGGATGTGAAAGGGACCTTCCTCAGCTGCTACAGGTTTGTGTGTGTTCTGCAGAGGTGAAAATAATATCATGAAGGGGACATGGCTAGAAATAAATCCACTTTAAGCATCATCACACCATTATGTTTTGACAATAAACCCCATTCTTTCCTTTTTCTCTGTGTTTACTCTTCTACTAGTATATCTCTTTATTAACTTGTCTTAAACTACCCTTGATTTGCACATATTTAAATGAGTAAGACCTTTTACTTTACTCCCTACAGAGAAGCAGTAGTGATTTACTCCTGCTAAAAATTTTGATCATACCCATAAAGGTAAAGTCAATCCAGCTTGAGGATGGCTGTGTTATATATAGGTGTTATCCTATAGTGCAGCCCAAGGGAGGTTTTAAAAACAGGAATAGGAATATGAGCATGTGAAGCCAAGGCACAGAATTTAAGGCCAGAAGAGACTGATAAAATCAGTTTATCTACAAAATAGCATAGATTTCTAGAAATGTTCCAAAGTAAGTCTCTTAGGGCTACAAAAGACATCTGTAATGGAGCTAGAAAGTGAACCCAAACACACAAGTCCTACTGCAGCAGGTGACCTGCCAGGCCACAGTTCAATTCTCCTGGGTGGAAGCAAGTCAGGCATTTTCTTTATATCTCATTGAGGGACCATTTGCTTTTCCTGTGTCTCACATGACTGACCCAGGACCATGCCCTCAAGCAGGCAGCAGAACAAATCACAGAGCCCAAATAGCTTGAAAAACTTGTGCAGGTGGCTAATGAAAAGCTCAGCTGAAAACTCTTCTATGTAAGAAGATACTGAGGGTGACTTCTGTTGAAAGCAGAATCATCACTTCTGATGGCATATCCTGTTTCTTCCTCAATTCAAGAAAACAATGCAAAACCATTTTCTGGGTGGTTAAATTCATGATGTCCTCTTCTGAATTATTTATTTGTAAAGTTTCACACTGTACCACCACCAGACAAGTAAATGTTGGGGTTGCTCAAAATAATATTTACTTCCCTATTCTTTAGTTACCAGAAGACAGTTTCTAAGTTGCCTTGATAGTATGTTCTCTTCTCCCTCCTTTATCTGAAAACCCATGTTCTGCCCCTTTGCTTCTTCCAACCCATTTTGATTTGATTTTTTGCTTTTCATTAGTTTGTGTGGATGATGCCTTAACCTGAGAGGCTCCTCAGTTCTGCTTTAAACAGTTTGAGAGGCTTTTGAAAGTCAAACCATCTGACCACGGACATGAGCAGAAGGGCCTTAGCAAAAAGGCAAGAGTGAACTGTGACAAATAAGGAAGAAAAGCCCTTATCCAGTGTAAGGTCCTGCCACTCCCACTGGCTCCAGGGACAACCATGGAGCAGAGGCACCTGGGCCTCACTCAGACTCTGGGCTGAGTTTTCTACACCGAGATCCCACCGGGAGAATGTAGAACTTAATTCATCTTCCATGTTTACCAAGCTGTCTTTTGGGGACATCCGTAATGATTCTGTTTTTATCTTGTACCAGAGGAGGACAAAGGCGCAGTGACGTGAAGGAAGATACATTAGCTGTCAGAAGACAGGTAACACATCTTGCTAACATACTCTGTTCCATTTTCCCCCCAATAGCCTGAAGCAGTGTTTTCCTTTTAAAAATATCCTATCAGCTCTGACAGATGGATTAAGGCTTAAAAGCATCAATATTTTGGGAAAGTAGTACCTGCTAGCAGGGTAGATATAGGTTTGTCATTCAAAAGGTTTTATATTTTCTATTAGGTTCCTTTCCTGAAAAGCAGCAACCATTTATTTTAAACTTTACTTACTGGTAGGGGTTGGCAGGGGGGGTTATTTTTTTTTTTTTTTTAGGTGAGGGAGGTGAGGGAGTAGGACTAGTTTTGATTTTTTCAGTGGACACATCATCTGTCAGCAGTGGGAAAGAGTGGGAGTGCTTTTCCTTGACTGTCCTGAAAGGTGACCACTAAAAAACTGCCATTGCTCTTGCTCAAAGTGGATTACCAGAAAGTTGTTGCAAGAGGATAGACTCAAAAAAACAAAACAAAACAAAAAATCTCAGAAAGAGATTTAAAGACTTCTCATAACTTTTATTCCTCTCACAGCAAAGACTGAATCAGTCCTGTTGTTCATATTCCCCACCTTACTTCTGACAGGCTGTTTTGCTTATCTGGCATTTTGGCTCAGATGGATCCCACCTGATAGCAGTCAAAGACACTGAAGTTAGGACTGTCATTATCTGGGCACCAGCTACAGTCACAGAGAAGAGAGAGACTCCTCAGGAGAGGGACTCACATCTGAGGAGGGTGAATCATTCTCTCAAGATGCCAGTATTTCTCCATTTCTCAAGATGCTGCTGGCACAAACAGCAGTAAGTCAGTACAATGAGGCTTCTAATTTTGGAGCCTTGGTGAAGCGCCTGAAGTTTGATGAGTGAATCAAGACTGTGGTGAATCTCCCTCTCATCATATCTGCAGCTTGATGGAAAGGAAGATATCAAAGATATTCACCCCTTTGTCACACAGGACTCTTGTGAAGGGAGATGAGAGCAGAGAATTCACAAAGGAGAAGAGGAATAAAGAGAAGAGAAATGTGGAGGTTTCAGAGGGGAAGTGAGGAAATATATCCCATTTTTGCTTTCTGGCTTTGTGAGCTGAGTTACACGGCTTCTTGTCTATGCCACCTCCACAGCCAGAAGGCTGCTCAAATACAGGATTTGATTCTGGCCCAAAGCTCAGGCAGGAGCAGAGCTGGGGATTTGCACATGGTTTCCATCTGCTCCCCAACTACTCCTCTCCAATAACTCGTGCAGCTGAATGGCTGCTGTTCTGGGAAGGACAGCGTTGGGGTGGCCAGTGACTTCAGCCCAAAGACTCAGAGTGGCTGAATATATTTACTAGAAGGATAGAGAAACATTAGCAACCTCAGTGCAATTCCAGAGAAACATATAGTTTCAGGAAATTCTTTGATGCGCAATATTTTCTTATCCCTCAGTACTATGTGCAAGGAGTTAAAAGAAATTGAACATTTTTTGGCTCAAAGCAGCAGTAGGAGGTGGAAAAGTAGAGTCAAATTAGGAGCCCAGCATTCAACAGATCAGCAATGTGATCTCATCTGAAGACCCTGACTCCAGGATGTCCTGGCAGCACTCTTTGCATTAGTGTTCTTCCAGTCTTGAGAAACCAACAGAGCAATGCCTCAGATACTTCCACCCTGTGACCCAAATCCAAACCCATCTCTACAGGGCACGGTAGACCCAGGAAATCCATCCCCAGTGGAAGGACTGAATAAAAAGTAGTCCCCAGGAATCAACTTTTGAGTTGCTGCTTTCTGCAGCCTTGTCTGGAGCCGTTTCAGCTCTGCCCCTTCCTCAGGAGTGCCCCAGCACTGTCCAAAAAGTGCTTCCTACTGTGCTGAGCCCCAGAGAATCATCAGGGGGGTGCCATCAACAAGGCACTTGGCAGAAATCTCTCCTGATGGTGTTCAATTTTCCCAACTCAGTCACTCTGGAATGTGGCTATGCAGGCACTGCTGGCGCAGTTCTGCTCTCTGTCCGCAGCTAAGGGGCCCAGTGGCTTCCCAAAGTCCTGGTTTCCCACATTTCTGAATGCAGAAGTTCATTTTATCAGGTCCAGAATGCCCAGATCTGGCACACATTTGAAATGCAGGTGAGAAGAACTACTCACACTTTTCTTCTTTCTCACTGATTTTGGCAGAGGGGTCCTTGTGGGCATCAGGTTGACCCGTTCAGGGTCTGTGAGAGCCATGAAGCATCTGAGTGTGGGCTGAAGACAGTCACATCAGTTGCCTCCAGGCAGAGGCAATCCCTGAGAACATTCAGCCCACTGAAGATAGAAATCACCTGTCACTCTTCATAAAGAAACCTCAGAGCAACTTCAGTGTGGTGGGACACAAACAGGATGCAAGGAGGGTGCAGGTGCCATGGTGGCATACTCCATGTTTTGGGTCACACAACAGAGCATGTTACTGAGGGTTAAACCTTCCCTTATCCAGCACTTGAAAATCAGATTTCCAGAGCCACGTCCTGAAAAAGAAAATCCAGTGTCCAGACTGAACATGGGAGGCAGGAAACCATCCTGAAGCCCATATTCAGTATAGGAAGACTTGGAAATCCTGGAGTACAGTTACTCCAGGGAGGGCTCCCAAGAGTCTCGTTTTGCATGTCTCCAACCTGTGGGTGACTATAATTGTCAGTGTTGCTTGGTGGTGAGGAACCCAGGGAAACCAGCAGAGACTGAGTGAGACTGAGCACCTCCCACTCCCACTGGAGAGCATTCCCATGGGCAACCAGTGAACAGCCTTGGGTCTCCTGGAGAATGAAGTTCACAGCCTGGCCCTGAGAAACGTTTTAAGCCTTTAAAAGGTCCTCTGCAAATCATCCTCAATCATTCCTCTGCTCACAGGCACCACGCTGCAAGTTCTGCCCTGCACCTAATGGCTTCCCTGTTGATGTTTCCTGAATTAAAAATAATGTGTGTGATGCACTGTGTCATGTCCATGTCCACGTGTGCAATAACAAAGCAATACAGACACCATAATAGACAGTTTGCTCAACACACTGTAATAAGATCAGATAGTTTCAGTACCTTTTTGGGGGCCATTTTTCACCCAAGTGACATGCTTATCCATTTTGGTATATAAACTTCTACAAGGTCATCTAGGATGTTGTGTTTTACCTTGATTGATAGCACGGTGCAAGGAACTGTGACTGATCCATGCAATCGTGTCTCAACCCATTTTTCTCCAGATCTCCAAGGGCTGAAATCCCTCATTTAAAACAAAACAAAACAAAACAAAACAAAACAAAAAAAAAATCAAAACAAACAAAATAAAGAGCCCATCCTGATCCAAAAGTCTAGAACAGTCAAAGCTGAAGTATCCATCCTGTCTGCTAATAACTTTCAAAAGTTTTTACTGCAAGATTTGGAATGTGACAGTAAAATTCTGCAACATGCACATGGTGTGGGAGGAATAGAAATTACATTCAGAGTTTGAGTCTGGAAATTTGTGCCTGAACAGGGAAAAGCAAGGGATGTGTTTAATCAGCAGGCTCAAGCATCCCCTTCTTGTAAGACAGAAAAAGACAGCACTTAAACTTGATAACTCCTTGGAAATAGCAAGCGAGGAACATGGATCGGACGTCAGCAATGCTCACTGGGGAGAAGAAACACAAAATGGAGTTAGAATTAACACATCCTTTACATTGTGCATTGCAGAGCAGCTTGTTTGGTGGTTTCCCAACCTGCCCTCGTGGCTGGGTTACCAATGCCCCATCCCACTGCCCTGCAGTGCTGCCTTTTATATTCTGTGTGTCTGATTCACTGGGGAGACTGGGGCATTCCGCTGACCTTGGGGTTTCCTGGTGGGAGCAGTTAGCTGCTCCTCAAACTCTTAGAAATACAGCAGCATTGAAATGGGAAGGAAAAAGGAAACTGAAACACTGAAAAGGGGAAATCTTTGTTAAGTATCCTTCAGCAAGCCAGGAATTGCAGCCAGCTGTTTGCCCAGTGGCAGAAGTCATTCAAGCAAGGTTGGGCTTGTGTCCTGCCAGGTTACTGCAACAAAAACCAAAGAGAAATGCACATCTAGGTTTTCTCTTAAATCCAAACAAAGGGGGACTAGAACTAGAAAATTCACTTCCTCCAAGTGGATATCAGTGCAGGACTGAGCTCTTCCCAAAGAATAAATCGCCCTCACCAACCACCAGCCCCTCTCCTTCCTTTCAGTGCTGGGACTCTCCCAAGCCTTGGGGACCAGATGTATTGCCTGATTCCCAGGCATCACTGTGTTTTTTTATAAAAAATATAGACACTCATCCTGCCAGAGCTCCCAGGCAGTGCCAAACACTTTCCCAAGCTGATACCTGCTGATACCAGGGCAGTCACAAGTGGGTATGGAGCAATGGAGCCATCTGAGGGACCAGGGATTCTGGACAGTGCTGTCAGCCCACCTTCATAACAGGGTTTTGCCAGGTGGACATCGGCCCTGGATCAGTCAGAAAACAGAGGTGGACACTTCTGTTAGTATTAATCTTCATCTGCAGACCTCTTCAGTGAGATTCTGAAAATATTCATGCCTCATCCACATCAGGCAAAGCTCTGTGTCTCCTCTCTTGCTAGCTCCAGTTGCCCACATTGGGTTAGCAAAGGTTGGAGGATTTGTGCAGCCTGGGCTCCAAGAAGCTGTAACAGGCACAGCAACAAAAATGCAAACCTACAAACCTGTAGATAGCAGGTCTTTTCTTTTGCCACTGGAAATAGTCACTCCAACAATGTTTTTTATAGCACAAATGTTCTGGCAAGTGTTCCCTGCACAGGCAGAGCTGGTAGACTTGGAGTTTAAAGGCCGCAGGAATCAATCTGAACATCTCTCACAACCTTACTGTGACAGACCCAGAAACATGCCCCAGGCTTCTTGCATCAAACACTCACACCTTGTGATTGAGGCAGAGCTCTTTTTCTCAAAAGGCACCCAAACCTTCATTAATGTCATTAATTAACTTCATTTCAAAAGGGACTGCTACCTCTTTGACTGATCTTACGCTAACTGTTAATTTTAGGCTACGAGTGGTTACTGAACTTCCTCCTCATACAAACAGGGGCTCCCCAGAAAGGATGCCTTTCAACTGGGATACAGCATGTCATCAAAACAAAGGAGAATTTCCTCTCTCTCTCTCTCACAATAGGAAGAAATGAGGTTCTGACACTTGCAGTGTCACTCACTGAGATGACAGGTTAGGATAACTGTGTATGACTGCAGACTGCAAGATGGTAAAGTGTATGCAAGCCACCTTCCAAATCCCAGGATATATATTACTGTTTTCCCCTGAGGAAAAAAAAAAATAAAAAAACACCTTAAAAAAACCCTGTAAAACCCAGAAATACTGACTTTGGATCCCATGTTCTGATCTCACCCTTTTGAAATTACTTCAGTGTGGCTCTTATAGCTTTGGACCAGCACCAGCAGAGCTCCAAACCCAGCTCTTAGTTTTTTAAACCATAATTTATTTTACTGGTTTGAATCTTTTTTGAAGGAGTCACGTGAACACCTTGCATCTTCAAATCACTGTGGCTGTGCCCGCCCTCACAATCCTGTGCAAAGACGGAAAGTTAATTAAACATGTGTTTAATTTATAAATGTTATCCCTTCTGGGGAGCAGAGTACAACTCCAGCTAAAAGGCAATGCTGTGTTTATTTTACTTCTTCATTGGCTGTTCCTAACCTGCAGCAGTTTATGGATATAAATAATGTTTTAGAGTAGGGAACGGTTGTGGTGGAAACTAAGCCCAACTTTTGAATAAGCCATGAAGAAAGAGTAACTTGAATCATGCAATGATTTCTAGGAAGCTGAAACAATTAATTCTTTCATGGGTAGAATATAAGCCAAAAAATAAAGCTTCCGTGTCCCATGGTGACAGCAAAATTTAAAAGTATGGTATTAAAGAAGGCAGAATTCCCCAGTAGTATATGAAAACAATGTTCTCATTTAGGCCAGCAGAAATCTGGACTAGCTCCATTTGGATCATTGAGTTTGCTCTGGATTTACCCCAGAGTACATGAGAACAGAGGACAACCCTCCCAGGTTTTCTACCAGGGCCAGACTCCAAGAAGCTAATATCCATACAGCTCCAAAGGAGGACCTTTTCATCACCACTGGTATCTGTGTGGATGGAAATATTTGTGCTCCCTACTGTCTTCCACTTTTGAGAGGGCTCCTTTCTAAAGGCAACCCCACTCCAGCTCAGCTCCTGTAATGTTCCCAGCTGCTTGGGAAAGCTCAGATCAAATCCTAAATAATTGCAAATATTTGTCATAGGGAAAAAAAATATCGAAGACATGTGCACCTAGGTTGTTGTGGGAGACTGTACTCCAAGCGGCAAAACATCCTTGTTAAAATTTGCACAATTTCTGAGTAAGGATGTTTATCATTAAAATGCAACTATTTTGAAAAAGAGACATTAAAACAGATAGATTCCCAAAGCTGTACAAGAAATGTAACCTGTTAGTAACTCTACTACCTTCAGCTACTCATGTATCTATGAGAGCAAGTGATGTTTGTGTGTCCCACACCTGATACAGGGAATGGAACCCACCTAGAAGGTTTCTGAGACAGGGACCATCCTTCCATACTGCACCAGAGGAGGATCAGTCTCTAATCCAAGTGCCAAGGGGTTGGACTAACACAGAGTTGTAGGAAAATCACACAGCAATCTCTACGTTTTACTGCGGTGCTGGTGACATCCCTTGAGAGTTTCAGGAAATAATGGCAAGATCCCAGGGACCAGGCAAAAGGGAGTGTCCTAAAGATTACTACAAATTGTTATTTGGATTAATAATAGGCAGGTCATGAAGTTGCTTCCAGTTATTTTAAGTAAAGCTTTATTTTTCTTTCTACCTAAACTGTCCTCACTCCATTTACACCCTTTTTCAGCAGAACACTTGCAAGCTTAAATTTAAATATGAGTATGAACCCAATCAACATATCTCCTCTGGCTGCTAAGAGAAGCCCCCAGGCTATTTAAAAAATCAGACTGTATTCACAGAGAATTTGTGGTGTTGACTCAGACACTGCCAGAGCACATTTTCTAAGGGCTGCAGTGTAGGCAGCACATTTGGCTTCAGCTGGACTCAAGGAAGAGTTTTGTGCTGGTACTATGGGGATCCTGAGCAGAGCTGAGGGAGCCAGGTAAGTAAACTCAGACCTGGCTGATACACTTTGTACCCACAAAAGGAACCTTGGTTAGATTCATGCTAAAAAACCAGCCCAGCTGCTGCTCAAAATTCAGCATAATGTTTGTTCTACGTTCCCACAGGTATCCTCATAGCAGTGGTTTATATTACTGTAAGAAAAGTATTTTAAACACTTTAATAGCCTGCTTTATACCCATCCTCACCTTCAGTGGGTGCAAATAATTGCTGGTGCAATTTTGTACCCCAGTTATTTGCAGTTTTGGTGACTGTCACTGACGTGTCTAACTAGCTGATAAGATACGTGGGTGCAATCAGATGCTGTAATTAGAAGTTTAAATGACACGAACTGCACCCACACATAACTGCTAGAGCAAAATTGTATCCATAACATCTTGGAAGTAACAAAGAGAGGAAGGACTTAGAAATTTGTCCCTGCAAATGTTAATTTGCATTGCAATGGAGCTTGAACCTATTTGGCAAATACACTTTCATTACACAAGATTTAAGCCAATTGATTCTAAACAATCTGAGAGTGTTCAGACACTCAGCATTAGACACAGCATCTTAAAAATTATACTAGTCTGCTCAACTAGGGCAAGGAACTTTTCTCTTGAGTTAGGTAACACGTAATTCATGTCTTTGTTACTGCCTCAGCCGTGGTTGGAGTAAGCAAGAGCCTTTGCTTGCAGTGACAGATTTTTATAGTGATTTCTCAAGGCTGCAACACAGAGTAAG
This sequence comes from Peucedramus taeniatus, assembly GCA_013400575.1. Classification (NCBI taxonomy): domain Eukaryota; kingdom Metazoa; phylum Chordata; class Aves; order Passeriformes; family Fringillidae; genus Peucedramus; species Peucedramus taeniatus. The sequence goes on from WBNO01022965.1 coordinate 289,317, forward strand.
TGTGTTTCATATTTCATGATAAGCAAATGGTGTGCAACAAATAAGAAGGTTCTTGCTTTGGAGTTTCTCTTGACACCGTAATCATTTAATATACAATTGCATATTACAGCCTACTGCAAGGCAGGAATTTTAAACTGACACCTCTTTGTAGGCATTATGCAAAGTTTTGGGAACCTCAGAGGAGTTTTCAATGGTTTTATTGGGAAGAGACAGATGCATTTTGATGCTAAATTAGAATCATTGGTGTTTCTCTTATTTTTCTGTTGTTTTAGCCCCAAGGCCCTGTTTAACTATCCCTGTGCACTATGGTGTGTGCCACACAACTGGAAATATTTCTTCAGGCTGTTTGTTATTTCTCCCTCTCTTCTGGCCAAGGGAGACTGAGAGAAAAACTGAACCAAGTGAGACTGAGCAAGCCAAAAGGAAAGCTCAACAGATGTGAGTATAGAGGGATAAAACAAAAATGCTGATAGACCACATCCTTTCATCTCTGCCCCAGCATTTGACTCATCAGGGCAGCCTTTTCCCTTGCTGGGAGAGAGAAGCATGAGGAGACCATGGCAGAGAAACACAGCATGGGCTTCTTGCTGTGCCTTGGGGTGATCCACCTCCCCATGCAGGGCAGGGTGATCCACCTTCCTCTTGGAAGTTGTGTTTGGCCTGCTGAGGACAGGAGAGCAGTTTTCAGACAAGGAACATCATTTACCTCTTGAAGAGATCCAAAATGCAGAGGTGTCTACTCTGAACTACACCCAGTCTCTCCAGAGTCATGCTGCCCTTTAGCCAACCTGTGCCTACTTCTTCAGCTGGGATATTCCCACTCCCAAGCATCACAAAAGTTTCAAATCTTCAGAAGGTGCCCATCCTGAGTTCAGGAAGATTTCTCTTCATCAGAGCCTATCAAGCATCATACACCTCAGCTTGGGAGCCGGCCCCTCCTGGCCATTCCAAAGCAGCACAGACCACAGCAGCTCCTTGTTGTGTTCAGCTTGGTTCCCCACCTCCTTTCTCTGCTTCAAATGCTTCGCAGATGACCCTAGAAGAAACAAACTAAAATCCCAGACATCCCAGAAGCAATCCCTGGAGAGCAAGGCTGGCTGATGGCAAACAGCTGCAGCTGTTAATGTTATCTTGGGGGATCTGGGCTACAGCAGTGAAGGTCCCATGTTCAGGTCCTGCTGACAGACAGTAAGATTGGTACTGATAATCTCTCCTAGCAAAATATACTGGGGATCACCTTCTTGAGGCCCAGGTGCCTGGGAGAAGAGGCAGCACCATGTTGTCCTCTTGGCTGGATAATCAGAAAGATCCTCCAGTGGCTTTAAATTGTTTTTCTCCCACTTTTTTTTTTTCTCTGATAGACTTTTCTCCAATTATCACACACTGGCTGTCCATTGACTGACTATTTCACACCATCTGAAGCAAATGTCTGCTCTCCCTTAGGTGTACAGGATTTCCATATGCCCTGGTTGCTTCTACTGCCATCTCTTCTCTTGAACCTGCGGAGTTGTTGGCTGTGTTATCCAAACCATCCCTCTCAGTCCATCAAACCTCCCAGCTAAGAGATCAGAGGGATCCAAGTGGAGATTACAAAATGGCAGGTTCCTGGAGCAGCCTTGGTGATGAACAGCACTTAGCCATAGCCTCAGATTTCCAGGATGCCAACTAAAGCAGAGCCCACGTTGCTGATGGATAACTCAAAAATGGGGTGAAATGATCTCACCAAAGCAAAACTGTCAAGGTGAAGCTATTAGATAACGTCAGCTGAGTTTGTCAAAGAACTGGAGAGCTCTTGGCCCAGCTTGCCATGGACATCTGGCTACACAGTGCCAATCCTCACCTCCATCCTCTGGGATATGGGAGAGGGCAGAAGAGCCATTATCCATATATGAGGTTTGGCTGTGGTAATAAGGAGGGCACTGCAGCCATGAATAATCTGTTTTCCACAGTTTCCACAACCCATAGGGTGTGAAAAGCTGGACAAGGATTTGTAAATGAATTGAGCCCAAGAGTAATTACACGTTCCTGCAGATTACTTGGTGCCGTAATTGCACTTAGTATTTACCATGTGACCTAAGCCAGAAATAATCATGTATTTACTTTATATTTATATTGTAACGTGCCATGTACTGTAATTATACTGCCACTCCATGGTACTTAACACATCATTGAATGTTCCACAATTATCATGTTAGTAAATAGCACTTACAGAGATTTGTGGCCTGTAATTTCAAGCATTACCTGCTAAAGATTTATTGCAGGAATGTCAAAAAAATGTTTCTTGACAATGTCATTTAATGTAAAAAAATATCAAGTACTAGAGTCAATAGGAATCAGTTTTAAAAATTTCAAAAATTGAAAATACAAAAGAAAATCTAGATTTGAAATTAAGGGCTTTTTCAGTAAAGTAATGATCACTTCCATGAAGAATTCTCCAAATTCTTCTGCTTGAGGTTCCAGAATATTGTAAGTGCAAACTGTCAAACTTATGTGATTAAATAAAAGAATTAAATCCACCTTGAGACTCTTAAAGAAAAATGTTTTGGAACAAGTTAATATCCACTCGACCTCCCATTTAATTATGATTAAATCTCTAAGTGGCTAAAAGTAAACCTTGGATTTTCTGAATGGATTTATGCTTTCATATACAGTGGTCATAGAAGTATTCACTGCTATTTTAGTAGAGTTACTCATGTGAATGAAGTCAAGCATGAGTTTTGCTGTTGCTTTGGTGTTCTAAAATCTACGTTAAAAAGTCTTAAGATGTTGGTCAAAGTAGGATAATTTAAAAAGAAATTATTTAGAAGAGAATCAAATTTTCATGATTCCTCTTTCAATGGGACTTTTCCATACTGTAAAACATATAGGTGCCTGGATATCACTTAACTCTTGCAAAAAAAAAATTTAAAACATTAAAAATCAATAAAGACCCAAGATTTCCAGCTCATGTCAATCCCCATATTAAAAACATCACAAAACCTTTAAAGAAACCACTCCAAACTTCTCCTCCTTCCTTATGTGTTCTGTGTTGATAACAAGCCCCATAGAATGGTATCTAATGTAGAGATCCAAACCTGGAATTAGGAAAACCTTCTCTAGCTCCTCTGATTCCAGAGCATGAACAAGCCATTGTGTACAAACTGAAGGAATGAAATCCTGGCTGCACACGTAGTTAGCAGTTCTTCTGCTGAACCCTCAGAAGACTAAGTTATTCCTCCAAAACCTCAGCTCTTTCTTCAGCCTTGATCTGCCCAGTATATACAAATGAGCTTAACTTTAAACACTGATAGTACCATTTACCTCATTAACTAGAGCCAGATGAATAATTCATAGTGCATATTTTATCCAGTGAATCTCACTTCTTTTTGTGTTTGTGAATTGTCTGCAAATAGATTCTTGATTGGACTCTTCATCTAAAATTATTTGCAGATTTTTTTGGTGAATCATAATCAGTCTGCAGATCATTTGTGAGCCATACACAGCGAGCAGTCACAGTTTGCAGCTCGTGCTGTGTGGGTTCACTGGAGGAACGTCAAGGTAACACTCCTGTTCCCTCCCTGGAAAGCCTTATGCAACCAACCAACAGCAGGATGAATTTCAAACAGCACATATGAGCGTAAAACTTGGAAATTCACACCCTTGCTGAGTGTTGTTGTCAAATTCAGAATCTCCCCTCCGCCAAGGGTCAAACATTGCTGCAGAAAGGTAAATATCAAAGCTGCCTGTGCACCTGCAGCAGATCTGAGGGCTTGGAAACATGGGCAAAGTTCCTGGAGGGTGACAAGTTTCAGCCTAACAGTTAGTCCATGATAGCTGCCCCTGTGAATGATCTCAGGCTGAGAAAATCCAGATTAATTGAGCCTCTCCTCAAAGGAGATTAAACTACCAGATCACTTTGCTCTCACTGTGGGCTAAGAGATCTCCTGTGGATGCAAATTAGTGATCACAGGGTGAGTTCTTCCTCTGTCTGAGGCTGGAAGGGTTTTTTTTTCCACATAGCTACTCTATTTGCTCTGGAGAAGATCTCAAGCCTGGCTAAGTGTTTTCTGCAGGGGTAATGAAATTACTTGAGAAGGGCTCAGGTCCACTGTGTGCAGTAAAAGCTGCTGGGGAAGTTTTGTTACGATTTCACCACCAATACTGCACTGGCCTCTACAGTAAGAGACAAGAAGCCAGCCTGCTTTTGACCCCCATTGTTCCCACCACTGCTTTCACTGTACCTAAGTGACCTGGCTGTGGTGTGAGAAGCAGCAGAGATTTCCTTTCCCACTTTCCCTACCCAGTTCAGCAGAGTTCCCCAAGAAAATCCTTCAAACCTTCCTGACCCTATGGCAATCTAAGCACTGCTTTGCTATAAACCACAAGCTCACATGCTTTGCAGAGTGGATTTGGTTTGCTAAATTAGGATTTGATTCTAGGTTGGGAGATTTTGTCTGATTAAATCAATCTTTACTGAAAACTACCATAATATCTCTGCAAAAACCAGAAGCATGCAAGCCCAAAACTGACATGCTGTAGCCCAGGGCCTCGTTCAATATGTAAAGATTAATACAATTTGAAAAAAACCCCTCTCTGCTATCGTAAATCAGTCCCCAAAGTGGTCAGATGTGGACTAGACTTTCAAATGCATCATTTTGCAGTGAAAGAGGCAGCAATGAATATGCAGAAGAGGATGGGAGCTGTCAGGAGCGTGCAGATGAAGCCACGTGATCAGTCACCCCTTTGACCCATGTATCACATTTTGAAGGGAAAAGTCTCATTTTAAGCACTGTCTCAGAATACAAAGCAACTATGTCTACCACCACTCCACGTACTGAGGAACAAAGACATGGGTTTTTCAGGAGGAAGATCACAAACTCTGAGAGGATCTCCCAGGCTCAACATTTGTTCAAACACGAGGAAAAAGATAAGTCTAAAAAAAATTTTAACGAGTATCAGGCTGCATGCGGCTCCAAAGAGACTATGGGGGACCAGAATTTTATACTTTTAAGAGGAGTAGATGCTGTGATTATCATCAGCCAAGACAATGTGTACAGCTTCCCAGCTTTGCCATGCCTGTCAATTTTGGCACAGTATTTGACATGAAAAGTGCAAATGGAAAACGACGGTCGTGAACAACTTTAGGGCAAGTGAGGTCCAGTGGTGAAGTGATGTATTTTCTTGATGCCTGAGGAAATATTTGGTCCTGGCAGGTGGATCATTAGCTGCATTGCACAAGGCTGTAGGAAAAGGGAATTGTAGGAGTAGCATGGGAACTTATTCCTGGCCTTGATCTGCCATCAGATTTTAAGAAAACTCTCCTGGAGTTAAACACAGTACCTGCATTGAGCTTCTCAAAAAAACTTTCTCTGTGCTCTGGTCCAGGATAGCATACACATATTTAAAAGGTGAGGAAATTGTAGGTACTGCATTGATGATTCTTCTGTTGGTAAACTGACTTGGATATCTGCTCCAACTTGTGAAAACACAGCTAAAAAGTTAGTCTGTGATCCAGAATATGGTCACCAATTAGACCCACATGGTGTGTGGGATCAACAGGCTGCATCTCACTCCTGAGACAAGGAGCTAAACATGAGCTCAGTTTGCAGGGGGTTCAGTGAATGAAGAACTAGATGAACCCATTTCCTACAAATCCAGTGACATATTTAGCATAATCTCATTCAAACCTCAAGTCATATGAGCTAACTTCATGAGTCCTTTCTGGTTTCCAAGCCTGACAGAAAACAACATCATGTAAATAGTCCTGAATCCAGGATCTGCAGGGCCACAGGAATGACTGGGGCACTCACAGCCCTTCCTCCAGACAGGAAACTGCAGGAATGAAGCAGCCACTGGAGGGGACAAGGGGTACACGTGTCCCACCAACAACTTTGGGTAACACTGTGCCACTTGCTCTCACCCATAAATTCTCTCCTGCAGCACAGTCTGATGTAATGAACACTTTACATGAGCCACGAGCTTAGAGCTTTTGCTCTGTGCATGTGCCATTGATTAGAGTGGTTGCAGATGGTTTTATTTTAGGTAATCAAGCTTGCTGAGCTTTGCCAGCATCAGAACAAAGGCATAGTTTCCCCACTCACTAACCAAATTTGTGGCCAAGACACTTGAATTGATATGAACTCTGATGGATGGTGAGAAAGCAGGGAGGGGGGAGAGAGCAGCTTGCCCACGTACCTCAAGCCAGGTGTCTCAGACCTCTGCACACCACATTTTACATCCACCTCAGAAGAATCACATTCCCTTTTACTCCTAAAGAGTAGGAAGGGGAGAAGCACCTCATTTTTGAAAAACTCCCATGCTACCCTGCTGTATCAACACAATACACTGAGCTGCAGAAAACAAAGGAGAAAACAGCAGCAGCCACAGAAACCCACACAAACACTAAAGCCTCTGGAGATGGAATTCCTCCTTTGAGATGTCCCCTCTGAAGTCTCCAACCCCTACTGCAGAGTGTTGCTTCACATGTCATTTGACCAGTACTCCCCTGCCATTCCCACTCAGCTGGAAAATCTCTGCAGGCTCCTTCCCTGGGGAAGCAGGCAAGGGAAAAGTTATATGATGCTACAGAGTCACTCAAACGAAATTGCTGTTGCGTGAAAGTTTCTAAAGCTCCCTGTTATTTAACCATTCATGCTGGTCCCAGAAGAGCCCAGTTTTATGGGATACTTACTAATTCCAGTCTCAGTGAAGCCAGTAAAAGGGTATGAAGTAGCATGAAATGTCTGGTTGGTTGAGCTTTTGGGGGTCTCTAGGATGTACAGGGTGATGCTGGGACTCGTGCAGTGGAAATGCCCCCCTCTTTGCAAGTGCCCCCCTCTTTGCAAATGCCCCCCTCTTTGCCCCTTCCCATATGCAAGGGAATGGATGGAAACTATGGAAGCATATACAGAAAAAATAAATGCATCTGGTTCCCAAGTTGTTGCTGGCTGAGACAACAAAAAGGGCTGTGATCTTCCAAATAGTCGCTCTATGGCCCTTGTTTAAAGCTGTGCATTGTGCCTATAGGACAAGGAAACTAAATGTAAAGAGAGATGGGGGAAAAGAAAAAAGAAAGAAAAATGAGGGGGAAATATTGTAAGAGAGAAATCAATAGAAAGCATTTAGCAGCTGGGGTGACATAGACAAAATGCATTTAGAACCACAGACGAGCGTCTTCAGGGATGTGGAGGGGAGAGGGTTGTTTTATTCTGAGCTTTGCTTCTTCATATTTTTCACATTAACAGTTTGCAGTTCTCTGCTGAGCTGTAAGGTCTCAAAGGCACTGCCTGCTGGAAGGTTTTGATCAGTGTAAGCCAGGGCATTTCCAGCAGACAGGTTTATTAACTGATTTACTGACCACATGCATTTTGCACAGCCGAAACGATTCAGATGGGGTCTTTCTTTTCCCTTTCTCCACACCTCCTCATTACTAATCACAGAATAGTACAATCAGAGACCCATAGAATCATTTAGGTTGGAACAGACTCTAAGCTGGTTGAGTCCAACTCCATACTGACAAATCCATCACTAAACCATGTCCCTAAATGCCACATCTACACATCTTTTAAATACTTCCAGTGATGGCCCTGGGCAGCCTGTTCCAGTGCTTGACAACCCTCTAGGTGAAGAACTTTTTTCTTACTATTCAATCTAAACTTCCCCTGGTACAATTTGTGTTGGTTTCCATCTGTCCTATCGCTTTACTTTGGAGAAGAAACCAAGCTCCACCTGGCTACACCCTCCTTTCAGGAAGGTCCCCCCTGAACTTCCTTCTCTCCAGGCTGAGAGCTGCCCCCTGCCAGCTCCCCCAGCTGCTCCTCATCTGACCTGGGCTTTAGACCTTTGCCCAGCTCCCTTGCCCTTCTCTGAACACACCCCAGCCCCTCAAGAGCCTTCTTGTCATGAGAGACACAAAATTAATGACAGGATTTGAGGTGTGGCCTCACCAGTGCTGAGTACAGGAAGACAGTCACTTCTCTGGTCCCACTGGCCACACAGTTTTTGATACTGGCCTCTTGCCCACCTGGGCACAGCTGGATCCTGTTCAGCTGCTGTCAACCAACACCCCCAGGTCCTTTCTCACTGAGCACTTTCCAGCCACTCTTACACTGAGGTGACACAAAGCCACCAAAAGTCCTTCTGTGGCCCCTGTTAGGGCTGCAGTTTGAGCTTTTTCTGGGGAGTGTCTTTGACAGTCAAGAAAGGATCCACCCTCCACTTCAACAGCAATGTATGTGAGGCACCACCTTAGCTATTTGACCACCACTTATTTTTTTAATAATGTGCAACACGCAGAGTGAAAACAGCATGCCATGAAAAGGTTGCCCTACCAAAACTCCTACCTATTATGTAGACTTAATATGGCTCAGGAGAAAAAAGGTTTCTATAAAGTACACTTGCCAGGTTTAATGATGAATTTACTCATTTGAAGGAGTTGCTTTATGTTCTTTGCATTGGAACATATAAAAAAAAGAAGATGAAGAAGAAATGAAAGCTTTCAAATAAACACTTTGGAAAAAATAAACAGTTCAACATTTGAGCAAAAATGCTTCAAAAAATTTGCATCTGTTCTCCAGCAAGTCAAGCTATAGATATTTTTCCCCTCAGTGTTTTCGTTTTTTTCCAGAATTAACATTTTTAAGTTCATAACATTTCTTTATCTCTTATTTTTTACTGTGTGTTGAAGTACAAAATTTCCTTGGTAAAAACACATCACAGAATCTTATCTAAACTGATGAACACATATATCCTCCAGAGGTCATCTCATAGGAGATGTTGTGGCCACTAAGTTTCACACGAAAATCAAAGACAAGGAAAACAAAGTCACTCCCTCCCTAAAGGTACCACAGTGAGGATCTCTTAGCTGAGCATCATCTGGGCTGCTTTAGCTCCTGAGCCACCCCTTCCCAGGGACAGATGGACATGAAGAGCAGGTCCTACAGTGACACCTTGCCATATAGTTCACAAAAAAATTCCACAAAACTAGTGAAACCAGTTTTCCCACCAATTTCTCATCTCTGGAGGAATTTTCTGTTGTCTGTGGAGAGCCATACTAACACTGAAACCTTTCTCTAGGGAAGGCATTAACAGAATTTGTCTTCTGTACTGTCTATTTTAGTGAAACTTCTAGGAACGAAATGTCTTGAAACTTGTGACAAATTTGATTGAAATAGGCCAGGAGGTTTAGAAGGTAGCAAGGGGATATTTATACAGACACAGAAATCATGCAATTCTTAATTCCCATCAAATAAGTCTCATTTCCCAAGGAAAAGAGTCTAGAAATACACCTCCTATCCTTCCTCACATGCACAGAGATATCTGTTGAAAAGTCAGTGACCATTAATTTCGTGTTTATGTTTTTGTTTCCATATGCAGAAACAAGTGTCCTCTTCTTACATTGGCATCCCCATGGCCTACAAGAAGAAAAAACTGTTGTCAAGGTATTTTGGCCTCACTAGAAGAGGAAAAATTGAGGCTTGCAATATTGGCTAAGTTTGCAAACAGAGACAACATCTACACACCAAACAGTGAGACAAGCACTGGTTTTCATGGCACAGCCTATTACCTTGTTGTGGAATTATTTTGCCTAAATCAGTTTCTAAATATTTATCTCTCGGCACAGATCTTTCAAAAAAAAAAAAAAATGGACCTTGCTAAATCATGACACAAAGACTCCTTTCAGAAGCTTGTTAAAGAATGAGACCTGTGTGTAAAGTGATATCCTCATTGTGAGTATGTAATGGGATCTCCTCTGCAGTCAAACCACTTTCCTCTTAAAGGGACTTACTCAGAAGTAGGAAAAGTCCTTCACCAATTATTGAGCCGTTCAAAAGTTACTCAGAAGACCAGCACTTGTCAGTACCTGACAGCTATCCAGTTACCTTCTTTGCAAATCCACCCAGAGAGGTTTTCAGCCATGCTCCTGCTGAACAGAAAATCCTATTAACAAAACGTCCTACTGCAGATTAGTCAGGGTTCTCCATCCCAACAACAGCTCAGCCTAACAAGACCATGAGGATCAGCTTATTCCCTCTTCCTTCCAGCTTGTTAAGCCCAGGACAGACCTGAGACACATCAGCAGCCTGGGTGTATGGTGCCTCTGTACATGTTGTACCTGTTCTGTAGATAAAAAAGGAACTTCAATTTCTACTGCTGTCAATGCAGTGACTTTTAATCAGTAAATTCCCTTTCTAAGACAGGCAAGAAAAAAAAAATCTACTCATCTGAAAAAAATATCAAATGCATTTTCAGCCAGAAGACATAAATATAACCAGAAAGCCATTTGGAAATGCTTTCATCTGACAACTGACATGCTTAGATCATCTGCAGCCCACCCTGTGCTTTTCTCACTAGAGAAATTAAACACTAGAACTGCTGCTGCTTTGAATACTCCCCTTAAATATTTTCTGGCACAGACTTTCCCAAAGGCAGCAGTGGAAGTCTCTCTGCTTAGGACAGGCAAATCTTTCTCTCTTTTACATGAGACACAACACAGTAGATAGCCAGGGACATGGGTAGAAGCAAGTTAAGATTTAAGATTTATGGAAAACTCCCTACTTGAGAGGGTCTGGCACTCTTCTCCTGCACGGAGATGTTTGGTCCCACCTCCCTTATCACCTGCCCTGATCCATCTCTGATCAGATTCTATTTTTTAATCCCCAATTAGGCTCAGAATCCCATTTTTGGGGTATTTGGCAAGATTTTTCTTCCAGTGACATCTCTGTCCACACATCCATGCCACTCTGGACTCTGCATCGGAGTCCTGGTGTGCCCTGTAAATGTTGAGTCCTGCCCAGAGAAATGTTGCAAGACTCTTCCTGCAGCCAGCACCTCGGGCTATGCACTGCTCCCCTTGCTCAGCAAAGCTCCATTTGGGGTGGTTGAACGTGATCCTAAACAAACCCACCTTTGAAGGCTGTGTAGAAACCCCTCCCTTCTGCAGGGGTTACAGGGACCACAGAATAACATTCCCTGCAGAGGCTCTGGAGATTGTTTTGGCTTCTTGATCAAGGTGCAATTTGTCATATCCAAACTGAAATGTGATTCTTTGATGAGGGGGTTCACTCTGTCACTTGTCACTTCAAGCCCCCATAGAAGGCATAAGAAGTTCTCAGCAACTTCCAGGAAAACCACGAGCGGTAAGCAGGCGGCTTCGGCTGACGGGGGCTAAATCCCAAAATTCTCTTGTTTTCTTGGTTCACCAGAGGACAACTTAACAGCCAGGGCATGGTGCAATGTTGAGTCATATCTACACACAGCAGCTGACTGAGGCATATATGCAGCTTTACTCCAAATCTCTGCAAATCCATGCAATGTCCAAATCCATGCAAAGGTCCTGCTGCTAAGAGTTATCTGAAGCCTGGGTGATCTTAGGCAGCCAGCAGTGCTGATCAGAGCCACAAATCTTACAGGACAGAGACAGAACAGGTATACTGAGGGCTGGTGCTTCCACAGCCCACTGCAGAGAACAGAAAAACTTTTCCACAACAGAAGCACTTGCTATAGAAAGTGGCCTAACAAATAGGGCTGAAAATCAGCAATCCTTCATGAATACTTCTTTCAGGATTGAAACATTTGTTGAAAGATGGACCCCAGCCAGAAACAAGCATTTGGTGAGTGCCTAAATTAAGTTAACATTTGCAGCCATGATAGACTTGGTCTAAAACACCAGGATGCAATCAGTCAATTGAATTACAGCATCTTAAAGTGGCAAGGTAAAAACTAATTGCTTCTTGTTGTGAGTTAAGCTCAGTAGTGGATGTCTCAGTGACAAGGGGTAAAGCTAAACTGCAGGTCCTGTAAGAGAAATAGGAAAAGAAAATAGACAAAGGTGCTGGAGAATCTCAGTTGACAGGTAGGAACTATACAAGCCCACTTTTCATGTTGTTGTGTGCTATATCCCTATATATGTTGTGCAAATCCATGTGGCTCTTTCATTTAGCAGTATTTACATTTCATTGGCACATGCCTCAGTGCAGGTGGAGCTGCTCAGTTATAAAGATGTCCTGTCCTTGGTGCTGGTGTAGATGGGTCATGGATGCATCACCCAACAAACCAAGTTCTAGAGTGTCCAGTCCTCCAGCAAAAGCCACGTGGCCAGAGAACACAAATGTAACTAAAACACCATCCCCCAAAAAACCAACAACCTAACCCATATTCAAATGTTTCTAAATGTATTCAAGGAGATTACCTAGTTCAGGAATACTTTTTGCCAAGTTAGGAGCTTTTTCCTCTCATGGTCAGCAGATTGGCAGCATGAACATCAGATGGCACATGATGGCTGTGGAAATGCAATTGTGGGCCTGAGACACTTCCAGCCACTTTGTGTCAGTGTAATGGACAGAACTGCAGTGCTGCAGAAGCCACACCAGTTTCTCTATGCAATGGAAATAGTGTGGACACATCAGCTGTAATTTAGGTGTCTAAGGAATTGTGGCCAGCTGAGCTGTCTTAGCTGCTTTTGTCTGGACCTGGCTGCCACTGCAGAGTGGGTCTACCTCTGCCTAATCCATGAGGACATCTCAGGTGCCCATTGGCACTCCAAGTGGTATGAAAAGTTGCCTGAATATTGTATTTAGGGTACTGAACCATGTGCTGGGTGATCACTGGTGGAGCCCTAAAAGCTACAGCCAGACATGCACATCAGCAGCTGAAATAGAGGTATGGTTTTATTACTATTAGTTCTATTACCCTCAGGACATCAGCATGATAGTATTTTTTTGGTAGTCTTTTTCCTATAAGTACTTTATTTCAGTAATCTGGCAAAAGGTATAGTACAAAGAGCTGACTGGGTGCTGCCACATCAGTCATAAGACCCTAGGAATTGAGGAAAGAATCCCATGGAGCCAAAGGTGAGCAGTTTGGGAAGGCATCTGTAGAAGAGACATCTGCAACTGCAGTCCAAGCTTGCCCCAGCCAGACTTGCTTAACCAGAAATCAGGCCACCTCAAAGTCAGACAGGATTATCTTATTTCAGTTTGCTTTCCTGTGGTTACAAATGAACAAGACTCATCCTAACAGTTTTTCAATAGTCACACTCCTTTTTTCTTTTCATGAAAGTTGAGAGTCAGATTTAACCATATGACTCCAGGATCTGAAAATTTCAAAAGTGTGTAAATAAGTTAAGAAAGTGGCTGTGTTGATGTCTCAGTCTTGGACCAGCTCTTCATATTAAAATTTTTGTATTCAGGCGATACATGAGAACTGAACCAGTGTCACCAGGAGAGTTCAGGCCTATGGGTTACCAAAAATGTCCTTGCCTCATGCCTGAAGATGCTCAGAGTCCATCAGTTAAATGTACAGTTTATCTGGTCTTGCATGCCAAGACTGCATGACAATTTGGTCTTAGCAGACATTGGTCAGGAGAAAATCTCACAGCACCACTCCACAGGAAAACTTGCTGTCTTTCACCAGAGCTCCCTTGGTACACCTTTCTGCTTTCTTTCATGGGGTTCTCTCCTATTTCTGGACTATTTCTTCAAGAGGACATATGACCAACAAGAGGGGAGCACCCAAGCACTGGGGACAAGAGCTGTGAGATGGGTGTCTAGGGTTTTGGCCATGAACTTCATCACAAGTATCTGAGTAAGGCATCTCCAAATGCCAAGATTCATGGCTTTCTGGGGTGACTGTGATCCTCCTTATCAACCCTCTGGGGACAACTCAGGGCAACTGTGAGCCACAGCAGGTGATGGAGCTACACCAGAGATGGTTCATGTTGTATGCTTTACATAAACACAAGGATGTGAAAAGCCACAAAGAGACAGGGAGAGCTGGGCAGTGAAGGCTGTGGTTCACATGACAGGCTTTCATAGCTCACGGTGCCAGTTCAACTGCAAAACCTCCTGGTGCTTAAATGGTGAAGTTCACACTCCCTCTCTGGAGGGGACAGAAGGTAATGGTACTCAGCTGTGACTATGACTATGCCAAATACCATTTGCTTATTCGAGATGAGCACAGATGGTCATATTTCCCTCTGTTTATTTTTGCTGAATGGCCTTTTCAGCCTGCCTAGTCTGTGACCTTCTCCTAAAAATTGGTAGATATGTTTTTTTCTGGGATGCTGGGTTTCCTCTTTCTTCCGGAGGCAAACTAAAGGCTCTGTTGGTGTCAGCTGTGAGGACATAAATGGACCAAAAAAAGTCTTTGTACTTTCAGATATTTCCTTGCAAAATGCAATTTTAGGAGTAAAAATTCATCCAGGTACACATGTGAAGAGTGTGCAACCAGGTGCTTCTCAAGTCCAGGTTATGCAGACTGTGAATAACAGGATTCATGAGTTGTTGTATTGTACTTTACTACTTGGCACTTCTCGTCTTCAAAGTAAAAGTGCAGCCTAACATAAAAAGTCATTTGAATCAGTGTATTTAAATACAAGGTGGAGTAAATCACCAAACAATATTTTAATGTGACAAAGGTAATAAAAAAGGAATGAGTAACAACCAAAGAGTACCTGCTATTTTGGCTTATGATTAAAAGGCAATCCCAGGGGTGTGGGGCTCCCAAGAAGCATTCAGACTGTAGGAGTCTGAGAGAGAATATAAGAGAGCTGGTGGAGTCTAAACATCATGAAAGCTCAGCACTCCAACCCCAGCAATAACAAGGTGCACTGCACACTTCTTGTAGCTAACTTCCCCCTTTAATTTTTAGCTAATTGAATAAGTCACTGGCTTTGGCAGGCAAAACCAGTATTAAAAAGCATGTATCAGTTATTGAATATTTTAAGGCCTTTTGTACTGGGTCACTCATATTCACATAACAAGAGGCACAGCAGATCAACGTTGAGGTATTGCACAAAGTAATAAATGTAAAGAGTGAGAAGGACCTGGCCTGGACAGCTACTCTCTCTCAGATATCCTCAAGAGCTCAGGTGAGAAATTCACAGAATCATAAAATGGTTTGGGCTGGAAAAGACCCTGAAGATCAGCTTGTTCCAACCCCCCTGCCATGGGCAGGGACACCTTCCCCTATCCCAGCTTGCTCAGAGCCCCATCCAACCTGGCCTTGAACACTTCCAGGACATCTCCCACAGCTTCTCTGGGCTACCTGTGCCAGTGCCTCAGCACCTTCACAGGAAGGAAGAAGGAATGGCAAATTGCTTCCCTTGCCTCAGAGAACCTGAGTACCCCAATGATCTCTCCCACCTATTGTCAAAAGATGAAGTCATGATACTGCAAATCCCAAAGCACACCACCTGTGGGCTTCTATATCCTCCTCAAAACAGTTTTACACAAAACCCATTCAAAGTCCACTGTCTTCAACAAAAATAGACCTAATATTTAGCAGGAAAAAAATCCATCATTCAGTGTAAATACATTACATCTGGGATGGCAATGAGTGGATACAGTGAGCCAAATATTTAATATTCTTCATTAATAAGAGGTCTGGTGTTGATGACGATTATTTAAGCCAATACCCTCCAAGGCCAGACTCCATGCTGGTTATGTTTAGAATTACAATTTGCAATATTCTTGGCCATCATGCTGTATTTAATTTTTTTATGTTTAAGCCAAGGTATTTGTGAATCATGCAGCACCCACCCAACCACCCAACACACTTGTGGAGATGTGGCCTCTACAAAGCAAATTTTGTTCTATTGGGAGCACCCTGGGCTCCATAAATAATGTCACATGAAGTTCAGGTGCCAGGAGCTGCCATGAGGCTCAGTAACTACAATGTCACTCTAGTAGCAAACACAGCTTACATTATTGCTTACTGATTATCAACTAATACTGATAATTAGCTGATAATTAACTAATAATTATTGCTTACAGATAATTAGCAAACATGCACTGTTACTGCATGGCAGACATGTATCTCTTTGAAATGTGCTCCTCGTTTGGTGCCCAGAACAAGCTGGAGAAGAGAGACAATCAGGCTGGATTAACTATTTGATGTGCATTCCTCTTCAGTGGAAAGGAGAAAGAAGAAGCATTTCATGGTGGCAGTGAGTGCCACAGGCAGCCTTCACAAAAGCAGGTGAATTATTTTATTTTGATGAGGGAGAAATTTTGATCTTTTTGGTGAGCCACTCAAACTGTTACTAAAGGAAATAAAAGCACTGCTTGCTTCAGCCACAAGCATCCTCTGAAAGACCCAGCTGAGATGGATGGCAGCACTGGACAGAAAGCTACTGGCCACTTTAGCAATGAAGCTCACAAATATTAACCCTATATAAATAAATAAGGTCTTGACTTCACAGAGACTGATCATTGGAAATAGAGACAAAATTGCTCATTCTACAAACCCCTGCTTAAAGAAAATACATGGGTAAGAGAAGAATTTAAAAAAGATTAATGGACATTGTCACAACCTTCTCTAATGACAAACAAGGCTGTCAGGGCAGGTCTCTGGCCCAGATCACTCACAGCATAGCCTAGGCTTGGGCTAGGAAAACAAATGCTCACCTGTCATGGCACTGCAGTGCTTTCATTCGAGTCCTTATAAGTGCCACTGATTCAGGCACCAGGAGATATTCCGAGTGGTTTTATCAGCAGCAGCCAAGTGAACTGCCCTTCTCCCTCTCCTTCCAGCATGCTGCACAATCATCCCTCTTTCTGTAACTTACTCCCTCCATGTCTCTTCCCTGCCAAGGGGATGAAATGCATGAAAAGGTCACATCCCTCTTACCTTTTGAAACCCAGGAGCAGCAGGGACAGATCCAGTCCCTCACAGCTGGAACTGGTGCTGGGGCAATGCCAGAAGCCCATTAGATTATCAAACATTCCCTTGAGCTCACTGCATTGGCTCAGCAGGCAGAGGGTGAGCAGGCATCTACTTTCACAGCCTGTTTCCAATTTGGGAGAAAAAAACATTCACATGTCCCAAGATATTACATCAAATACAAATGGCACGAGGCTTCTGCCATCTTGCTGAGCTCCTCAGAGGGGAGAGATTAAGCAAGGACAATGAATGGCTGAAGTGACAAGAAAAAAAAAAAAGTCCATGATTTCCCAGAGGAAAAAATAAATTATGATACCCAGGTTTTCCATCTTGCTGTTGACTATGCTAGCACAGTCTTCATATAAAAATCATAGAAAATAGCACTGGAAGGGATTTTGATCACTTCTCCTCCAAACAGAGGGTTAGCTGCATTCTCCTTTTGTAGACAATTTGATAAGTTACATAGTCCTTAATATAAAGATCAAAATGAGTGCCATGGCATTGCAGCAATAACATCAAATTGAAGATTGACTTTATTTCCCTGGAGATATCTGCAGGTTGTCTTCAGACTTAGGCAAGCACCACTGCACATCCATGTCTGGTAACAGCAACAATGATAAGGACTGGAAAATTTTTGTTTGTTTTAGGTGTAAAATGAAATTCTAGCATTTTAAAATACAGACAAAGGAAGGTCCAAGTTCACATAAGCACATCTACACAGGATTAATGAACATGAACAGGTTGGCACCTTTTGGGCTGTAACACAACTGGAAACCCCTCACTCAAGAAGTGCTTTCACCAGACCTGCAGATGTCTCAAGACAGTGGCTTGGAGGTCATATCCCCATCTTTTCCCTCTGCTATGTCCAACAGAGAGTTATTTGGGCACAGAGAGGAGCAGAGATGGTGCCAGAAGTGCCTTGGGTAGATGTGACCTCATTCTGAGAGCACTGTAGTAGGGACACCATCAGATGCACCTTATACACAGCTGGAAGTGTGTTTAAAGGAAACTGCTAAATTCCCCTACTGAGAGATAAGGATCTCCCTGGATCCAGAGCAGAATTTTTACTGTTCCACTTACAAAAAATACTTTTTAAAAAATTGTTTGTTTCTGCACCACAATTGTGCCGGAATGGATTGTATTGAGGGCTTGTGCTATGTACAAGTACAAATGGCCTTGCTTAAACAGAGCAATACTCATTAAATAATAATGCATCAGTGAGAGTCTCATTTTGTGACATGTCTAGCTGGCTTAAGCATTCTCCTGCATACATAATAGTCCTCCTTCATTCCAAAAACTTCAATTATTGACTTTTATTTGCCTAGGAATAAGACATGTATCAGAACCTGTTACATATCCCCTTCCATACTTTGGAATTTGCCCCACCTAGGCTACAAGATGTTGCCTGCAGGACCCCCAAAAAGATGTTTGTGATCCCAAAGAGCTTGTCTCCCAAATGGGACTGATCTCCTTCCCAGAGATGTTCATAGCCATCTTGTGCTATGAAGCAAAATTGGAAATTTGCATTTGGCCTTTGCCACAAACAGCTCCTCTATTTCTTATTTCTCCAGCTGAAAATAAATAATAATGCACATATCTCCTTCAGAGCTCTCTCTTGTCTTCAGTTTACCACAAGCAATAAGTCTATCCAGAAAGAGACTCTTTGCAGGCTGGCTAAAAAACTGGGAGACTATAAAATCCACTGTGGCCTCCAAGAGTGAGCTTCATATGGTTGCAAGCTGCAGCATTTTACTAAGTGGTTCCATCATTACCTGAAATATACAGAAAAAAATGGACAACTTGGTATGGAAATCTCTAAGTTCCTTCCAAGCTGGTCTACTCTAATCATAGCCAGACTTCATATGCAGATAAATTCATCAAGTACTTTTCAAACAACAACAACAAGAAAAAGAACACGGCTCATTTTACATTGCCTGATTTTGTTTATAGTCTATGACAGAACTGATCATTTCATATACATAAACATGACTTTATTGATATTTCTTAGTCCTGGGCTATTCTGTGCCTGGAGGGGTTATCAGTTACAGGTCTCAGTTTCAGGTCAGACACCTGGAGACCACCATGCTCGTATATCAGTGGTCTCTGAGAGCTAATGCATATTGCTGACCAGCTAATCCAGTCCAGGGTGGAATTTACCTTATCCACTCAGAGAAATTGAATTTCTAATGTCAGCAAGCAGCCTGGACTTCTCTCCTGTATGTCTATGCACCTCCTGAGGACAGGTAGCCTAAAGCCAGTGTCTCAGCTGGAGGTTTTGTCATTGTAGCTGCCTCACTTTTGACTGAAGAGGGACCTGATCCTCTCACCTGCATGATGTCTGGTAGCCCAGACATGGACAGGAAGCCCAGACATGGATGTGAAGCCTAAATGGCTTCTCTAGGACAGGCTTCCCAACTGCAGTCCATGCAGAATGAGAGAAACATTCATCCCAGGGGGATGTGTAGAGCCAAGAGCTGACACCAATGGAGAGAAAGAGAACACCAGTCCTGGGAACCCCTGATTACTGTGGCCACATTTTGGGAGTCCTTTATTGCAGGCAAAAGTGGTAGAAGAACAGGTTGGCCTCCTGAGCAGCTGAGGTTAAGGTTTTCCTGTCCCACTGCGCCTCCTGGGAACTGCTCCAGCTGGAAGCCAGAAGCACAGAGCTCTTCCCAAGGGTGGAAAACAGCAGAGGAAAAGCCCTTTTTGTCTCTTTATATTGTCTCCTTCAGAGATTTACTTCAAAACATGGCTTCACTGAGCAGCTGTCACTCGCCTTCAGATACAGCCAAAATACCAGGATTCATCTTTAGAGGCCTAATTTTTGGAAGTGCTGAGCACCACCAACTCCCATAGGGAATGTGGCTGCTCAGCACCTACAGGAGAGAAGCTCTTAGATGCCAACACATAAAGCACCAGCAAAAAAATTCCCCAGTCACAGCATCAAACAGTTCTCCCCTGGGCCTGCCTTGATGTCTCTTACCATTACAGTTCAAACCTTTGTTCCAGCATTTATTTGATACAAAGAGCCTGTTACCCCAATGAAATAGTTTCCTCCCCTATTGACATTATAACTATTGAATTTTATATTAGGTATTCTGAAATATTTACCAGCAGGGTTAGATATTATTGTATTTTTTAACTAAATAATGTTTAAGACACAGAGGGAAAGGAACCATCTAGAGCCATGGCACCCAATTGCAATGCTGGGGGACTGGGATGTACCCTGCTCTGCTTCTGCCCTCCTGGATGTCCCCAGGGCCTTTCCTGGACTGATTCATTATTTTAATAATGGAATGGAAAGGGAGGGTCCATTTTCTCCTGGGTCTTGGTGTCCAGTGGTGATCTGCTTCATCTCCCCACCTCCACTGCCATCACAGTGCTAAGACAGAGAAGCAGAAACAAGTGTTAGAGAAAATTCAGTTTAGCCGATAATATTTTACAATAATACAATAACAGCCACTCATAAAACAGTCCCTGCCCCATAAAATTTACAATGTAAAGCAGACATATAAATGGAACAAAAGGGGAACAGTATAATGATGGAAACACATGGAGTAGGGAAGCTGTTGACTAAAGGTATCCAGCCATGCATGGTCAGAGGCAAGGAGTGATCCCAACCTGGGAATTCACCATCCTTGCCCAGCACCCTGCAGAAAACCTCTCCAGCATCTGTTTTCCAGTGATGCCTCAGCTTTTAGCTTTTATATTTTTCAGATTCTGTTCTGCTTTAGTGTGTAAGTCTAGGCTTACACATTTATTATTATATATTAGTATTAGGGGATGGTGAGCTCTCTTCACAGAGCAGGGAGACAAAACAATTCCTTCTCTAGCTGGGGACCCAAGGACAGCCAATCCAGATCTCCCAAGAGCACAAACAACGGTGGACTGGAGAGAGAAAAACAAGAAGGATGGGACTTCATCGGCTAAAGCTGTAATTGGACAATTAACTCCAATATGCTAATGAACCAAAACTTATAAAAGTGTGAAACCCCGTGACCAGTCATCCATTTTTTGTGGCCATTTTGGGTTGTGTCACCCAAGGTGGATCTATTGAGGCCTCTTAATAAATCCCTACTTTATTCTTTAGCTCTGTCTAGTCTCTGTTCTAGGTCAGCCTTCACAAGGCATCACCAGGAGCAGTTTTCTGTCTATTGTCTATTGAGATGCTGCCATATCCAACACAAGCTTCATCTAGCAGACAGCCACTATCAGCCAGAAAGGACCTACTTTCACCAGGAGATCCAAGGTCTATATCTATGGCAATTTCAGTCAGCTGAATTCAGACAATAGCCACACTTATCTGAAATGCTGCAATACTGGCAGCTAATGCACACTAAGTTAATCACTGGCATATTTGTAGACTGCCAAGTATATAATAGCGCGATAATGAATTTGTATGGCTGGGCCTATAAAAACTTTGTTTTTTATACTCAGGCATTTTAATTGACACAGAAATACATTTTAAAAGAGAAAGCAGGCTTGATGAGGTCAGCTTAAATTCCTTGGTATAATTACCAAGTCCATTGAACACAAATCTGAAATCATTTAGGTTAAGTTAATAACTTATGCCTTTAGTTTATAAGCACCGCATTACATCTCAGACAGCTCAGATCTTGGCTCTGCTAAAGTGGCCTGGCCTTTAATAAATTCCTCCCCACGTTTTTCATGTTATAGTTCTTTTACAATCATGGTTTTCAAATGGCAGTGCAGGTACAGTGTGTTTAAATCACCATAAATTAGAATTTCTTTTTTCTGACTAGAGCACCTTTATTGCAAGTTGTCGACTTTTCTTTCAGCCATAAAGGTTATTACAGGCGCAGGTCGGAAATGAAAAATCCACCATGTGCCGTCTGCAGATGTCCCATGACAGACCCCTCCTGAAGCAGAATCACTTTCAGAGTTTTCCAGGGTGATTCTATACAAATAAGTATTTTTTATCAGCTTGGTTTCAACAACCTTCACATTTACCACCTCCTGTATTGAGTTTGCATGGCAAGGTTTTGGTCGCAGGGAGGGCTACAGTGGTGGCTTCTGTGAGAAGCTGCCAGAAATTTCCCCTTTTTCCAGTGGAGTCGTAAAAGGAGGAGAAAAGACTGTTCATTACTCATAGCCCAAGCCAGCACTGAGTACTAGGTCAGACATTTATCAGAAGCTTGGTTACCATCGTATGGTTGGTAAATGCCTCTGCTGCTGTCTTCTGCTTGTGCTGCCTTTAAGTTAAACTGGAGTGGCACAAGCGGTCCAAAGTGACCAAGCCATGATGACTGTGAATACAAAGGAGCTTTTTGGAAAGCCTATAGGAAGAGAAAAGGCTCTGCTTCTTCTAAGCAGGCTGGAGAGAGGCTGTGAGAGGTGATTTTAGGCAAGTTTACCTAACCAAAGCACTTAGTATACCTGTGGCTACAGTTTTGTGCATTCATCGAATGGGACAAGCTACTGATGGACTGAGGATAGGAGAGAGGCAGGAAAAGGGTCTCCCCAGCCCATGCCAGGATGTGAGAACTGCTGGAATCTACTTGGAATGCTGGAAGACAGCTGCTTCCATGCACCTTATCTCCCTGCCCCCTGTGCCCTCCTTCCCAGCCTCCCTCTTCTTGTGCAAGTTCATCTTTCCCAAGGATGTCAGCAGATCCCTGTGCACGGTATTAAGATAAGAAGCAAATAATGCTGGGAGGAATTTGCTGAGCCAGCTGGTCTTTTGCACCCTGTAGGATGCACAGACCAAAGAGGCGTCTGCCACACATGTCACACAGATGAAGCCAACTTTGCATTCAACAACTGCACCAAACAAAAGATAAAAGCAGTTTCAGCATAATAGATCATTCAAAGGGGCTCCAAATCCACCCTCCCTCCCCTCCCATTGTACCCTCTCTCCAGGTTGCTTAGCAAAAGCTGATTTTTATTTCCAATTAAAAGATTTCAGAGCAGCTGTTATTTATTATTTATTATTTATTATTATTGTTGTTGTTGTTGTTGTGACTCAACTTTGAATCACACTGCTTCTTTCTAGTTCTTTAATCTAATCAAAAAACTGCAGCATACAGAATTATTTCCAGTGAAATGTTCCTGTGTTTTTTCAATGCTTTGCATAGCTGCACTCAAGTTTCTGGCGCATTTTAAAGTGGCTCCAGATTCATGCCTGAATTGCCACTAGTCCCACAAGCAGAAATGACAGGGGCAGAAGAAGCAAAAAACTCCCCACTAGCCATGTTCCAGGAATCCATTTTTGTCAGGGATATCGTGGTATCACAGAGAACTGTCATGTTTAATGTGCACAGGCTGACTTTAAGGCAGAGGCTCAAAATGCGAAGAAACACAAGTACAATAATTGCAGCATCTTGTGGCAGAGATCAAGATGTTGCCATTCTCCTGACTGCCAGCCAAGAGGAATTTCCCAGGAACATGTGCAGCAAAACCCTCTTCTCATGGGGCCAGGCAAAGTGGCATTTCATTACCAAGCAGTAACAAAGAAAACCTGTTAACTTCTGTGCAACGTGAGCATTCAAATTCCAGCTCAGGGTTTGTGCTGTTTACATTAGGGATGAAATGAGCTCCAAACTTGTGAACACTTGTGGAGGACTATGGAGATGCTGTTTCCAGAGAGGGGCATTTTTCAGAAGATACTGAAGGCAGAGCAACACCCAAGTGCTACCAAGTGATTCCTGTTTGATTCTCCAATCTAATCAGAGCATTTGAAATTCCAGTGGTGCTCCGGCACAGGCTGTGTGTGCACTCAAAGAGCTTGCTGTGCTTGGGAAGCTTCTCATTTGAGACTCAAGAGGCTGCAAAAATTAACTGGGGTTAACTGGGGGTTTAACTCAGCCGCACAGCCATGCAGGTGGGTGAAGTTACCCAAAAAAGCAGTGTTCTGAATGATTTGGAGACCAAAGGACTCTGTGGCTGCTGCAGGCATTACAGAAACAGCAAGGGCAAGGTGGTCCCTGCCCCCAGAGCATTCTTCATGTGACTAACAAAAAGCAAAATCTTGCTCAGTTCCCATTCCAGCAGAGAGATGAGGAAAAGCCTTCTGCAACAACTGCCTTGGTGGGGATTATGTCACTGCTTTTTGCTGGTGTTTGGTGGGGAAGGGCATTGCACTTTTGGGAATGTATGAGGTGCAGGGCCATGCACTTTCGGGGTACTCAGAGACTACAGCCACCTACATCCCATTTTGGAAGGGGGGCTTAGGTAGCTGGGTTCAAGTTTCAATGATAATTACATACCAAGTCATTCAGATACATATTCAGAAATACTTTAGGTGCCAAATTGCATGTTGGAATTGCTAAATGTTCCTAAAACTCCACACCACGGGGATTTAGGGATCAGATAGAGGGTAAGGCAGCCACATCACAGGTGACATGTGAGCTCATGTTTGTGCTTTAATCCCACAGCAAACACAAAGCAATTGGGATAGGCTGACTTCTTGGGAAAAGAGGATCTGGTACCACCACGATCTGAGCTGAAATTGGCCACAACTGCCAGGAGGGAAACGGAACCCTCTGGAACTGACAAGTGAAATACAATATTTTTCACAGCTGGAGATATTTTTTGAGAGAAAAAAAAAGTCAACATTATCAACATTTTCTATTTCCATACTTTTCTTCCGCAATCCCTTCGTGATCAGGAGAGAGTGGGCTGAATATGTTGCAGCAGATTATGCTGCCGTTATTTTGGGACCCATCAAAAAAACTGTAATTTTCCTGAAAAATCTTGTTATCAAAGAGCTGTTGCCTAATTTGGAATTCTCAAAGATTTCTGTAGGTGAGATAAGATTTCAGTAAACACACTAATTTTTGGCTACATGACTGAGCTGCACTTTTCTAGTACAGTTAAGATGCAGTTCATGATACAAAGGAGGGTTTCCCCCTGCCTCTTGAAACTCCTGTTCCATATTCTGAAGAGCCCTCCCAATCCCAGTCAATTTGTTTCTTTAGAAAAAGATTTCCAGAGCTTCATTTACATCAAACTAGAACTGCAAGGTACAAAGGTACATCTCATGCCAAGACTACATTTAAGTCTTTGACTTTTGAATTTGTGGGGTTTTAAGGTTATTAAAGCTCAAAGTGGAGTTTTATTACAGTTCTTATTTTGAGCAAACATTGTGTAAAATCTTCCAAGATGTCCAAAATCCAGATACTAACACTTCTTTTTTAATGGCCCGGAGATCATTACAACGATCCTTTCATTTGGCTTCTTTCATAACCCAGGCCAGATGAACACCTTTGACTCCAACACCTCAAAGCAACATCCACTCACAAAATTATTCTTTTGTTCTGACACATATGGAGAACCACAATTCTCCACCAGATGCCTGAAAACCTGCTAAGACAGTAGGTAGGGAGCAGAAACAGGATGGGACAACCAATCCCTTGGCAAACTGTCAGTGACCCAGCCACCAATTTAAACTCAGCATCATCAGGGCCCAGGAAACTGCAAGAGTTTAAATTCTTTAAGGAAGGTGTCCTAGGCTCAGCTTTTTATTGTTCATTTTACAATTCTGTTTATAACTTATATGACATAATCAAATGGAAAACTCAAAAGACAGGAGATAACAGTGACTTCCATGGTGGTTTTCAAGGTGAGGCTGTCAGAAAAGGGGATGTGCAAATACAACTTTTTCCCTGCTTAGCTATTTTCTGTACATAGGCTTAGACACTTAATATTTTTTAGTGGAGGACAATGGGTGATATTTCCCAATGAATTTTATTGTGACTCAAAGTGTTGCTGCCTCAAGTTCGACCCTCCCAGTCCAAGATCGAAGATGTTCCTTCAGCTGCTTTGGTTTCCATCTTAGCCCAAACCCACTTTTCCTAGATGAGAGAGACACTCAAGCATGATAACATCCAAAATTGCAGCTACAGGGTCTGTCAGGGACCAGCTGTCAGTGCTCCATGTTTCACAACTTCCTTTTTCTGCAGCTAAACACTGTTGTGTCCATTTTATGAGGAGCAGGGCAGATGACCACAGTGCACAGTTTCTACAGTGACCATCCCCTGGCTCCATTCATCATCTCATGACTGCAAGTGCAGAAGAAAACCAGCCCAAAAACTGATGCTGTGGATATGGGTACCAAGGTGTTTAGCTCCCTTGGAAATCCATGGGAGAATAGATTATGAACTACATGGGGCAAGGAATCCAGTCTAGCACAGTTATTCACTTAGGGTAGAGTCCAAGCCAATAAATTCAAGTAGCAGTGATTTAAAAGAATCCCATAAAATACCTTGGTTGCATCTGCATTAAACTGAGAAAGTTTTCTCAGATCTTCCTCAATACATGTTACACCTCAATCCTTCTGTTATCTTCGTTACATCTCAGAGTGGGAAATTTTCAACAGCTTAATGACCTAGGGCTTGATCCCTGGTTTAATGAAGGCATGCAGATATATTCCCTGATCTGTGATAAGCCATGTACCAGAAAGAGGCATATCAAATTTCCATCTTATAGGAAAGACTCTTTACTTACTTCCTAATGAATGGGGCTGTGAAGCAAATTCTACAAGGAGCACAATAAAACTCTGTATTCTGCATGTTTTTAACACATGAAAACAGCCATTTAATTAAGAATGAGAAACAATGTCACGCTGCACAGAAGGAAAAGAACCCAAATTATACTTTTAGGAGCTGAAAGCCTACTTTTCTTCTTTTAGGACACAAGCCTTTTACAAAGCTGAGGAATTTATAAAATTCACAGATGCCTTTGGTGTGTTGCACATCAGAAGTTTCAAATTTTTTCCTGTGAGACTCCATTCGCACCCAGAACAAGAAATGGGTCATGTTTGTTCTACACAAGAGACATTTTAGGGAAATTTGGCTGCTTTGGATATTTTGAAGTTACTAGAAACATCTCAAAACCAAAACAGCAGGGAACATATCCAGAGGATATTTTGACAACATTTAGAGTTTGGGTGTTTTTGGGTTTTTTTAATAGTTGGCCAGGGATATCAGATTACAGCGCCATAAATCAGGATCCAACACCCCAAAGTCAATGCAGCTTCACCAGCAGCCAGACTTTGCTCAGGACTCATGACTACTCCATTTCTGTACACCATTTCCAAGGACTAACAGCCTGTGAATGGTGCCAGTCAAAAACGTGGCCAGAGTAAAAGAGGGTGAAGCATGGTGACATTTTCCCAGCTAGTCGGTGTAAGCAAACAAACAAAAATACAAAGGGAGGAAAACAGCCTTGGCACAGATGGGTTCTTTTGCATGTTGCTCTCCACACATAAAGCAATTTAATCTTGAGTCAGCACGAGTTAGCAAAGGAATGACAGGTTGTTACAATTACAAGCTGCTTTGGAAGTATTACTATCAGTGCTGCCGCTATTTATGTTTGGTATTGTTATTGATGCTATTAATACTGCTTGTACAAGCGTTTAATGTTACTGTACCGATGTAAATAACATCTGGATTAACAGTTGAGGGAACAACATGATGCAAACCAGATTGATGGCTGAAGACACGGCATTTATTGGGTCACATTTCTGGGCTGTGCTCCTGCGGATGTTGTGCGTTCATACTGTGAGAGTACACGGGAGGCTTTTCTAAATAAGCATCCCCAGGATCTGGGCTGTGGATGAGGACATGATGATGTGACTTTTATTTTTTTCTGCCTCTTCAAGGACAGATTTGTTACCAGATCACAGTGGCAGAATTGACCACAGAAACTCTAAGCCCTTCTAAATTAGCCACGAGGAAGCATTATCCAAGAATTCCAACCAGACCTCACTTTGCATCTTGTTTGTATTATTTGTGGTCTCTGGCTCAACACCACAATCCACCCTTTGCCCCAAACTTCTTTAATCACAATCATAGCAAGGGCTCAGCAGAGACCTGAGTCTCACAGCTCTGAGCACGGAGGGAAAGCTGATACATGCTCCACAAATCATGTACAGTCTTAATAGATGATAAGAAAAAGGAGACTGCAATCTAACTTCCCTGTATAGCAAGCCCCCAAGGGACTTGGATAAATGTTCACTGTAACAGGATTTCCACTGCAATAAATTTTTGCAAGTCACTGCCTCAGATGTGTGAAGAACCATCCCATCTGCATTAGATGCCATCATGGCACACAGTTAGAAGCCCCCTCCAAATCTCTGGGTCTCTCCACACAGCTGCCTCCCAAGCCACCTAGCTACAGCAGCCTGATCCAACTCCCATGGGATGTGACAGCATGAGCAGAAATGGAATCTGGTCCTCTCTGGGTGGCCTGGAGCTGTGCTGGGACACTGGCCACAGAGGATGAGCTTCAGCTGCTTCAGCACAGGCACCTAATGCTGTTTGAGGTGCTGCTGTCTGGCCTTCTGCTCCTACCCCAGGTCTCCCCAAAGTCCTGCATCTTAGTTATATTTAGGCATTTGAATTCCCCTCTAAGGGAAGGACCCAGCACCGAAGGTTTAAGGATCACTGCATCAAGGTGCCTGCAAGCACATTGACAGCAGCCTTTTATTCTGGAGCAGATGTGCACTTTGGATGTGAACCCTCTTACAGTCCTTGCTTACCATGCTTTCATTGGTATCCTGGCATAGGCACAAAGCACTGGAAGGGGACTCCTTCTCAGCTAAAGGGCTCTGGAAGATGCTCTTTGGGAGCACATCTAGTAAAGTCCTACCATTAATGGATATTTAGGAGCCATCCTGGAGTAAAATTCAAAACCACAGTGAGGGTTATTTGCCCTTTTCATCAAATGCTTTCTTTTGCAGCTCTGCTCCTCTGGAACTGCACTATATCCACAGTTTATGCTGCCTGTAGCAGCTGCTGAAGTCACAGGTAAGGGAAAGTAAAGAAAACAGACTGATCTGAGCTGTTGCCAAGTGAGTACATTGCTAGCCCAGGGTCAAAAGGCTGCCCTGCTCCCCAGTCTGCTGACAGGATGTAAATATATCCCTAATACATATCCCCTAGTTCAGGATGGATTCCCCATTAGGGTGCCACTATCCCAATTTATTTAGGGTTTTTTCAAGGTCAGGTGTCCTCAGGAGTTCTTACCCACCAGGGCTGCACAGTTCTGCCCCAAGCCACCAAAGTCCCCCTCCTCCCAAACAAAGCCCACAGGAGCTGAACTGACTCATCAAAACCCAAAGGTTGCTTTTTTAAAGGTAAAGCTCTCCTTCCTGTCTAGGAATTGCAGACTTTAGGGAAAAGCCTTTCCACATGCTGAATCTTGCATTAATGTGCTTTATATTAATATGTAGATGAGGTTCATCCCAGACCCATCACTGTGACCAGGTGTGACAGAAGTTCACTGGTTTGAGCCGTGGTGTGATTTTGCCTGTTGGGTTCCCTTGGTGTCTTGAAGGACTAATGGAGATAGAAATAGCCTCATTTAGTCAATATTTAAATTACAATTTTAAAATAAATTAGCAAAATGCCAAAAAAATCTGTATGTTAAATACAGAATGCATTTAAAAAAATGAGATAAAATACAGCTGCTGTATCCAGATCGCTCTTCAAGCAGATTTCCTCCAATAGCAGAGAGAAGAAAATGGTCTTTTGCTGCTGAGATTGTAGTAAACAAGGCCTTGTAAAAGTGCATTAAAGCTGCTTTGTTCCTTTGGTTTAGAAATGGGAAGTGCAGCCCCAGGTAACTGCTTTCAGTCACAGGAAGCCTGTGGGAAGTGAAGCCTTCTAGCTAGTGAAGCCAGCTATTTGGAGTTGAAATGCAGTACCTGAAACCCAGGGCCATCTCTCACGTCTCTTCTGATCACTTCAAGTTCCACTAAGTGTCCCCTCCTTTATTTATGGAGCATTTATCCTGGCCATATTTCCAGGGAATGGAAAACTCCCCTGGAGAGGCTTTTTCAAGCACTCACATTAAAAGTTAAGCATCTTAACTTCGTACAGCGGCGTTGTCCCCATGATCAGATCATACATGCTAAACCCTTTTATACTCTGTTGTACATTGATTATACTCACTTCAGTGGAAAAAGGTAAAAAACATAATTTCCAGCTGCAGTTGCCCAACTTTTATGATATTTTATGTCTATCATTGAAATACTCAGAATGACCCATTCAATTTTACATTACAGACATTACAATAGCTGTAATCATCACCAGGTTGTGTGATCACCTCCTAAGAATTAGCCATTAGAGAGGGAAACTTGCTTCTCAAAATGTGAAGCCTGCAGGCAACACAGGAAGCAACCTTCCCTATTTGAAAAGGGCCAATTTTTAACTTCCCTGGTTTTTAAACCTGTAGCATCAATAGGCAGATTTTACTGACATCAGGGAATAACACATTCTCCGTCTGAAAGGCAATGGGAGATGAACTGTATGGTTTTGAATAGACACAAAGCAGGCATTGAAGCATCCCAGGGAAATATCCAGTCTAAGGTATGATCTCCCACTGCAGCTGCTTTGGAGAAAAGGATTCAGTCTGAGATACCCAACCAATTCTAGCTCAGCCTGTATGAGCAGGGCATTATCAGCACCCCTAAATCCCTCTGCATGGACACCTCTCCTCATGCAGAAGCAGCCTCAGCAAGTTTCTTTAAGACCAGGCATCTCACTTGGATTTAAAGGTGACCTTCCTGGTTCTCTATGGTTTCACCACAGCTTTCCTGCTTTCAAAGCATTTCTTCTTATTCTTTGAGCTGCTCATTCTATGAAATGTTCAGAGACTGTTTAGATGAGACTGCATGCCAACAAATTACACTGCAGAGCATCTGGCATTGGCATCAACTGGAGGAATGGGCTGATGCCAGCCCAGACCTATTACCTGGCATCCACATGAGTCTCTTAACCTTTACATGAAGCAGCCACTACCCACAGGGTAAAGTCTTATGTCAGGCTGCTGTGAAAAGTGGTGCCTGTGCTCCAGAGCAGGGAGTGCAAAGAAAGAAAAGACATTTCATCTTGATAGTGCAGAGATGGGAGCTTTGGAAGAAGTTTGGGAAGGTCTGTTTGCTCTGACAACTGTGGTAAGAGGAAGGTATCAGCCATTGAATGTAATAGGGAAGGACTCAGAGAAGAAGAAGTAATACTCAGTGCCAGAAGGTTTTCCTGTGAAACAAAGACTTTTTAAAATATTATAATCCTTCTACAACAGGCTAGTTCTTGGCAGTGGTTGTGTTTTATGGCATCCAAAATGTGCCACGGGAGGCACAACTGGTTTACCCATCCTAAGAAAAAACAGCATGGATCCCTCTAATCTACATAACACATGTCCCATTTGTGGAACTTGCTCATAGATTAATTTTACTCATTTTTTTATCTATTATTCCCTGAGGAAATGACTTTATCTTGAAATTCCTCCACCTATGACAGCAGAATACTCCAGAGATCTGAGCAGAATGGGTCAAGTTTACTTTCTGGAAAATGAGTAGTTCATGTTCCAGGTGATGCACATATGGCTATTCAAACAACTGCATCAACAGATATCAATTGTTTTCACTTCTTCATCTGTTTTATTCTTTAAAAAAAACAAAACCCCAAAACACCCATGGGCAAGGACAATGAAGGAAGTGAGAAGGCTATTCCAAATCCTCTATTCCACTGATGTCTAGAAACAAAGATCTTCTGACATAGCATATTTCAATGTCCTTTGTTTAACCTCCCCCCTTGGAAGATCTGAACACAGAGCCTTTGTTTTCTGGTGCTTTGTAGGATAACCTACAGGTTATGCTTTGATAAATGTCCAATGAGCTAAGGAAACATCAAGGCTTTTCCTCAAGATGTGTAGTTGCTGTTTTGTCTGACATCTTCTATTCTTGTCAAACATTACCATAAGTATTTAGGAGGCCCTTGTACCTCTGAAGCTCCTGTTTGCTGTTAGCACAGCATGCTAAAGTACCCAGTGCTGGTATTTTATCCATTTTAGCCACTTAGGACTTTACCAGGTCCTTTAAAATTCACACTTCTGGCTCTGTCTCCGAGGGCAGGCAGCGAGTTTCATCTTTACAAAACAATCACGTCCCTGGGGCCTGACAGACACTTTAAAGCAAAAACAGAAACCCAATAGGTGTTACATTGTGGTGCTCTGGAAGCAGGAGCCTGGTAGCAAATGACTTTTCTGGCATAACATGAATTCACTCATGGCAAAGTTCCTAGTACAGCCATGGCCAGGCATTTTATTCCTGATATACATCAAAATGTACACATTCCTTCAGTCTCCAGCTCAGAAACACCAAGGTAATGAATTCATCAGCAGTTACAGACCCCACACTCCAAAGTCAGGACAGTGCTGGTACTGGGTGCTACTGAGGCTGCCTCCTAGGGAGGGTGTGCTCTAGTGTAGGTTTGAATAGAAAAGCCTTTCATGCCATCAGTAGTGACATACAAAAGACTCTGGAATAGAAACTGGAGGGATAAACCTGTATGACAGCTCAGGAGAAGAGGAATGCCTGCTGTAAGGGCTGCTTGCTCTATGCATTGTGCTTTGCTTCAGACCTTCACTGGTCTGAGATACTGGGTGTACTTCTATCCCAGATTATAAAGTGCCCTAAGTGCTTTTCTTCTCAAGAGCCTTCCCCTGAGCATCCTTTCCTTTCTGAGGTTACGCTTACTACCATGTGAGGTCACCTGAGTTTGGATTTTTTCAATGCAATTTCAGGTGAAACTCAGGACAACACAGTCCTCCTCAAGTGATCAGGACAAAAGACTTCTCTAAACAGCTCTATCTACCTCCTTTCTCCATGGTTAAAGGCATACAGTGCCTTACCTGTCCAGAAATCAGAAGACAGTGTCTACACCTCTCAAGAGAGAGATGACAGAATTCAAGTAGGAATAGAGAGGCAAATTACCTGCATGATTCTAAGATGATGCATAATCCATTCCACAGAAGAATTTGCAATTCTTGCTGAATATTTGATGAGTGAAACATGTTCTCAGTTGCCCATGAGAATCTACATATTTAAACTTCCCATCCTGTCCTTTGGTTCCATCAAAGCTGATTTCCTCAGGTAGTCCAGGCTGCTTGGACAGCTGCCATTCAGATTTCCCATGCTTCCCACAGCTAATTTTGGTCAATATTTCAAAATAATAAGCCCTACCAAAGCTCCAGAGAATGTTGCAGGTGCAGGGACATGGTTTCATATTGAGCATGAGCCCCTTAACGGCTGTATTGGTACCAAAAACATCATCACCCCCAGTCCCCTTGTCTCCTTGCCCAGCCTCCTCCTCCTCTGCTCTACCAGCTGCAAACATGATGTTCACCCCTGTGTTCCCAGCCAGATCATGAACTGGGGCTTGCCTTCACCTGGCAGTGCAATTACAGCTGTCAGGGCAAAGGAGGAGGCAAAACCACAAGGCCCAGGATGGTGAAAGGGTGCAGCTGCCTCTTCCAGCTGATGGAACAATCTTCAACTTCAAGCTGCTCAGGGAATGGTGCCTTTAAAGGTGCTGCATTCTGACAGGGCTGTTCTCTCGCATGAGATGTGAAAACAGAAGCCCTGACCTCTTGTGGTCATTAAACACCACAAGAACAGTAAATTGCAATTTTCCTTATTCCTTAATCTTCTGTCTGAACATTTTGTACCACACATGGTAAAAACTCCAGCAGCTGGATTTACACCAGCCAAATCTTGTTGGGATGGCACCAACCACAATTATAAGCACTTTTTCCAGCCCTCTAGAAATCTTGTCTGAAAGGTAGTTCTGTCCAACAGTAGAACCAAACTTCTCTCTGCAAGTATTAGAGAGCTGCCTGGGCTACAACATCATTTACAATTTCAGGATTGCTTTACAGACAGATAGCAAACCACGTAAGTAATTCATGGCACGTTTGGGAAAAGTTAAAGATGAACTTACCTTTAAAAGATTCATACCTGCTTCAGATGCCTGGGGCTGGAACCAAATAAAATACAGTCTCCTGGTTTATTGTACATGGTGAATGATGAATGGTTGTTTCAATGGCAAGGAACTCATTGGGACAGAAAGCAAACCAGCAGTGCCAGAGTGTGAGGTTAATACATATCAAGAGGCTGCTGCATTCCCCGAGGTCAGAAAAATGCTTAAACTGGAAGTCTGCTCCACCTGGGCAGGTACAGAGAGCAGGTAGAAGGCAAAGGGAAGCCTACAAGCACCTGGACCACTCCAAACAGGCATACCCAAAAATTTCCTGATGCTTAAATGCATGAGGTGCCTGCCCCTTGCTGTATTCTGATTCCCTTGGTGCAAGAAGTGCACGGCCAAAACAGCACAGAGCATCATTAGGAGCATCTTGCTGCACCTCCTGCAGCCAGAGCAGCCTCCTCAGGGCAAGCTCCCATCACAGGCTATTGCTGAGATAATTATTATTGGTGACAAAGTGGGAAACCATACAGTGTCCCTTCAGAGAGGTGGAATAAGCTGTAATGGCAGAGTGAACGCGTGCTGCATGCACAGGAGCCCTCTGTGCCACTGCAGTGCACACACTCTGCCTCCCCTCCTCACCACCCTCACCAGAGGGGCTGGAATCCCAGAAGGACAAAATGGGAATTAGCCAAGGATCCTGTCAGCATTTACCCACCTGGTTTCACCCACCCTTCAGCCATTCAGGTTTGTCCTTGTGCAGAGCCACAAAGGGCCTGAGCCAGGATCAGGCCTTGTGCTCCAGGAGAAGCAGAAAAATCTTAAAACCACAAAACATGGTAGTGCTTATTTTAATTCTGCAAAGACTGGAAAGAGCCCTGATGACAGTACATTTCATTATTAAGCTATTAGATAACATAAACACATTTTGGAAGCATCTAATTTTGTATGTTACTCATTAAAAGTATTTCCTTCCACATGGCTTTTCCTCCCAAAGAACACAGAATGAATTTGCAAACGAAACTCATTTCAGCTGGTTTCCCTGAGATTAACAAAAAGGTGCAGTCATGTTGTGATGCTCCCCTCACCAAGCAGGTTGGAAGGAGCAGGATGGAACCCTGCATCCCCTGAGCTGCTCCTCTCTGCACAAGCAGCCTCTGCCTCTGCACCATCCAGGCAGGGCTGTGCAACACCCACAGAAATCCACACATCTACTGCCTCTCCCAAACACTTGTGTTCCTCTGCTGGCTGCTTCCAAGCACTCACAAAGCCCTTTTTCTTCACAAAGAAAAGAAAAAAAGAGAGAGAAGAGAAGAGAAGAAGAAAAAAGAAAAGAAAAGAGAAGAAAAGAAAAGAAAAAAAGAAAAGAAAAGAGAAGAAAAGAAAAGAAAAAAAGAAAAGAAAAGAGAAGAAAAGAAAAGAAAAAAAGAAAAGAAAAGAGAAGAAAAGAAAAGAAAAAAAGAAAAGAAAAGAGAAAAGGCATGAGAAAGAAAGAGCCTCCAGACCCCTCAGAGCCAGGGCAGGGGCCTTGCCTGTGTTAACACTCAATTCCTACCCAGATTTTTTTTGTGCTGTAATTCTTGAGGAGTCCCATCATTTTAGACATGGGGACAATGAGGCATAGAGCTGGGAAAATGTGGAGCAATGGTCATTTAGGTGGGACTACACTGAGTTCTTCCACTCTCACAGCTTCATTGTTGGAACTAAATGATCTTTAAGGTCCCTTCCAACCCAAACCACTCCAGGATTCTCTGCTGGCAAAGCTCCAATATAAGTGCAGGTGATTGTATTAAGGATTTTCCCATTGCAAACATGTCAGTGTTGTTACAAGCCCACATGAAGGTGACCCCTGTCACTGGAGTAACAGAAATCTTCACAGGGAAATAACCACAGATCCTCCCAAAAATCTTCATGCAAAAAAAACTCTCCTGTGTTTGTTTTTGTTTTTTTTTTTTTTTTCTGGATTCCTCATAATGTTTGACCAACACGAATCCCTTATTAACCATCCCAAAGACACATCTCTTGTATAGTGGGGTTCATTGCAGCTTTGTGTTAAGCATTTTTTGATGTTTACAAAACCCAGAGAATTTTATGCATTTATGAAGGCCACGTGGCTCCCACTGAGGAACACAACAGCTCACAAGACCCCTAATTAATACCAATTACTTTTCCCATTGAGCTGCCTTGACTCTGTCATCACTGTGGAATGAGACAGGAGATGTCATGGTTCCCCAGCCTCATTGGAATGGACCAAGCCCAGATCACCAAGCCTGGTACAATGCTGGATGACAGGAGGCTTTGGGCACCCCTGGATCACTCTTTGAACCCCATGGTCAGAGGAGGGTATCAAAGCCAAGACATGAGTGTTGCAGCTTGAGTCAATGCTCTATTGAGCACAGACTGAGGTGCTGCAGAGCTTTTCCCACTGTTGTAGGAGGAGGTAAATGCACAAAGGCACTCAAGGAAGAGCAGGGTGCACATGTGAGAGTGTGTGTGTGCACAAGCACGCACAAAAAGAGGGAGAAAGACAAAAGCAACATAACCATCACAATGAAAATTAAAGCAAAGTCCTTTTATGTGGCATTTCTGCCCTGTCCTCTGCTGTGGGGGGACAAGTGGGACTGGTGCTCCAGACAACTGGTGTGCACAGCATGGGAGAGATGCTCCCACACGCCAAACCCACCCAGCCATTCTCTGCAACAGAAGAGTTTTCCCCTCAGCAGAAGGGCAAGGCACCAGCTTCTGCTCTGCAATGCTGGGCTCTCACCAGGATCTCTCTTTCCCAAACATATGATGCACTAATGATGCCACCCAGGGATGAGAAGTAGCTTAAGAGCTGGCTCTACCCTCTGGACACCTGGCACGCTGAACCATGTAGCAAGTGGCATGTGCTGGCTTGGGAAAAAGCCATCCCCACTTTGGACAGCCACCCAGCCCAACTGCTAATGCAGTGCCTGCATCTCCCCTGCTGTCAGTAATATAAGAAGAGAAAGGAAAAAAATCCGGGAGGAACAAATGACTTGACCCTGAAGAAGTTGTACATTACTGTTTCAAACTGCAGATGATGAACCATGATAGGACAGAATAAAATAATAGTGAATTAAATCAGGGAAAGCTCATGCAATATATTATCATTGTAGAATAATCATATCCATCTCCAAATCAGATCAGATTTTATTTTCTGACACTTAAGGATCAAAACTTGCCATAATGTATAGGAAAATGTGTTTCTCCAAGGTAACAAGTGTTAGGACAAGAGAAAAATGGCTTCAAGTTGCACCAGGGGAAGTTTATTTTGGATATTAGAAAAAGTTTCTTCACAGTGGAATAAACTACCCAGGAAAGTGGTGGAATCACTGTCTCTGAAGATATTTTAAAACATGTAGATGTGGTGTTTAGGCACAAGGTTTAGTGGTGGAGCTGGCAGTTCTGGGTCAGGAATTGGACTAGATAATCTTAGAGGCCTTTTCCAAATTTAATGGTTCTGTGATTTTTTAAAAGCTCAACACACAGCACTTAAACTTGGACAGTGGTGCTGAGGAGCTGCTGCAAGGGGAAAGTGCTGGGTCTGCCAGCCCAAGCACTGCCAGGGCAGAGGGACCCAGCTACATTCGAGTCTGTCCCCAAAGGAAGCTCTGCTTGTGGCTCCCACCAGGGCTGGAATTGTGTCCCCTCCTCACACATATCATTGCCACTGCCCTTATTTTCACAGTCTTAATTTAGTGTTCAATTTGGCATTGTTACAAAAGGAGAGTACAAAATCTAGACAAGGGTCAAGAAGAGCTGTTAGGAAGTCCTTCCTTCAGCTCAAAGGGTCACGAATTTAGATTAGCTTAGACATTGACTTTTCCTGTTCTTCTAGTGAGGGCAGCTAAATCCTTTGTTATTTCCAAAGACCAACACCAGTCCATTGCACCACTTCACCTACAGAGAGAATTGGCTCCTGCAGAATTTCAGGACTGCAGAAAAAATGAAGAGGAAAAGTCACAAGATCTGAACAGGCAGAGCAGGGTGAGGGAGGACAATCCTTACACTGTTTTCTTCATGAAACAGAGGCACAGGGCTCTGGAACATCTCTTTTTCTTAAGCATACAGCTATCCCTCCTCCTGCTCAGCACACCTTTGGTGTTGGCATTCAGTATGTTCTGCAGAGCCACCCAGAGACCCCACACACTGAAGTGATAAAGAGCAAAGGCTGCATATTCATCAGAGGTGTCCTTTGGACTGAAGAGCATAATAGAAAACCATCAGCTTTTATATTTACGTCCTACCTGTGCACAGAGAGCACAGGAAACTGTTCCATGCAGCTCCTCAGGACAGGCACAAAGCAAATCCTCTTATATCACCAAAGTCATCCATGACAGTGTAGATTGTTCTGTCTTGCTCTGTCCATGAGCTATCAGGAGTCTAAAATAAAGTTCAACTGCATACCATGTAAAAATAAGTAAAACAAAGCCCTTTTCTAATTAAATAAATGATGAAAGGGAAAGCTAAGAAATGGTGCAGCTGGGAACCCTTTGAAATAATTAGATCTACCTACTTGGCTCTAAAGTTTTTTTACTATCAGGAACAACAAGAAAGGTGTCAGCAAAAGACCTTCTCATTTCTTAGGTGAACAACACTGAGGGATTTAAAACCTATTGAGAGAAGCCTGGGATTCTTTAAGTTCACTGAAGCCAAAGTAATTCACCCTGAATGCAGGCCCTGAAGGTGACTGTGGAGCTTAGAATAAGGATGTCAACATGGTGCTTTCATCGTTTGCTAGTGGAGCTGGTACTGCACATGGAGCTTGCCTTGACCATTTAATTAATAAAGGGACCCACGCAGCTGGAACTAACAGGAACTTTCAAAGCATCAAAAAGTCCAGCGCAGGATCAAGCTGATATTTTCATTTATATATATTAGCTTATTCTGGGCCATTGTTGTGCTCCTCATTCACATGATACAGCAGCCTCTTACTCACACACACACCCTTACATACTTCCTTTCATTTTACCTCCACAGTGCTTCTGTGTGATGGGGGCTATCACCAATTAACACTGACAATGGGAGCTGGAAGGGAATTTTAGCAAGCACAGCAGGGTTTTTTTCTCCCCAAAATCTTTGAGGAAAGGGATTATTTCCCCCCTGCCCTCCTCCCTCCAAAAATGGTGAGCTCCATGCCAATGTTTTTCTCTGATCCTTTTTTCTATTCTTGATTTTACTCAGTCTCTTTTCCTTTTTCTTTCATTTAACACCAAGCTATAGCAAGGACAATCCTTCAAAAACATTTTCATTGTAGTGTATTGAACAGAACTGGCTTCAACCCTGCCAGGTCAACATGGTCATTCCACTCCTCAGCACTCCACAGGGTCCTATAAATCAGCCCGTGAGAATCCAGAATTTATGCTTCCCCCAGTCAACGTAAATACAGCCTTTCCTCTTCTTCCTATGCCAAGGGGCAAAGGTTTCAATCAATATTATCACAAAATAATATTTGATAGAATGCTGGTCTGTTTGCAGGCTCATCAGTTGCTTTCTCACTCCAGCACTTCTCAAGCAAGGTGGGACTTGTGGTTAAATCAGGCCACAAACAGGGGTGATGGGGATTTTGAATCAACATAGATGGTCTAATCAAGTATAAGACCTTGGGCTCGGGGCAGGCATCACTAGCTGTATTTTTCTTCTTTGTATGTTCATGAGAAAAGAACATCATAATCTAATTGTCACTTATAGCCTTGTATCCTACTGATCTTTGGTATCATGAGTCCATCAACTATGCTGGTTCATGGTTAAGCTCTGCAGATAATCACCATCAAAGCCCCAGTGGATCACTGTCCCAGAGGCTGAGGAAGCATGCACTTTAATCTGCCACAAATCTTTTAGTTCAAAGGTGGCAAAGCAAGTAGAAATGGCTTCATATAAGCCCCTTGTTCTAAGGAATGTTACCTAAGGAATGTTACCTCTTTAAAATTGATATCATGTCCAATTTTCAATTAAGCACCCACTGAGGCCATTGCAAATATTCCCTGCCATGGCCTCAGAGGGCATTTGATACAATTCTACAGAGCAAGAAACTGGCTCCCAAGCAATGCCCCATCCTTAGGATGAGACATAAAGCTGAGACTGAGCAACTGTGAGCACAGCAGAACAGAGTTTCTCAAGAGCAGGACAGCTGTCTTTAGTGTCCTCACCAATCTGCTTGCACTGAGCTCCTCTCAGCTTTTCAGGTGGCTGTCATTTGTGCTGTTCCAAAGCCACCAGCCAAAGCCCCAGCTCAAGGCCAGGCCACATCAGTGCTGCAGCCTGTGTTCACCAGAGCTGCTGTGCTCCAGCACAGAGTCGTGGATTCATGTTGAGTTAATAGCCTTTTGTGCAGTAGCCTCATTTTGGGAATCATCCTAAACATTAAGATAGTGGGGGAGTTACAGAAGAATCCATTTACTGGCAAGCAGTTGACACCAAGAGCTCTGGGGGAGTTAGGAAAGATGTGGTGTCTGCGGAATGTGAGTGTGGTAGCAACTGTCTGTGAGTGACAGAGGGAACAACTGTCAGGATACCTCCCAGTGACATCTTTCCAAAGGGGAAACTCAAGGAAATTTCTGGATTAAACACCACTCAGTGTTGAATGCCACTTCAGTATCTTTTAGCAGAAACCCAGTGTCTCTCAGAAAGCCTCAGTTAAATATTTTGGTAGCTCCTCTGGCTGTTCCTCTCTACAGCCTGACAAACATTTCACACTGGTTGCACAGCTTTTGGTTGGAAGGAATCCCAGCTTTGTTGACACTGACTTCAGTCAGCTTCAGAGGGCCTCTTAACTCTGCTTTGGGGCTTGTCAACACACAGCGGACTGAGACACAATGCCAGCAGGCAGCTCCTCCTAGAAAACATTATTTGAATCCAAATTCTCTTCCAGGCACTTTTTAAAAAACTTCATATTGTGCGAGTTACATGCTCATCAGAAGAATAATCTGTGTTCATCCCTCATTGTTCAAACTTATAGAAGGTCATCTTCCCATTGCTGCAAGAGCAACCCCAAAAATATCACACCCTGATCAGTCAAATGTCTTCCACATGGCAATGTACAACAAAACACAACTTCGTGCTGCCAAATAATAACCATATCTGAGAGGATACAATCACAAAAGCACTTGGAGATTATTTATACTTAGGGAAAAACTTCATGAGAGGTAATTCTTAACTTCTTGTACATGTATGATCAAGCACCATTATATGGAAAGCTTCCACTCCCCATTCTGCCTGTGATCTCCTGCAGCAAACAAAACACTTCTGCTCTGACATGGGTATTGGTAGATTTAATTCTGTCCAATCAATGCCCTCCTGGGGTTCACAGAATCACAGAATCATTGAGTGGTTGAGGTTGGAAGGGGCCTTTAAGATCATCCAGTTCCAGCCCCCACTGGAGAGTGTAGGGACACCTTCCACTCTCCCAGGCTTCTCCCAGGCCCAATCCAACCTGGTCTTGGACACTCCCAGGGATGGGGCAGCCACAGCTTCTCTGGGCAACCTGTGCCAGGGGCTCACCACCCTCATAGTGAAGAATTTCTTTGCAACATC
This sequence comes from Peucedramus taeniatus, assembly GCA_013400575.1. NCBI lineage: Eukaryota > Metazoa > Chordata > Aves > Passeriformes > Fringillidae > Peucedramus > Peucedramus taeniatus. The sequence goes on from WBNO01022965.1 coordinate 330,242, forward strand.
CACTGTCTTTCATTCACCCTTTTTCCTATCACAACAGGCCATAGTAAAAACACCCTCTCCATTTTTTTTGACTTCTCATCAACAAAAACCCTAAGTCCTTCCCTGCAAGTCTGCTCTCAACCCATTCTCCACCCAGTCTTTCCTTGTGCTTGGGATTGCCCCAGTCTGGGTGCAGTTCCTTGCATTTGGCCTTACTGGACTTGGTGAGGTCCCCCCAGCCCCACCTCTCCAGCCTGTCCAGGTCGCACTGGATGGCATCCCTTCCCTTCAGTGTGTGACTGCACCACACGTTTTGGTTCCCAAGTCAGACATCTTTAAAAGCACTCCACCACCTGCAAAACAATAAACCTGCACAGGAAGCAGCCCTTGTACATTTCCCACTTTATTCAAAGGAGAAAGCAGAGAAATGTCATCAAAGAGAAAACTTCTCTCATGACTCAGTAAGATCAAAGAGTTGTTTTATTACAAGCCCTGTTTTACTAGAAGATATTTAAGAAGACAACTGAAGATGCTGTAGTTTATAGAAATTAGAATTATTTACTTGCATTAAAGGAAAACCTATAAACCTTTAGAAGGTTAAAGCTTCTTGCACTAGTCCTGGTTCTAACAGTTGAAGACATTTAGAACTTTTAAGAGGTTCTGCTCCAAGAGGTTCAGTCCGGGTGAGAAAACTTTCTTTTCACATCCAGCATAGGTGAGAAAAGAAAGTAACCAGAGAAAGTAATCAGAGAAGAAACAATTTAATCCAAGAGCTTAAAGAAGTCAAGAATAAAATTACTCCTTCTGCCACACCACTTGCACTCATGGGGTGGGTAATTGTGAAGGAAGTCTTTGTCTTTGATCAGCACTTAAAATTTACCTACTGATTCAGCTAATTCAGCCTCAATTTTTTAATTAACAGATGCTAAGTCCAGCTGGGCTGGGGAATGGAATTTTGGTACAAAAGACCCACCAAGCTCCAACATGGGAAAGGTCCATCCTATCAGTGAAAATAAAGGTAAGAGGAGGACAAAGGTTGCACAAAACAGACTGGCCTGTCTTATCCCTCCACCTTCTATCAGGTGGCAGCTCAGGTCTTCCTGAGCTGGAAGTTGGGTGTGAACCATCATGTCTAATAGTAATGATCAGTAATGACATTTTTCATTACTGTTCAGTCTATTTTAAGAATGCTTAAACATATGGTCTCTGTAGCACCCGGAGGCAACAAGTTTCTTTAGATGAAAAATATTGGCTTTTGTTTGTTTCGGGTGCACCACCTGATTATTTCATTGGATCGAGGTGGGTCTTGCATTTTGAGAAAATGTGAATAATTGTTTGCTTATTGCTTCCTCCTTTCCAGTCCTGATTTTGATGCCATCTAATTTTTTCCCTCATCTGCTGCCCAAACTGAAAAGCCTGGCTAATCCCACCCACTCTTTCTTGTGAGGGAGAACAGGGCACACACAGGAGATGTCATCTCCTTCCATCATCCAGATCCGCTTCACCTGTAACTTCAAGCACTGGCTTTAGTTCTGAGCACACCCAGGGAGGATGGAGGTCATGAAGGTAAATGTCAACCAGGCTGGGGGAGCAGGACAAGAAGAATTAGAAAGAATGAAGTGCTCTGAATATTGTCTGCTTCAGATGAAAAAGCCCTTCAAGTTATTAAATGAAGAAAAAAAATATTAAAAAAAGTAAGTATTCCTTGCTTTTATCGTAAGAAACCAAAGCTTCGAGGCTTTCGTCTACCATGAATGAAGAGAAAATGGGATTGCAGTTTGCAGAGTGTTTTGAAATTTTCTAATTATTTTTCATTAAACAAGATCTGGAATAAACTGCTGTGGTTTCTCCCCACACTTCAATATCCCTTATGTCAGCTTCATTTTTGTCTCACTTTTTCCCAGCCATTTCAAAAATATCTGGAGATCAAGCAGCTGAAATTGAAAATGAAAAGGATAGGATGAAAGAGAGAAGAAGCAAAAGGAGAAAAGAAGGGAGTGGGGCAAGCTTGAAAAGACTTTCTCCAGAATGCAGATCTGTATTTTCAGTGCTCTTTGGAAAGGTCCCATCAGGTTGTCATCTCAGCCCCCATGGCTGTGCTCTGGGAGCTCTTTCCTTTTTCCCTTTGTTTGCATCAGACTCAAAGCACCATATGGAAATGACTCAGGTTGCTCTGGCCACAGATTTGGGCCATGACCACACTTCCCTGAGCCTCTTCAGAGATCTGCAAAAAGCTTCTTCCTGTGAGTGCCAGCAGGTCCCTACCTACAAAGCAAACAGCAGATGCTGCAACGATGGGCAAATATCCAAGTACGTAAGACAACACTAATTAAAAGACATTTTCTCATGAAAAGCTGGAGGTTATTAAAAAAGAGAAATGCTTAGCTGGGAAAAAACCCTCTGAATACAACAACCCTCCATGCTGCTGTGCTGAGTGTACCTTACTGCACCATTAAGACATGCAGAAGTACTTTTAAGTTGCCTAATGGCAAGGTTACAGCATAATCTGTGATTAACTTGCTTCATGTTGTCAGAAGCTATCAGTCACTCCAGAAGAAATCTGATTTCTGCCTCTTGCCCTGTGTCTGGCAAAGTGTCATGTCAGGAGGCTGTCCCCATCCCAAACAGCTTTCAAATCTCCAGTTATTCTAAGCAGGATTTTGGGACCCTGGATCCACTGTGTCCAAAGACAATATCTACCCGGTTCTCCAACTTTTCTGCTAGGAAAAATGTAGTTTAAAATGTGCAATTTGTTATTTTCTCATTGAAAACAGCTCCCCCAGCTCTCAGAGATCTCTGCTGAAATGGATTTTTTGCTCCAGTGGACTCCATTATCTTTTTTCCATGATTTTGCTCACCTCTGCTAATGGACATGGTTTTTCACTGTAATTATTCAGTATGCAGGATGTGCTGATGACTGCTTTCTGTCTCAGGACATTTCCTTCCTAATTTGGAGTCAGTCAGGGCCTGAAGATGTCAATATAAGTCTGGGGACAGAAACCAGGGTATTTGAAAATTTATTGCAAGACAAACTTCTGGGCTACTGGGTATGATATTGCAATATTGCAAAAATCTCCATCAGCACCTTCCAGTGTTCACATGGGAGCAGTGAGTGGCCTAAATGTGCCCAGTTTAAACATCAGAACTGCACAGACACTGGGAGCATTTTTAAAGAGCAAGTATTTTTCACAGCATAAAAAAAAAAAAAAGCCCTGGAAATACAAAACACCTTTTACAAGGTTCAGGCTGGTTTTGTACAGACATAGATGATTCAGTAAATTACCCTTTGCAGTGATTCAGTGATCAGAGGAGAGGACTGGGAGCCAAGACTTCCCCATTTCTTCTTCCATTTACCTTTAAAGAAATCCCTGGTGGGATTTCTGCTTTGCACAGACATCAAACACAACACCCACAGCTCCTCTACACTTGAATTCAAAGTGCACTTGTTCAGTACCTCCACAGTGTGGACCTTCTGTCTCTCTGGACATTAAATTAGTTAGTGTCAAGATAGGGTTAATGCTACTGACCTTTGGTAGATTTTGCACTTTTGTTTGCAGAGCAATTTGAGATCTTCAAATTGGCTGTTCCAGAGGTGCAAATATATTGCAGTGACCCTGCTAAACAAACCCTGTGATTGTCATTATGCAGAGAGTGCTGCCAGCTCCAGAGCTGGGAGAGCGAAGGTGTCCACAGCCATGGTGACAGGCAGCCTGCAAGGTGAGCTGGTAACACAAGCACAAAAGCTCTTTTAGCACTGTTTTACCCCAAAATCAGTAATAAAATTTTAAATGACAGTTAGAGAGGCTCAGCCCATTGCTCTGTCTCTGTGCACTCACTGCTCTCTGTGCCAGTAGAGGCAGAGCCTGTATTCCCATAAGCAGGTGACAGAAGAACACTGTTGTGGTGTGATTTCATGGTTCCCCAGAAATCTGGTTCCTCCCCTGAAGATTCTCCCCAGATGCGTCAATCACCTTTCCTTTCCCCACCCTGACCCCTGCTGAGCATCAACCGAGTGATTGGCACATTCAAAAGATGCCCTCTACCCCTCAGGGGGCATTGGGCCACCTAGGTGTCCTTCATCCTTTAAGACCTCACCCCCTGTACCTGGTTGGTGGCTCCCTGTCCCTTCCCCTCTCCCCTCCCTCAGGTAAAAGGAGCCAGCAACCACGCGGCCGAGATTCAGTGGGGATTCTGTGAGAGTTCTGCTACAGTTCTGTTAGGTTCTGTTATGGAGTAGCTGAATTCAGAGACCCTTGGGCCAGAATAAAGCTCTGGATTATAAACTGTTCATCAGAACCGACTCCTTTCCTTCACCATCGCCTTAAAGCTTCTCCATCAAAGGAAACCAGAGGAGAACTGGAGCCCAGGCATGTCTGGACTTGTCTCCACGTGCCCAGCAGCAGCCAGCTGGCCAAAAGTGTCTCTGGGGTGAACACCACAGCAGCCGCTGTTTGGTCCGGCAGCGAGGGCCAGGCAAACCAAGGCACGTCCCATCTGCATATTGGTAACACCAATAGAACACAGATTTGATTTGAGCCACAAAATGTCAAACCTAGAGGGTTCTAGAACCAACAGCAAAAGGGTTCTGCAGTTTCCTGTGGGGCAGAAAAATTGGAAAAAAGTATCAGCAAGTCAAATGCAGCAATGGTGCACAGGCAGGGCTAGGAGTTCTCCAGAGAAAATGAATGGGAATGGAGAGCATGGGGGGACAGACACCAAGAAGTTTTAGACGATTGCTTTTCATTGGCCTAAGTAGCAATAAAAAAAATTGGGTCAACTCCCAAGAATTGCTCTTGGACAATCAATCAGAGATAACAGAATTAAGCAGAGGCACCAAGCAAGCGATAGGATGTTACTTCAAGCTAGATTTTTAACAGCCCTGGGTGAATAACTCTCAATAAAGCAGTTTCTAGCTGAAGTCTATGTAGTTTTCTATTTTTCTAGACCTTTTCTTGCCACGTGGCCAAATGCAGAATACTCCAAATTTGCAGTCATCTCCAAATTTATTTGGTGCTCAGGATTCTGCATTTATTTTGTCTCATATTCAGGCCAGGTAACATTTCAGCAAGGACATCTGCTGTCAGGTCTGGTGCTCACCTCCTGCAGTGAGGTTCACAGTGTGGCTGAAGGAGGTTGGGAGTTCTGCAGAAAGAGCAGTGCAAGCAGAACAGCTCCTCATAAATATTACTGAATTCAAAAATCCAGTGTGTTTATCCCTGCTGCAAACCTATTCCAACAGATCCTGGTGGCAATAGTGTGATTGCAAACTCCTTTCTCTGTGCAGTCCATGCCATGAAGGCAGTGGATTCACCATGCTGGCCAAAAACCCTCTCACATAAGGATTTTTCCCAAGTCTCACTCTGTGTGTACTCACTCATCAGCATCCTGCTCCTGGCATGCTTCTAGCAGTGCTCCTGTAAAACCACAGCACACAAACACTGCTGTACTCACACTAATATTTCTTCTCCACAGTTGGAGAAAGTCTGATCTTAAAACTAGTTATCTGCTGGGAATAAAAATAGTGTCTCTGAATATTCAGTGTTTGTTTATATCTCACTGCTTCCACTAACATTCCTGCCGTTTAATTTGTTTGGAAGACTATTCAGAGGAAACTAATAAGTGGTGTGAAGACAGGAAGAACTATAAACCACTGAAATCTGAGAATGCATTCAGTGACGTTATCCACATTATTTGCCTGGTTCTGTTATTTAAAGTTCAAGTCAAAGGGGAAGTTTTGTTTTGAAAAACAAAGACTTGCACATGTATGGACCGAATCTCTTTTCCTCAGAAGCTCTGCCTGGATCACAGGACCAGCAATCTGCATAAAAATAAAGAGCAGCAATATTGCACTTGGAATTAGACAGATTTAGCCCTGATCCAAGGACAGACAGCACAATTCCCTGGCTTCAGTGGGAGTTGTTCCAGGCTTGAAGATGCTTGTAACTTTGCTAGCCTGTGTTATCAATTTCTATTCTTTTTTAATAGCTGCTTATGGAAACACTGACTTGCATTTGAAGTTTCCAGATTCTGAGATTTTAGGCAGGCAGCATTTTCAAATATAAAATCCCCACTTTAATCTGACACAGAACAAGGTCAAGTTTTGACTTAAGTAAAATGTAAAAATGACAGTAGAAATACTAGAAAAGAGAATTTATGTACCAGTGGTCGCACATGATACAGAACCACAGAAAAAGCTGAGTTGTAAGGGACAAACACTTCTTGAACTCTGTCAGGTTTGGTGCTGTGACCACTGCCCTGGGGAGGGGCCCAACCCCTCTGGGGTTGGTCAGTGCCCAACCATCCTCTGGGTGGAGAACCTTTTTCTAATATCCAACCTAAACCTCCCCTGACATAACTTCAGGCCATTCCCTCAGGTTCTGTCACTGTCACCACAGAGCAGAGATCAGTGCCTGCCCCTCCTCTTCCCCTCACAAGGAAGTTGCAACTGCAGTGAGATCTCCCCTCAGTCTCCTCCAGGCTGAACAGACCAAGTGCCCTCAGTCACTCCTCATGTGTGGTCTTCTCAAGACCCCTTCATCAACTTTGTTGCTCTCCTTTGGACATTCTTTAATAGCTTATCATCTTTTTTATATTGTGGCTCCCAAAACTGCCCCCAGGACTCCAGGTGAGGCTGCTCCACCCCAGAGCAGAGCAGGACAATCCCCTCCCTGCCCAGCTGGCAATGCTGAGCCTGATGCCCCCCAGGACTCTGTTGCCCTCCTGGGTCCAGGGCACTGCTGATTATATTGAACTTTCTGTCCACCAGGACCCCCAGGTCCCTTTCCAAAGCCCTGCTCTCCAACATCTCATTCCCCACTCTGTCTCTACATCCAGGGTTGCCCCATCCCAGGTGCAGAATCTGGCTCTTTCCCTTTTCAGGTACTTGCTTAGTATCTCTTCCTGTCCTGCACCCAAATTATTTATGAGAATGTTGAAGAGAACAGGGCTGAGGATGGACCCTATGGAACCCTGCTAGTGACAGGTCTCCAGCTGATGTCACTCCAGTCACTTTGTGCCCATCCTGTCACCCATCCCATGGTTTATCCAGAGTTTGCTGGACAGTGTGTCCAGGAGGATACTGTGATGGACAGTACTGAATGCTTTACTGAAATCCAAAAAGATTACACCAACTGGCTTCCCTTGGTAACTAGGTTTGTCACTTTCATATAAAAGGCAATCAGGTTTGATAAGCAGGACTTTCCTCTCACAAGGCTGTGCTGGCTGTGAACAGTAACTGTGTTGTCCTCCAGGTGTTTTTCAATTCCCCCAGGACAATCTTCTCCATAACTTTACCAGGCACAGAAGTGAGACTGATGGGTCTGTAGTTGCCAGCATCTTCCTTCTTGCTCTTGAAAATCAGGACAACATTCACCAACTTTCAGTCAGCTGGGACCTCTCCAGATTCCCAAGACCACTCAAAAATTGTCTAGAGGGGTTTTGGATGACATCAGCCAGCTGCCTTAAATTTACTACTCTGAGTGGGATACAGTGGTTCCTGTGGATTATGTGCAACATTAAAAGACATAACATTAATATTGCATGACCTTTCTTTGGAGAGAATAAACAAACAGAGCATCCAAGCTTCAAATATCTGTTATTCCTGATTGGCTTGTAATAAAAATTCCCTTTTAAAACTGAAATAGACAAATCAAAGCAATTTTGTTATGAAGAATGTGTGTTAACAAAAAAAAAATAGATTCCCTACATAGTGTATATATAAATACAAGAGATTTTAGCTTAACCTTCTGGTCTCAACTTTTGTATCTCTATAGTGGCTGCTCAGAATGGGCATTCTATTGTGTGTATTAACTGGAGTGGCTAAGGCAGGCCCAGGGCTGGTAATTATAGTTTGGTCCCCTGGATGATTGAGAAGCCTTACAGAGGACTGCACAGTGCAACTTTAACAGCCCTTCCCGATGCCTAACTAGAAAATCTGTTTCAAAGGGGCTCCGTGAATTGTAGGGTACAGTCAATTAACTTGAATATTAATTATCTATAATGAATGTACCCTTCTTCGGGGCTTGAAAAGAAGCAAATTACTTGGAGAGGGACTAATTAAGATGATGTAATCTTGACCATGAAGAATAATTCCTTCCTGGTGACAGAAATGATCTAATTGAAGTATCTCATTAATTAATGTCTCATGAAATTGACTGATAAAATGCCTCTATGAATGCCTCCTGAACTTGGGGCCGGCGGAGCATTGTCGCGCATCCACTCCCGCTCCAGACCCTATCGCTGACAATATAATTAGACCTTGGAAGCATGCTGTGCTCAGAAGGATTTATAACTCTGCAGTGTGGATAATCTACAAATGCAAAGTTAAGACAATGCAGCTTGCCACTGTGAGATTTCTGAAGTCAATGAGTGAAGCCATAAATCAGGTATAATCCAGCGGATGACAAGAGAATTCCCCCTCCTGCCAGCTCTGCCAGCCTGCACCGAGACCAGCCCCACAACCTGCTGATAACCCTGTACCAGCCCAGGTAAATAAAATCAGATTAAAGGCATTTGATTTTCCCTTCTCCACTAGATTAGCACATACCTGTGGATTTTAGCTAACAGTGCTCCAAATCCCTGAGAGTGAGGGGCAGTAGAAACCCTCTTCCCCTGCTACACTCCTCTTNAGGAAGTTGCAACTGCAGTGAGATCTCCCCTCAGTCTCCTCCAGGCTGAACAGACCAAGTGCCCTCAGTCACTCCTCATGTGTGGTCTTCTCAAGACCCCTTCATCAACTTTGTTGCTCTCCTTTGGACATTCTTTAATAGCTTATCATCTTTTTTATATTGTGGCTCCCAAAACTGCCCCCAGGACTCCAGGTGAGGCTGCTCCACCCCAGAGCAGAGCAGGACAATCCCCTCCCTGCCCAGCTGGCAATGCTGAGCCTGATGCCCCCCAGGACTCTGTTGCCCTCCTGGGTCCAGGGCACTGCTGATTATATTGAACTTTCTGTCCACCAGGACCCCCAGGTCCCTTTCCAAAGCCGTGCTCTCCAACATCTCATTCCCCACTCTGTCTCTACATCCAGGGTTGCCCCATCCCAGGTGCAGAATCTGGCTCTTTCCCTTTTCAGGTACTTGCTTAGTATCTCTTCCTGTCCTGCACCCAAATTATTTATGAGAATGTTGAAGAGAACAGGGCTGAGGATGGACCCTATGGAACCCTGCTAGTGACAGGTCTCCAGCTGATGTCACTCCAGTCACTTTGTGCCCATCCTGTCACCCATCCCATGGTTTATCCAGAGTTTGCTGGACAGTGTGTCCAGGAGGATACTGTGATGGACAGTACTGAATGCTTTACTGAAATCCAAAAAGATTACACCAACTGGCTTCCCTTGGTAACTAGGTTTGTCACTTTCATATAAAAGGCAATCAGGTTTGATAAGCAGGACTTTCCTCTCACAAGGCTGTGCTGGCTGTGAACAGTAACTGTGTTGTCCTCCAGGTGTTTTTCAATTCCCCCAGGACAATCTTCTCCATAACTTTACCAGGCACAGAAGTGAGACTGATGGGTCTGTAGTTGCCAGCATCTTCCTTCTTGCTCTTGAAAATCAGGACAACATTCACCAACTTTCAGTCAGCTGGGACCTCTCCAGATTCCCAAGACCACTCAAAAATTGTCTAGAGGGGTTTTGGATGACATCAGCCAGCTGCCTTAAATTTACTACTCTGAGTGGGATACAGTGGTTCCTGTGGATTATGTGCAACATTAAAAGACATAACATTAATATTGCATGACCTTTCTTTGGAGAGAATAAACAAACAGAGCATCCAAGCTTCAAATATCTGTTATTCCTGATTGGCTTGTAATAAAAATTCCCTTTTAAAACTGAAATAGACAAATCAAAGCAATTTTGTTATGAAGAATGTGTGTTAACAAAAAAAAAAAAAATAGATTCCCTACAAGGTGTATATATAAATACAAGAGATTTTAGCTTAACCTTCTGGTCTCAACTTTTGTATCTCTATAGTGGCTGCTCAGAATGGGCATTCTATTGTGTGTATTAACTGGAGTGGCTAAGGCAGGCCCAGGGCTGGTAATTATAGTTTGGTCCCCTGGATGATTGAGAAGCCTTACAGAGGACTGCACAGTGCAACTTTAACAGCCCTTCCCGATGCCTAACTAGAAAATCTGTTTCAAAGGGGCTCCGTGAATTGTAGGGTACAGTCAATTAACTTGAATATTAATTATCTATAATGAATGTACCCTTCTTCGGGGCTTGAAAAGAAGCAAATTACTTGGAGAGGGACTAATTAAGATGATGTAATCTTGACCATGAAGAATAATTCCTTCCTGGTGACAGAAATGATCTAATTGAAGTATCTCATTAATTAATGTCTCATGAAATTGACTGATAAAATGCCTCTATGAATGCCTCCTGAACTTGGGGCCGGCGGAGCATTGTCGCGCATCCACTCCCGCTCCAGACCCTATCGCTGACAATATAATTAGACCTTGGAAGCATGCTGTGCTCAGAAGGATTTATAACTCTGCAGTGTGGATAATCTACAAATGCAAAGTTAAGACAATGCAGCTTGCCACTGTGAGATTTCTGAAGTCAATGAGTGAAGCCATAAATCAGGTATAATCCAGCGGATGACAAGAGAATTCCCCCTCCTGCCAGCTCTGCCAGCCTGCACCGAGACCAGCCCCACAACCTGCTGATAATCCTGTACCAGCCCAGGTAAATAAAATCAGATTAAAGGCATTTGATTTTCCCTTCTCCACTAGATTAGCACATACCTGCGGATTTTAGCTAACAGTGCTCCAAATCCCTGAGAGTGAGGGGCAGTAGAAACCCTCTTCCCCTGCTACACTCCTCTTGCTGAGGAGATCACTGTGTGTGATCAGCAAAGCTTTATCAAGAAGAAAGGCTTTGAGGTGCTGGAGTGTGTCCAGAGAAGACCAGAGAAACTGGTGAAGGGTCTGGAGTCTTGTGACAGGTGGCTGAGGCTGGGGGTGTTTGCTCTGCAGAAAAGGAGACTCAGGGGTGACTTTCCCATCCTCTAGAAAGGAGATTGTATCCAGGTGGAGGTTGTTCTCTTTTCCCTAGTAACAAGCAACAGGACAACAGGAAATGGCCTCAGCTTGTACCAGAGGAGGTTTAGATAGGGCATTAGGAAAACTTACTTCACCAAAAGGGTTGTCAAGCATTGGAACAGCTGCCCAGGGAAGTGAGGGAATCCCCATTCCTGGAAGGGTTCAAAAAACATAGATGTGGCACTTGGGTCATGGTTTAGTGGTAAACATTGGGTTAATGGTTGGACTCAAGAATCTTCGAGGTTTTTTCCCCAATCTAAACAATTCTATGATTCTAAAATGTGGGGTTATTTATTCTGGCCAGAAAACATAATTTGGCTTAATCCAAATGGTATATGTTTTATTTTGATTGCCAACCTGCATCCTTTCAAAGCTTTGGTGATAGTATTTTTCCAATTTTTTTGTCCCACTCTTCTTAAAATTTTGAGCAAGGTCCTCTAAAACTGGCAGAGGGTTCCTAAGTTCCAGTGAAATATGATAAGCATAATAAATGGACTGTGGATGGTATAAAGGGAAATTTGAATCTGAGAACTAACAATGATCAATTTACTACAAGCCTGCGGGAGCTAAAAATCATATAAGGGAACCCTGGAAACACAGCAGCCAGGCAGGCAAACAAGATGAAACTAGGCCAGTCCAAGGATGCAATATTGTTATTTGTTTACAGCTTTTCTGTTAAAGTGAATTAAATGCCCACAGCTGATAAAAGGTTCATCTACCAGCACAGAAGCTCCTGAGTATCTCACACTGTTCCAGCACTAATTACATTTCATAAAGCTACCAAATATACCATAACTAACATTTATTGGCCAATGAAATGTTGCTCTAAAATAATAATTACAGATATATGTAGACAATAAAAAGTGAAGCATCAGCCTGGACGCAGGAGGGGAGATTAAATGCTTCTGCTTTTACTGCGTGTTGCTGAGAGGCCAAATTTAAGATCAGAGGAAACAGTAGCCCAGGAAAGCCTGCAGGAATACAGGAAAAAAAAATAAAAAACACCTTAACTAGGGAATTATGAAGGAGAGGAATATTTATCACACCCATCTCAAATTTTCCCAACACTCTGATACTAGGAATCTCTTTTTACCTCTGAAAAAAAGCTCAAATGGAGGTGCTGAGACTCCTGCTTACACCCACAGAGAAACTCCCACAGCCCCAATGACAGCTGCAAGCACACAACCCCAAACTCTTTCCAGAGCACTCAGGTCTATACAGAGTTTGTGCACAGCACAAACTTCTCTCTCCTGCATTCCCAGTGCTTCCCTGCCAGCTCTACTGGTTGCATGGAGATGGGTGGTCTCCTGTCTCAGGGCAGGCTGGGAATGGAAAGGAGCCTGGCCAAGCAGAGCTGCCATTCCTCCTGTAACAGAAGAAAATGTCAGACCTGCTGCAAATTTTGCCAGGAGCCAAACCAGACTTCAGCAGTTCCCCAACAGAAACCAGGAGGTCACCTCCTCTCTGGTGTTCCACCAGGACAGGGATGAATCTGCTTCTCAAAGCTTATTCAGGAAAATGCCCAGGAGTCAGAGTCTGATTGTTCTGTTAGTTTTCTTTACCCAGATGAATTGGGGAAAAGTCTGCTTAAACCAAAAGGGAAGCAGAGGGAAGAATCAGCCTCATTCTAAGTAGTTTTGTCACTTGGCTGCCAGGTCACATCTTCACTCCTGCTGATTCCCACGTAGCCAATAACCAGATCCTGGGGGTTTTCACCCTACAGTGCTCAGAGCTTTATCTGAGCTGGCCTGCTTGGGCACAGATTCTCCCTCTAAGGCTCTTACTTTCTTATGTAATGAGATTAAAGCAGACTTAAAAGAGCAGTAAGGAGATGGGGAAGGTCAAAGATGCCATTTACTATAAATAAATGCTCTGTCGGTTTGAAAGCACAACACCATCATGGTTTGGGCAAACCTTCACCTGGCTGAAAGTGTAATATGGAGCAGCTGTCACTCCTTGCAGACATGTCACTGTGGATGGGAGGGTTTATTACTCCTGCAGTCTTCATGGTTTTGAATAAAGATGAATGTTCTTACCACCTGCTGTCACTAGAGAACTAAAAAATTCCAGCCAAAGGCAATTTGGATCGTGTATGCCAACATACCTGGTGCAATATACCATGGCAATACAAACATAAAATTCATGGACATATTCAGGGTTAAAGAGACACACCTATGAGCCTAGTGACCCAATTGAGTTTTTCAGGGACAAAAATGAACTCAGGAGAATACACAACACACAAAAAAATTTAGATTCAAAAGTGTGGGGAACAGCACTTAAGAATTACAAGAAACGACCCCATTTCCACAAACATTATCCACTGTTAGAACAACAGATTGTTTAGGCCTGTGTCTTGAGCTGCAGTGATGATGCTGAAAGGATACAAAGTGGGTTCTGTCTTTAAAAATTGAACCATTGCTCAGTTATAATTGAACACTTACATGTGCCTAATAGGAGAAAAATTGGGTGCATCCACAGCCTCAGCCTGACTGAGGCTGGGCCAAGGCTTGCTCTGCCACCTGCTTTGTGGGGGATGCTCTCTGTAGGACAATGTGCAGCTCTCCATCCTGGATGCATTTCTCCCAGGTAATAACAGGATGGTCCAGACTCAAGACAAAATATTAACCATGTGTAAGCACTATGGGGCACAAATAAATTCCAGTTGCAGAGCCATGCAATTATGTTTGCAGGAGCAATGTGAGAGCAGATCCACCAAGTCCTCCTCTTGCACTGTGTCTCAGGGCTTGCAGAAAGCAATCTTCTGCCCAGTGGCACCTCATTTTTTCCTACTGTGGTCATAAGGATTGTTTTGCTTGTGTCCAACTGCCTGTCCAGAGTCAATGAAGCTACAAGACCTCAGCACTCCTGGAGGAAAGGAAGCCATTGGTCACTGAATTGTATTTTTCTTGCTCATACTATGGACATTCATACCTTCTTGGTGGTGCAGTTCCATTGTTCACAACCCATGTCTCCTTCAGCAAGGAGGAGGGCACACAGAGATGACAGAGGGCTGATTCATTGTATGAAGACTTCCATCCTTTTCAGATCCTACCCTACTACTGCTGAGGCAAGTAAAGTCCCTTCAGAGGCTTCCAGCTTTGTGCACAGTTGAATTTCCAAAGTGGCAAGATTAGAGACTGTTCCCTGGGCTGAAAAATGCAACAGTATAAAGCATGACCTAATATCCAAACTAAACTCCCCCCTCCCCATTGATTTTATCACATTACTCCTAATTAATCCCCTTTGCAGCAATTACTCTTCTTTCCTGGCATGTATGATTGCTGATTGTTGCCATAGGGCCAATTCCCTTTCACATAAGGTTGGCACAAATCTATTCTATAGAGGTGTCAAGGAGTTAGAGAGATTAAGTTTTGTCTTATTTCAATTCCATGGGGAAAACATTAAAAAACTATCCAGAAGTTGCCCTATTAGAGAACAGAGATGTCCTGGGCCAGGCAATGTTGTCATGTAAGGGAGAGGGATCTCCAGTCCATGTAACCATGGCACCACTCCAGTGTCCTGGCATTTCCTGCAATCACTACATCCCCTACAATTTGCAGGTCATTTCAGTATCATAAATGATTAAACAAGATGTCAGGCATCAGGGAACTGCCTCCTGTAGTTGTAAGCACATAACTCCCATTGATGTGAACAGGAGTTGTGCACAGGCAATGTGCAGAGATTTTACTCTCTGCTCTGCAGAGCACACTCGGCAAGTCTGACTAATCTGTGGTTGCTCTGGGTTTTCTCCCCAGAGCTCCCAGTGAAGGGGGAGGCATGAGAAAGCTGGTGTACAAGGCATTAGCATCAAGGCACAAGTGAAAGAACACTCAGTGGGATTATCAGTGCTTACCCAGCACAGTAATGGATGGTGTCCTATAGGAATACTTTACATTCAGGAGCCATGAGCCCAGCCCTTCTTCTCAGTGTAAATGAGGAGTGGAGGTTAAAGCAAAGGGGAACAATGTTGAGAGCAGAGCAAGAGCTTTTTTATTTCCCTTTTTATGGCCAGGAAAGGCTGTTCTTTGCCCTGTCTTCATTTAACCATTGGTTGAGGTTCACCTATGTGCTCTGAGCACTCACACCCTTTTCTTTTGACAAACCACCCCCTGCTCCCTTGCTGCCAATCCAGCTCAACTTCAGTGCTCTAAGAGGATCTGGTCATGGAGAAACCAGAGACCCATGTAGCAAAAAGGGAGATGAATCCTCACCTGTGTGGGATGAGCTGTCACAGCAGGGATGATTGAAGCATTGAATCTATGATGGGACATCCAGGGAAATTAATTCATTTTCTGTTCACAGTTTAAGCTAATTTGGATTATTTAATCCACATTAGGCTCCTTTATGCACACTCTCATTCAGAATTAGAGTGCCACTAATTCAGTTTACAAAGTAAATTAAGCTCAGCCAAATTATGCTATGTTAAACTTGAATGAGGGTCGATGAAGAGATTTAATGTGGTTTAATTATCCACTTTACATATCAAAAAAATGCATAAAATAACACATTAAATGACAAAACCAGTCCCTGGAGCAGAAGGGAATGAAAGCTGGGACTCCTCCTCCCAGAAAAGGCCACTGGATGACAGTCAAATGCCTTCTCCTTGGCTTGGGATATCTCCTCATTAAACAGGAAGAGTGGAAGCCTTTGAGCTGCTGGAACAGAGAAGGTCAACTTCTATTCCCTGCCCCTTGTCATGACTGTGAGACAACTCTCTGGAGATGTGATGGATCAGCCTCCTGGATGCTGAGAATGAATTCTCTATTTAGGATACAGACTGTATCTCCCAAGGATTTGCTCAGCAGGAGAACAGCATCCAGCAGCTCAGTGCTGAAGGACTGAGAAGAGACAAAGAAACCACAGCATTTCAGAAATGGGCTAGGAAGATCTCCAAGGCTTTGGCAGTGCCTATCCAGAGCTCCTGAAGAATGGTAGTGATTACAGAGAATTGAAAAACAGCAAATATATAAAGAAGTGAGAGAGAGAGAGAGAGTGTGTAAAAACAATTTCACTTCAATTTCCAAAAATATACAAGCACAAGAGTTGAATATATTTCTAAATATCTACAGGACACCCAGGAACCCTGAGCAACACTCACATTTGTATTATTTTGCTGTTTAGATCAAATAATTTCTAAACCAATCTTATTCCCTTTGGCAGAGTGAATGGCAAAAGAGCAGTAGAGATCATACCTCAACTTCACCATCTTATAACATTTCTATCAAGGTACAGAAATATGCTCTAAGTGAAACTTCTATTGGAGCATGCAAAACTATTTGGGAAAAATGATAAAATAGTATAATAGTAATCAGCAGCTCACTTGCAAGAAGGAGGTTATATCAAGAAAAAAATCTTCAAGGTTCTGACTGGGATGTCAACTATGTAATATTTTCCTTAACAACAGAATCTTTATGTTTTCATATTCACACACAACACCAAGGAGGGAAGGGCTACCAGCACACCAGAACACACAGAGCTAGAGCTCAAAATCATCCTGGCAAACAATAGAAGGGGTCTGAAAAACCAGGATGCAAATGAGCTTTTGTCTTCAATAAATATCAGGATCAGAGAGGAACAACAACTGCATGACTGCAAGCCAGCAACAACAGATGGGGGAGGAGATATGCAGAGAAGGACTGGAGGGCTGGAGTGGATCAGCAGCTAGATGTGAATCAACAGGGTTGTGCTGAAAACAGCAATCACCATGCTGAGGCATGCAAAGAGCACTGGCATGTTTGAGATGTGTGAAGAAAGCCTTCTGCTCTGTTTGCTGCTGGTAAAGGCTTCACTGGAAAACTTTTTCTTGTTTTGGCCGCTGTATGTCAGCAGAAGTTGGGTTAATGAGAGAGGTGATACAAATTTTAAACTAAAAAAATACTAGAAAAGAAAACAAAATCCAATCCATTACAAGAAAGACAGATATCATGATTTGTGTAGAACAAGAACAGGGAAGACCAGAGAACAGAACATAGAAAAGTAGCACCTGGTAGTATTTGAAATTATTATCACTGGAGTGCTTAAAAAATAATATACAAAAGGTTTTGTTTGAATTGAAGAAACATATGAATTGAGGAACTGATTAGATCACTGGTTATGGTCTTCCAGAATCTTTTACACCAAGAGCTTTTAGATTTGCTCCCATTTTGGTGGGACAATGTGACTTTGGTCAGATCACTACAGTCCTCTTATCAATACTTATCAATACTTATCATATTTATCAATGTTCCCATATATTCTGTTGTTGGGGGTTGGATCTGTTTCTTTTGTGTTTGTGGAATTTTTTCCTGGTGGTTTTGCTAGGTAACTAATTGCTGGGTACTTATGGGTGCTTGACTGAAACAAAAGGGGGCAGCAGGTTTTTCCTGGGAACAGCAGGGAACAGGACAGTTCGGTCTGAAGGCGCCGCTCCAAAAGGACAGAAGACCCTGCTTGTTTTTCCTGCCACTGGATTTTTTCTCCAGAGGAAGACTGGACTCATCTCGTCACCACTGGACTTTCCTACAGGACCATCTCCACAGAATTGCATCAAGGAGGATTTCATCTGGACTGCTTTCAACACCCTGACACCCAGGGTGTCAGGTCACATCCCTGACTCTGTCAGGGTATTTTCTGAGGTTTTGTTTTTTTGTGTGCTTTTTTTTTGTTTTGTTTTGTTTTGTTTTGTTTTGTTTTGTTTTGTTTTTTTTTTGTCTCTTAGTGCTATTACATTTGTATTTTTCTTTGCTTTGTCTAATATTCCTAGTAAAGAACTGTTATTCCTACTCCCAAATCTTTGCCTGAGAGCCTCCAATTGCAAAATTATAATAATCTGAGGGAGGGGGTTTACATTCTCTATTCAAAGGGAGATTCCAGCTTTTTGCTGGCAGGTACCTGTCTTTCAAACCAAGACATCTATAAATATACAGAAACAAAATTCTCATCCATTTCCAGGAAAACAAAAAAGTAACACATCTAGAAAATTTGTCTGCTCATGGATCTGCCAGGATGGAGCTGACTTCCAAAAGAAGGAGCTGATCCACCCAACTATGGATAGTGATAGTACAGATCAGGGTCCTCCAACTGATTTTGTATATCTGCAGTAATGAGAGAAGAAAGCTTTTGTAGTCTAAAGAGTTGTCTGGATTTCACCTTAACGCCTCAAATTCCTCAGAGAATATTGTTGAACACAGTTCCTACAAAAATCCCACCCATTTGCAGCAAAGCAAGAACAGTTTCAAGACCACAGGGGTGCAGAGCAGTCACCAAGGGTAGGCATCACTTTAACATTGAACCTTCACCCAACTGTTTCTTGCCCAAAGGACAGGAAAAAATGAGTGTAAACACAATGAAAGGAGTATTGTTTATGTGCCACCCTCATACTAGCAACCATGAACTCTGGCTGATTTTGCTTATCATCCATTAAGGTAAACAGCTATAGGTCATCTCTGTGATTACCTAACACTCAGGAGAAGCAATAAAGCTCAGCTGGAGGTGTCACACTGCAGCAAAAAGTAAAGGCAGTCCAACTCTCATTTTTGTTTTTCACTACATTACTTCAGTTAACATAGTGCACTGTTAACATTAACTCCTGGCCATATATTGCTTTATAGATAGACAATCAATACTGCAACTGAAATATGATTTTGTTAAAACATCTAGGGGGCTGTATGCATTTAGCTTTCACACTATTTTCAGAAAATGAACATCAATATAAAAATAATGAGCCTCATAAAATAAAGCCTCGTTCATGTGGCTGAGCTGGCTTTTAAGAAAGAGGGCAGAGATTTATACTAAAGGCACCACAAAAGAAACAGCTTAGAACAACATTCAGCATCTCTATCAACCCCTCGAAGGACATTCAAGGCCAGCACTGAAACACTGTTTGCCTTTGCTCACTAGGGCATCCAGTGGGATGGCAATATTTGGCAAGAGCAGTTGGAAACACTAGCAAGAGAAAATGGCGGCAGAGCCTTGGACAGGAATATAAAATTACCTCTTTTTTCCAGATCATCATAAGTCATCACATGTCTTATTTTTGTAGTCAAGCTGCTTTTGCTTACAAAAGAACCCAAGAAGTTCAGGAGAGCCCAGCCTGGACCCTGCAGGGCCAGCAAAGAGGAGAGGGAAGTCTGTGGGACTGCAAGGGAGCTGGTGCCAGTGATGGCAAAAGAGTCCTCCTCTCCCTAAGTGAAACAGATTCTTGGACAGTGGTAAACACTTTTGTTTTATCATCTGCAATTTTTGTTTGATTTTCCCTAGGACAAAACTAGCGAGGCAGGGTTGGCTTTGAAATGTGACAAAAAGGAGTATTTCATCTCTTTGACAGACAAGTGATATAACATGAAACTTCACATGCTGCACCTCAAAAATTAAGGAATGTGGTCATGAAAGTGTGAGTGCCACATGCACAAGACAGTCTATGCTAAACTCCTTAAGACACGAGCTATACATCAAAGCCAAGAGGAATTAGGACATGTACATTGAAAATGACACCCTCTTCTTCTCATCCTTACAATTGTCAGGATTTCATACTACTACTTTTTTTAAACCTTTCTGAAACATTTCAAGTGAATGAAGAGGTGACAGAATTCCAGGAAGTAATGTTGAAAGGGAAACCTGTAAAACAGCTGAATGACAGTAACCTGAATCAAATCAGATCGGGGACAGGTCCCTTTAGGATCAGATCCCTTTTAATTTATCTAAAGCAAGTCTCCCTCCATTCCATCAAGCTCTTTTCACATGATGTCTTCATTCAGAAATGGAGGTTCCAAAACACTTTCCTAAGACATGAACAATCATCTGTTCATGGCTTTCCCTTTCCACTCAGGGGACATCACAGGTTGGGATGTCCCCAAGGAAAAGATGATCAAATGTTCAGTTCAGTTGTGCTATTTCCAGGTTTCAGCTCCTCTGCAGCTAACTCTGACCAGCAGGAAGCAGCACAAGAAGCTCTGCTCAAGATCAGATCTGAATGGATATCAGCCCATCAGTGTTTCCCTGAGCAGCAAAACTGAGGTTGAACATGGACCCATGCCAAGAATGAGCAGAAGGTAATTCAGATCAGAAGAGCTTGAAGAAAACTGATTGTATCTCGTGTATTGTAGATGTTCACCTGAGCTTGGTTTGTCTTTTTTCTTCTTTTTATGTGGATGGCTGATACGAATTTATGGAAACCTTAATTTGTTTCAAAAGCAATAAGACATGCTGTGGTATTTTAAAAAAACAATTAATCATCTTGAGTTTTCAATTAAGGATGTGCATAGACTGAACAACTTGCCACCCCAGCAAGGGAGGAGGAGATGATTAAAAACCTCCCGTTCTTTTCAGGTGTTGTACAGTACCAGCTGCTTTCTTCTTGCCTCAGGGAAAGTCCTTTCATCTATCACATGTTGTGTTATGGGTGGATTATGTCATATCAAAGCCAATTACCTCATGTTATGGCAGCTCCTGACATAATGTAACAGAATGTTCTTTGGGTGTGCAGCTTGATGCAGGAAGATGCAGATCTGTAACACTTAACAGGCACAGCACTGCCTGCACTCTGGGCTGCTTTGGGATGCCAAAACCTCGTGTAAACCTCCACATAAAAAGAGAAAAAGGCAAACCAAACTCTTCCTCGTTTCCTTTATAGCACACTCACCGCCCAGCCTCTGCATGGGCTCCAAAGCTGCTCTGAATAATCTGACATCATCTCCAAATCCATTTGGAGGGGAACTCTTAACAGCAAAAGTCCCACTCCAAAATTTTCAATTTGCTGTTCAGGCACAAGGAGAAGCAGCGATGGTACAGAGATAAGGATGGAGGGAAAATGGGAGTTAGCCTAGGAACACAGGCACAAACACCTCCTTCAGAAGGCAAGCCAAGCAACAGCCTGAAGCCTGATGAAATCTGGGAGGCTGCTCTGTCTGTTTAATATTTGTTTACATGTTTCCTTTCCTTGTTTCATTTGTCCCAGAAAGGCAAGCTCCCATGGAGGGAATTTAATCACTATCTTACTTAAGAGCATGTCAGAAAAAAAAAAAATCCTGAGAGGATGACAAGGTTTCTATCCTTTCCTGCTGTGAGCAGAAGGAGTGGATTCTCTGTAATCCTCATTCCTGCACTGTGTTCTCCACCAGATGCACAGGGAATTGTGAGCATGAATCTCAGCCTCTTTCTCCTTCCACAGGTTTGCCAGCTAAAAAATTACCTTTTCTTCCAGTCTGAAATCAGACTCTCTTCATGTTTCTTCCCCGCACAAAAAGGCATTAACTAAACAGAAGCACTAAGTAGGACTGCACAGACCTCAGCCTGGCTCCAGTAGGATCCAACTCAACACCTATCTTCCATTTTTCCTCTTCAATTCCCAGAGCTGGGTCCAGGGTGCAAGTCACTGTCTCCTTCCTAGCTCAGAGAAGTCACTAGATCCTGGCTAGACAATCTGCTTGTAGATTTGGGCATCCCCACAATTTGTAGGACATCAGTGATCTTCATCCAAAGACCCAAGGGATCAGCTCTTGGCTCGGATGAGTTTGCAATGGTAGGAGAGTAATACTGAAGGCAGAAGTAGGTCAGAAAAAGGCATGTACCATTTTGGAATAATCACAGGGTACTTAATCTCTCACCTTTTTGGTATTTTCCTTCAATGGTTTTTAACTCATCTTATCTGATAGGATCCTTCTGTTTTGATCCATAACCAGAGATGACATATTGGCTCCTTCTCACTGCCCACACCAATTCCCATAAAGTAACTCTTATTCCCTTAAAAATTACTCAAAAATTTCTTTAGGTTGTTTTGTCCATGTAGGGAGCAGAGGAAAAAGCCCAGAGATTGGAAAATGTCATAGTTTGCCATGCAGGTTTTCCCTCCCAAGGCAGCAACCTTTGCCATGCCCTATATACCCTACACATTTTATGAATTCCCCTGGGGCTGCTTCCTCTTATTTGTGCAGTATATAGCCCAACATGGTCCAATTTCTCCTGATTTATTCTGCAACATAAATATTAAGTAGTAATGTTATGACCTTTAGTTGATAACAACACCAGGGTGAGGAGGATTTTGGCACAGGATGAGCAATATGTCCTGGGAGATTTTCATTATACCCTTGATATTTAAATCACTCTACAAATGGCCAGCTGAAGAAATCTGATCATTTTGAAGGCCTGGAGCTTTACCAAAGAAACTGAGTCTCCTTCCTCTATCACACATACCTTGTACACTCATGTCCTGTTCTGGCTGTTTTACAGCCACCATTGGCACAGCTCCAGGGAGGGAACTTCAGCCCCACAGCAAGGACTCAACTGTGCTGTCAAAGCCAATCTCTAAGTCAGTGGTGCTGGGTAAAATCTCACCAAGCAGAGGCTGAGTTGTGATGAGAACAGAAGGGACAGGAGAATAATAGTCCATCTTGGTTAGTGGGTGTTGGAACCCTAGTTACTGGCAATTTTAGACTTTCTGTGTTGACAAGCACTAACCCCCAAGAGAACACTGCATTTGACCTGAGGCCGTGAAGAAAGCTTCCAAAATTAAATGATAGAACTAAGATTATGAGTGTGTAGTTTAAATAGAAATGTGTAACATCACATAGTAGAAAACTCTTAAGTTTTAGAATGTAGTGATATATATAAAGCAAAATAGAAGTTTTAGAGTAGAAGCTAGTCCTTCTTCTTTACCTTCTTCTTCACCTTCTTCATAGGTTTAAGTAATATTGATGTTACTGTGCAAAGATTAATAACAAAGCTCCTCCCCACAAGTAGTACAGAGACACACAGAGCTTCTGAAGTGCCTTCAGGTGTATCTTAGGTCCTACATAAGATGCAAGGCAGATTTATGCACATCTTCAAGAATAATCCCTGGAAGAAGAACAATGTAGTGAGATTAGCATGAGACTATGCCTGAATTCATTAGCTAAGACTCAGGTAATGACTTTCTTCAACATACCTGACTCCCATTGTTGTCTACACAGGGACAACATAGGTGAGGAAATAGTCTGAGTGCAGAAATTCACAAGATTTACAGTCCTATAAATCACATCCTCTATGGCATACATTGGTTTATTGAAGTTTCAGTATTTTTGGCCAGCAGGATGCCAAAATAGGTGACTTTAGGGGAAAAGCTGAACTGGAGGTGGAGCACATCAGAAGCATTTACAGGTTTTGGCAGGTCTAGGGATAATGGTGAGAATACAGCAAGCTCAGAAGATTTACAGATTTGGCTTGATATCCCAAACTCATCTGACCCTGCTAATCTTCTGCATTTTCACTATCACTTATGATAAAGGGGACCATGAATTAGATGGAATAGTTTTACACACCTTTCAGTAGCAAAAGGTTCTGTAATTTACAGAGTCTTTTCCTTCTAGTGGAACAGTAAGAGGCAAAACTATGGGCCTTGACAGGTTCCATATAACATTAAAGCAAACAGTGAGATAATAGAAATCACATTTAACTGCCAATGAAGAAGAGAAAAGCCCAGCAGTTCTTATCTCAGCTTTATTGGTCCCTGTGCAATGCTGTTAGCTTTTACTGTTGTTGATACACCCAATGTCCATTCTCATAATTTGTGCTGCATCACCTAAATGAGAACATGAGAGGAATTTAGGTGCACCTGAGGCACAGGAATTAAGGCAGATGGAGAGAGAGCATCACTGCATGCAAGCTCTTGCTGTGCACTAGAGCTGGAGAAAAATCTAGTGATATGCTTACCTGGAAGGCAGAGTCCCTTGATCTTGATTTTGGGTACCTATGGAAAAAATCTTCTGATGAGCACTGACTGAGCCTCCTCAGAGCCAGAAGCCAAAGCTGGACCATCAGGAGTGTGTGAAATAGTCCTGATGAGAAATGGGATTTGTTAGATTGGGCACAGCACCACACCAAAATGCCCTTGGATGCCACCCAAAGGTGCTCCAATTATTGAATCAACCTGCACATATCAGACCATGCTGTTCTGCTCAAAGGAAAAACTAAACCAGGTAAATGGGACAGGCAGGAAGAAAGGATCAAACATATCTGCAATGGCAACATGGTAAAGCCCTCTGTTCCTGAAAGGACACAAGTACCATGGGGGCAACTGAAATGAGTTTTGAGTCTTCACATAACAAAACCAATTAAACCCACCACATTAGCAGGATGAGCAGGATATTTAGGATAAGGACAATCCTGCCCATCTGACACAGGGCTAACACATCTCCTCAAGGCCCTTTTTAACCTCTGCAGCAACTGGCATCACTCAAACAGTAATCTTGCAATGGTCTCCTGAGGAGTCCCAGCTGATGGACTCATTTCCATTTAGATGCCAAAACAGAAGAGCATCTATGAACTTCATAATCTTGATCAGCTTCAGCCCAGGGAGCCAGACACAATTGTTTCCATTCAAGCAAGAAAAACACTTGAAACACCAACATGGGGAAAACACTTAACTCTTTAAACTCTGAGACAATGCCCAGTGGCAGCTGTCATGTTTTACACTGTCTATTTTTAGAAATGATAGCTTGAGAAGTACTTTTTACTGTAGGAACCACTGGAGGTGCTGAAGCACTGAAACAAGAAACCTTTATTGTCATGCATATGGGATGTGGAAGAAAAACAGACTGTAAGTGTTAATTCAATAGTCATTACAAAAAGCTCAAATAACTTCCCAGGATATGGAAGTCTTTCTGTGTCCCCACCTCTCCCCAGATCATGTGCCCAACTGTGTTGTGAGGTGGGAACAGCTTTAGTGCTTGCAGAAAATTAATGTGAAATCACACCATGTTTTGAATTCCATGCTGTGCATTACTTATAGCATGACACATCAGCCATTATTACAAAGTGACTGAAGTTTCTGGAAACTTAATTAACTGCATACTTGGGATCCAGATGATTCTGACTTACCAGGAACCCCTCCAACCAACAGCCTTCAGCTAAACACTCTTCTACATACAAATGAGAACTAAGGCAACTGTATGGCCATCCCTGAGACTGAAGCCTGAGTTCAGGATTAAAATCCCAGCCATGCTCCTTTACCACAGGATCCTTCTCTCTGCCTGGCTCTCCTTTATTCACAGATGCTACAACCCAGCTAGTTCTGCTGGACTGTGAGACTTGAAGTCCCACAATAGCATTTGGCTCAAGGATTCAGTTCTGTGGATTAGCAAAGAGCTGAGTGTGGGTGACCTTACACAGAAATCAGTACAGACCTGGAGTGTCATCCTTGGGTATTTTTTCTAGACACAGTTGTCAGACAAACTGTTAAAGGACTAAAGAGTCAATGTGGACAGCACCTATGTGCACATTTTTGGTACTAATAAAAAGGGAACTTGAAAGCTCCCTTGAAAAGGGAGCTGTGCAGTCTCAGCTCTCATCAGTGTTCAAGGTTTTGAAAAATCAAGTGAAAGTTGCAGGGATACTTGAATGGCTCATTTCTGTCTCCAAGTTTACACTCCAGGGTGCTCAGTTTTAGAAGTAGGTGTAGAGCTGGATTCACCAACATATGGCACTTTTGTAAGATCTCAGCACCTCTTTGCCCTGCCCCTACACCCGTGGCACCATGCAACTCATCATCTAAAGCTTTGCCAAGGCATTTGGAACAGCTACTCCAGGTTAGCAGGAGCATACCAGCTCTGTATTGATCACTTGTCAAATATCATGCACATGTATCTGCAGGTGGTTAAGAAGCATTTCCTCTAGAAGTCAATATTTATTCATTAACAACCTTTTAGCTGGTTAATTGAAAGTGACAGGATGCATTTTGCTTAACAGATTGCATTTTATGGAATAATTTCTAATTTACAGTAAATATGATTGAAAATAAAACTTCATTTCTGGTATCAGTTTAATAATGGTTTGTGCTTCCAACAATTGTACCAGAGGGAATGGTTTGGATTTATGTGTGTGTGTGTGTGTGTGTGTGTGTGTGTGTGTGTGTGTATGTGTGTGTGTGTGTACGAGTTTTTTGAATTGCAGCAACTTAGTTGAGTTTGTCGCTTAATTTTGGTATGACAGCAAAGGGACCTTGTGGTGAAGGTGACAGCAAATTTTGTTAAAGAGTGATTAATCTGCTATTTCACCTTCTGGTCCTTTTTTAAGCAGGATTAGATATTTTCTTTTTCCCTCTTCCTCCCTACAGCATCTCTTATCCATTTAAAAACCTAAGCACCTAGGGGTTAATATGCTCCAGATAGCAGTACAACAGAGATTTAGAAAACAAAAGTCAGAATGCAGTGAACTCTGAACACTGCTTGTATTGTGGAAACACTTATAAATAGGCAGAGAAAGGAATAGATGGTGCAAAGAGTTTTTATTCCCTCAGTAACAAAAGCATGTGGCTTGTTACCGTGCTGAGCTCCTGCCTTCCCCTCGGCTCCTCTCACTCTGGCAGGTGAAGAGCACGATCCCTTTTGCTTGAAGTGTGTACTACAGGGCAGGAGAGAGATTGGAGCCTCCCAGGCTGTATTCCCAGCTCAGCCAGACTCTTGTAGGGTGTGGGAGCTGCTCTGAGGGCTGACTCTGTCAGGGTATCCCAATGAACTCCATGTTATTGTCCCCCAACAAGGTTATACCAAATGTGCTCCATTTCCAAATAAAGGGAAAAGGAAGGGTCTCCCCTCAACCCTGCCACCTACCTTGCAAATTCCTCCTCAGTTTTGGATTTCCTATGGCTCATATATTGACAAACTAGGCCAGGTTGGATGGGGCTTTGGGCAACTTTGTCTGGTAGAAGGTGACTCTGCTCATGGCAAGAGGGTTGGAACAAGATTATCTTTAAGGTGCTTTCCAACCCACACCATTCTGTGATTTTATGTTTCTATGAAGAAGAAATTGCCCAGAGCTTGAGCTCTGGAAACAAATCTGCTGAGGAGGCCAGCACTGGCCAAGAGGCTGCTCGCCCTTCACATGGGGGCAGGGGAGTCCCATGGCCCAACTGACCTGAAGGAACACAGCAGGGAGCAGTCCATCTACCCTAATTTAAGTATCCAAATGTCCAACTGAGACATATTCACCCTTGGCCTCATTTACAGCCAACAGTGAGATGGGAAGTGATCTCATCCTAAAATAAGTATCTAAGAGAGGTCAGAAGAACCATCCTCTAGAAAGGGTCATTCTTCTCCACCGAGAAAATGTAAAAGGATCCTGGAGTGATTTTTCCAGTGAATATAAAAAAAACACAACTGCCAACTTTAAACTTCAGCACCACTAAACTTTACCATCGAAAGCATACCTAGAGCAGATAAAATGGCTCCTGCTTTTAATGGATTGATTATCCCAGGGAAGTCCTTTGAACCTGAGCCTAAATCCACCAGGCAGCTCCCGTGCGATGCTGAGCTGCAGAGGCAGCAGCTGCCCCCAGCTGAGGGAGGGGGCAGGTGAAGCTCTGATGACAGGTAGTCAGCAGAGCAGCACAATAAAAATATTACATTTTTTAATGGAGATATTCCTCAGAGTCAGAGCCGTGCTTTTTGATCTCTGTAGGAATGGATAATGAACTATGAAGATAATGCATGCGCAACATTTAAGTACCAGGCAGAATTCGTATGCAGTTTAATTAATCACTTTGTGGGGTGGGAGGGAAAATGTAATATAAATGCAACAGCCTTACATTTCAGCAGAGATTGATTAAAAATCACTTTTTTACACTCATGCTAGGACAGCAAGCAGGGATGTACCAGGGAACTTGAGGGAGGCTGTCTATTACAGGACACTTTGTCACCTGTTTTCTGGACAGGTTTCTAGGAGTTTCCCTTCTTCCAAATGAAGAAGGTTCTGCTAACAAATCCTGGTAGCATTTTACCCTTTCACATCTCCATCACATGACCACTAATATCAGGAGTGTACCATACAAATACTTTCCATGTGTCAGTCCTACAAAAGGGTAAAATTCTTCAAGCCAAGTTTCTTCTTTCTTTATCAAGGTCTTACTAATTTTCACCATAAACCCCACTGATTTTTATGGTGGATTTGTCAATAATTGATTGACAAAAACAAAGATCTTTCTTTTTCTTTTTCTTTCTTTCTTTCTTTCTTTCTTTCTTTCTTTCTTTCTTTCTTTCTTTCTTTCTTTCTTTCTTTTCCTTTCTTTCTTTCTTTCTTTCTCTCTCTCTCTCTCTTTCTCTTTCTCTTTCTCTTTCTCTTTCTCTTTCTTTTCTCTCTCTCTTTCTCTTTTTCTCTCTTTCGTTCTCTTTTTCTTTTTGCTCTTCCACAGACACCCAGAAGATACCTTCTGTAATTTCACCAGATCTACCTATCCTAAGGTAAATACCCAGAGCTGTCCTGCCAGCCATCAAGGGATATATGTCAGCTTTTGGGGTTGAAAATGGGTGCCATGGGATTGCTTCCACTGTGTGAATCCTTGAGGTGGGCAAGGAAATTCTCCCCCCATCCTGGACATCCAACCCTCTCAATTCGCCTCAACTTATGATCCTACCTAATATACTGCTGAGACAGCAACAGGGATAAATATGTCAGCCCTTTAATCAATTCATCAGAAGCTTTCCATGGCTTTTGCTTTGAAAATGAGAGGCTTCATTTCAACAATTTGCTTCCTGAATATCTCCCCTGAAATCCTGGTAATGCTGACAGCACAAGGCCCTGTGTGGACCAATAACCTCATGCAAGGGCACTGGTAGCTTGAGTAGCTCATCCAGTATCCTTTAGGGATTGGGACACCAGAAATGCCATCGGTCCAGTGTGACATTACAGAGAGGGGAGCAGTATCTAAAACAGCACATTGGGCTCTGTGGAGAGTAGTGTTTCTGCCAAGTACCACAGCTCAGCCTGGAGACAGACCGCTTTTGTTTTAAATCTCTCTGGCTACACTTCCGTCAGGATGATGCAATCCTTGAGGCAAATTAGTGTACACAGGAATCTCCATTGCACTGGAATATGTCATTAGAAATAACTGGGTTTAATGATGTTTTATCAGGGCTATGACAGAGTCAGCATGTCATCTGAATACAAAATGTTGTTCCTCTGCAGTAGCTCAGGCTGTGCCAGAAATCCAGACCCTGTGACTAGTCTTTGAGTCTTTGTTGTTCTTTAAATGTCCTCAATATGGAAGGGGGAAAAGAAAGGGAGCAAGCTGGGAAAGGCTGTTCTGATCGCAGACCAACTTGGGCTGAAGGTTAATATTATTTTTGCCCTGCTTATATTGTTCCCATTGCAGAAAAAAAAATACAACTTCCCAGTCTTTAAAGAGGTTTCAAGAATAGAGAGCGGTTGTTTCTTTCTTGGAATCTCTACATCTTCTCTCTCCAAGTCCTACAGAAAAGACTAATGATAAACCACAGATCAGGGCGCAGGCTTGGAACAGGAGAGAGCAGACTTCAGTTGTCACTGTCACAGATATCCTGGGTGATCTTTGGCAAGTCATTTAGGCTCATTTTTTTAAGGCTGATTTCAACAGGAGGACATGCATGGAGACCTGAGCTTCAGCTCTTATCTCAGCTGGTCATCTCCATATGCCTTCTAATTCATCTGGCTGCAAAAAATCTACATCACAGTGCAAAAAAAAGTCATGTGGTGGTCCTTCACAGGAATCTCAGCAGCCAAGTGAGAAGTAACCCCAGTGGGGATGCTCATAGCTCACACAGACTTTGAAAGAATCAGCATAAGGAAAAACTGTAGACATGTAAGTTGTCAACTTGTGAGAGGTGGTAATTCACTCTGGTTTGCGTCTCACAGACCCTCTCCAGAGTTTCCTTAAACAAGACAAACTGCTTCCCCTGCAAGCAGCCAAAAAGGCTGGTTTTCCTCCTGACATTGATTAGTCTCTCTAGAGCTAGAAGAGGCATCAACATATCCAGAGGAAATTAGAGGGAGATGGCAATGTGTTGCCAACAGAGCTGTAAGAAATTAGGAAAAACTGCCTGGGGAAACAAACTGACTTGTGTTTCTTCTTTGAAAGGTCATCAAGATTAGGAGTCTTGGGAAAGCTTCACTAAAATCAGTAGAAAAAAAATTACAAGTAGGGAAATTAATTTGGACAGCAAGAAATTAAACACACAAAGAAAGAAACCTTGAAGTCAGTCAAAAAGGCTCCAAGAGGAAGATGCTGGTACTGTTAACCCAGCTGCAGGGGTGTGAGAATTCAGAGGCAGGGAAGGTCTCCATTTTGTGGAATAATGATGTGGAATAACATCTCCATTGTGTGGCATGGCTACACAAGATTGCTTGGAAGCAGAGCTGCAGCAAGATGGTCAAGGTACAAGTCATACCAAGTGCAGCTCACTGGTGAGCAGGCACAGTGAAAGTACCATGTTCAGGCTGGTGAATATATAAACATTTAACCTGGGAAACTACTGTCTGCACTGAATGATGAGGCAGGAGGTTGTTTAAAAGTCAGACAGACCAAAGAAATGCTGATTGACTTGCTCTGCTTCATCAAACTATTGAAAAAGCCAGAGGTTAGGATACTGGGCTTGTGACACCTCACAGCTCAGTACAGGGTCTTGGGTGTAACCCTTGCACTTCCAAACCAAGCATTTTACATGTATGATTTCTTAGTTGGCAGGAGTCAGTATGCACTAATCCCTTTCTTATTTTCTATCATCACTACCTTAAGAAACTCAGGTTTACCTTAAGAAACTCACTCTTCAAAAGTCTCACTGAATTATATTTGTTTTAGGGAAGAAATTTCTTTTGAAAGATGGGTGTTTCCTGAGTGGTAATTTCTTTGGAAGAATCCCATTAAGACCAAATTGTAACAGAAGTGGAGAAGAAACTGCATTTTCAAAGCACAGACCCACTGTGTGCTTTCAAAGAGAACCCTGGAAAGACAGAGTTTTCTCCAGGTTTTCACTGGACAAAGTGATCCAGGACAGAAACTTTGGACCCATGCATGTTCCAAGGGTCCATTCCAGCTGGACTTCAGCTTTGCTTCCTAAGCCTACAGCAGCTCCATTACCCCATGTGGAGCTTAAAGCAGCAAAAAACATAAGAATAGAAAATGACCTTAGGCTGTTCTGATCATTTTCTCAGGAGATTATCAGTTATAAATAGACCATCCCTACTAGGAAATACCAAAGAGGCCCCTTCTCCCCAAGAAGGGCAGAAGAAGACTTTCTGCTCATCCCAGGGCAGTTCCAGGTTGGTGCAGGGTGACTGACACCACTGGAGCTGGATTATACCAGCTTGTGAG
Source organism: Peucedramus taeniatus (assembly GCA_013400575.1). Classification (NCBI taxonomy): domain Eukaryota; kingdom Metazoa; phylum Chordata; class Aves; order Passeriformes; family Fringillidae; genus Peucedramus; species Peucedramus taeniatus. The sequence continues at coordinate 361,332 of WBNO01022965.1, forward strand.
CCACAGCCATGTGATGCTCTAAGAAAAGGCACAGGTCAGACGTCTCCCTCTTTTCATCTTTCTGATTTCTAGCACTACCTAAAAAAGAATTTGACACCAAAGAGGTGTGAGACAGCATGTCAGAAGAGAGGTTAATTTAGGATAATTTGGGGCGGATTTCTGCATATTCAGAAAAATAAGAAAAGAAAAAATATTTTTAAAAAATTAAAAATAAAAAAGTTGAAGCTGGTCTGTTAAAGTTTGTAGGTAGCTTTGGTCTGGCAGGGACTGTAAATCAGCCAGCACCCAAGTGCAGGGTGTAGAAAGCTCTGGCATCTCAACACCCTCTCCACCACTCAGCAGGATCAAAGAGCCATGAGCTCTGTCACCTTCCATTTCCAGATCCACGTACCCAGAAATGAATGGGGGAACCTGACAGAATAAAGGAGAGGTCTCAAAGTGTGCAACAGACTTGATGCCTTCTTGTGAAGAGATGCCAACTCTCTTCCTGGGCAACTCAAATTACCTTCTCAAATGTTTTTTGCACATCATTGTCACCCATATCCATGGAAAATGATGCCTGTGAGCACGCACAGTTGGGAGCAGTGAGCAGACACTAGAAGACTTTCCCTCTAGAGCTCAGGTATTGCAACATTTCTTTGGCCTGACTCCTACCTGCCAGCTCTTGCCTCTGGGTTCTTGCAGGAAAGTTGCCAGGCAGCTTCTCTCTCTGCATAGCACCTTCAGCTCTGAACCAGGGGATGTTCAAGGGACAGCAAGCTCCACTTTCTGTTGTTCAGAGTATTGAGAAACCCCTGCATACAGAGCTGGGTGACATGGTTACTTGCCAGCTTCTCTTCACAAGGCTGCTGTGTGCTATCGAGTGATTAGGGAGACAAAAGTACAGGTACCTTTGTTTAAAAAAAGAGAACAAACAAGCAAAACTGTTTGCAAAAGCTACTTTTGTCATCAAAGAGGAACATAATTAACATCCCTTTTATGTCTCACTAAATATGGAGAGTAAATGAGCACCTTCTGATCTCCAGACTTCTGTGTTTATTTCTCTATTTTGCTATTGCTGGGGGACAAAAGTTGCTTTTCCCAACAAGCAGGGCCTCTCACAATAGCAGGCAATTAGTCAAGGGGCCCGAAGGGATCGAATCTTGTCAAGGGAAACTCATTTATACAGTCAGGTGATTAAGGCACATGATTGTGGCTGAACACTGCAGCGGCCTATTGAGATACAATTGCACGCTTGTCACATGCAATCAGAGCCACTGGGAAATCACTATTTTAACACAGGCATCCCCTTTCCCCTTCAGAAAACCACAAAGTGCAGCAAATCAGTTTGTGGGGGTTGTGTGTGGTGTTTGGGCTGGGATGGGGAGACTGGCCCTCTCCTGCTGCAGGGGAGCGATGCTGCATGGTCTGACTGGAAGGGGAAAGGATTTGGCAGTGATGGTCCCTGTGATGGTTCTCAGAGTAATCACCATAATGTGTCTCACTTTTAAGAGACCTTTTCCTGGGAAGACTGAGAGTCTGTTTATAAATATTACCTATAAATAAGCCATGCTATCCCATGTGAGCTGCCCAGGAGCTATAATTAGGGCCGTGATGAATCCACATTGTTATGGACGCGCCTGACACCAAATATCAGGCCTTAAATTTCCATGAGTGCCAAATGCAAACATGGCAGAGCAGACACTCTATCCCATTTGTTGAAAATAAATGTCTTATTTACGTTGCCCTGGTTGTAATCTCTATCCCCAAGCTGCTATTATTAACTACCACGAGTTTTCTCGCTGAGCTGCATGGGGCAGCCAAGCAGGAGACAAAGATCTTGAGGGAGGCAGGAATGTCATGGGTGAGGCAGGATTAGGAGCATGCTTTACTTAGAGAATTATTTTCAAAGCCTGTGGATGTTTAGGCCTTTATTATCTCCCTAAGAGCAGCACGGTTTCTCTCTGTCTCCAGACCCTGAGGTGTGACCAGCTGCTTTTGCAGCTTTAATTCCCTGTATGCAGAAAGCCCAGGCAGTTTTTATGTGATCAAACAGAGAAAACATTCTGCACATTATATCATGACTGATATAACTCTGTTTCCTCCATGCTGTCCATCTCCACCACCTCTGAGCCCACCTTCCATCCAGGTTGTCCCAGCATCAGTCTGGTTTCAATGCAGTCCTGCATTTAAGCTTTGCTCCAGGGGGTCTGACAGGGGAAGAGAGTGGACCCAAAACCTTATGCATGCAGCCTGAACTAAGGAAACCCAAGTTCAGCTCACCCTAAAAACCATGGAAGTGTTTAACTTAAGCCACCTACCCCTGGTGAAACAGCCTGAAGTTGGAGGACACAGAAGTGCTGTCACAGCTTGTACTGCCCATGGGTCTCACAATGCAGACACCAGGCCTGAGCTTTGCCCTGGGGCACAAGTGAAGGTAATTTTGAGCATCTCCTAAAAATCACCATGAGCTTTTACCTGCTGGCATTGGGAGCTGAAGCTGCAGCATCAAATGAGGAGTGAGAAACCAGGCTGAAGGCACCTTCCCACCGTGTGCCAAACAGACTTTCCTCCAGGGTAATTTAAAACTCAAGGCTTATTATTCTTTGCTTAGGGAACCACCCCAATTAAAACAGTCTATCAATGCAAGCTATGAGCTTAAGTCTTTTCCATCAGGGGACATGGCATGAGTTCTTCCTTGAAAACATTGATCCCAGGGAAGCATTCCTGGCAAGGAGAGAGAGAGTACTGCTAAGTAAAGTCGTAAAGATGGAGAAATCCGGAGTTTGAACTCGCCTTCGCCCCTGTGTCTGCAAAACCTCTAACTGCATGCATAAGCACCTTGTTTGTGCAGGCAAATATGGGCTTAACATGCACAGCCAGGCACAATGAAGTAATTTTACAGTCAGTATGTACGTTTCAACCTCTGAAAATCTGTCCTCAAACATCCTTTAGATTCCAGAGTACATCTGTCCAGAAGTCAAAGCAACTTTCGTATTTGCTCTTGTCATGAAATGCCTCCTCAGCAGAAATGATGCAGAACCATTTTTTGTCTTTCCCTTTCTATTTGGCTGGATTTGGAGAAGCTTAGAGCTGCAAATGATGGCCACCCAGCATCTCTGAGCAGCCCTCCAGCATTGGGATATAATGCTGCTCTAACACCATGCACACAGATGACAGATGAGTAGCTTTGAGAAGCTGTCTTAAAACCTGCCTCCACAGCCCGGGGCTCTGTCTGCTGCTGGAGGCATGCAGGTATTCCAGTGGGACGTGCAGAAATGAAGGGTATCACCAGCCTGGGGTTGGCAGGTCAGGCTGAGGGCATGGGGAAGGCTTTCTCCACAGCTCATTTTTAAAATCCCTTGTCATGTACAACCCCTTCTTTAGCTGTCATAGTAAGTCCCCAGAGGCCATGAGTGGCCAGGGCAGCAGGTGGGTGTTTAGGTTAAACCTATATGGCATGTTTTCATAAAGGCTGTACTTCTGCCTGTTTTCCCCTTTCCTTCCCACGAGCTTCCTCCTGCTCCCATCATCCTCCATCCTACTGCACTCACTGGAGAGGTTCAAGACACTACAGTATGTGTTTCCTCATCTCGTTTCCTACCTTCCCAACCTCCTCAAAGAGTCACAGACAAAGAACCCCAAATGCAGCTCGAGCTGCCCTTGAAGTAATGCTGCTGAGCCAAAGGCAGCAGCCTCATGGTGGAGGCTGTCAGCCAACAAAAACCCAGCCAGACCTGGCAAACAGTGGTTCAGGTCATGGTTGATGTAGTGCATGCCCACTGACTTCTGTGCAAGTCTTCAGCTTCTCTGCATGGTCTTCAATGTCAAAGTCACACAATATATGCATATTCCTCCATGCTCAAAAAGAAGAGAAGGAAGAGACAGCAGATCTCGTATTGATGACCAGTTATTGACCCTGAGACACTGACATCATCAGAGCATGTTATTCAGGATATTTGAGCTCCAGATAAGTAGCAAAAGGGATGGTAATAGTCCATTCTGAATTGATACAGTCTGTCCAGTCAATGCTAACTTAGAGCCAAATTCAATAAAGCTGATTTCTTCAGCATGACTAAAGCTTACATCAGGCAAGGTACTAAACACTGAGGAGTAAAACACCCAGGACACAAAGGGTAGATAAATTTGACTGGCCTGAGTTGTTACTTTGAGACACTGGGTATGCTGCTCTGGATCTGGCATGGCTTCAGATACCAGCTGAAGACCATAGTCAGACAAGGGGACAGAGTCAGGCAGCCCAGGGAACTCCTCACCCCACTGCAGTCAGTGGCACATGTACTATTAACACTGGTGGAGGCAGAATTTCACTCTTCTTCTAAGGGTTGCACTAAATATTTACAACCAGCATTCAAAACCTGTTCATATAGATTTATTTTCTCAACTGCTGGAGCCAGAGCAATCCAGCCTGAAGCATCTAGAGATGTTTTGATCTCCAGAAAGCGCAAAACACCTCTCCTGGAACAGAGCCTTTAGCAGACCATCCTAAAATTAATACCACCCTGAAATCACTAGCCACCACAACTGCATTTTCCATAACTCTCCTCAGATCAACAACCCAACTCGCAGCAAATGGTCTGGCTCTAGAGGAAACCAGCACATTTTTCTCCTTCCCCCGAGGATCACGCAGTCCGTGTTCAGGCTGCGACTGGTGGGAGTTTTCGCGTTTAAAAATACCAGTCCCCATCCTCTCTCACACACAGGCACGGCTTGCGCGTGATGATCATTTATTAAAGCTCCTGGCTCGGAGGCGAGTGGCTGTTCCAGGCGGGCTGCTGACGGAGGAGGTGAGCGCATACCCACGCCGCCGTTGGAGGTGTCTGCAGAGCTGTGCTGGCGGATGGGCTTCCTCTCCCTCCTGGGCTTCCTCTCCCTCCTGGGCTTCCTCTCCCTCCTGGGCTCCCATTCCTTGGAGCAGCGGCACGAGGAACCTCGCTGGGGTCCTGTGGTTGTCCTCATCTTCTCCCTCCCAGATGTCATCTTGTTTGCTCGTGTTATTCTGCCTCTGAGTTAATGATGAGCCCTGACGTGGTTAAACGCTGACCCAGACAGAGGTACTGACTGCAGTGATATATTTTTATTATTTCTTTTGTACAGTGCTTCATTTACAGTGGTTCATATTATACCAGGAATCAGTTTTAAACACACTCCAGGGTCTCTTCTTCCTATTCAGTGCATCCTATTAATGCATCCTGAAAGGGATTCTCACATGCACACACTTGATGTGGTTGCTATTTTTTTCCCTTTCTTCCCTTTACCAATCTGCATCTCTCCATCCTGCCGGGGGATTAAGGCCATTGTTGCTATTTAAAACAGCTTCGCTTTGGTCTGAGCTCTGAAGGCTGGATGCTGGCCTGTCACTTTCCCACCTGCTTGGATAGTGTCTGCTTGGGCCTGAAATCCCTCATTATGTCCTTCACTTCAATGACATGGATCTGCCATGGAATCAGGGCCATAAATAATAGGCATCCCGTGTGGTCCTGCCTCTGTAAGTACTAAATCAGTGCAGCTTTTGAACTGATCCAGTTGGCCCACTGAAATTGAGAAATTAAGACTTTATCTTCACCAATGTACAGAGGATGGGCTTTGTTTCCTCTCTAACTTACAGCATCAGTCCTGAACCACACATGTACCAACAGATGCAACTCCATTGTTTGAGCCGCATCTCCTCTTCCAGCTGTGCTCACTCTGCTGCAAGATCTGGGATGGGAACTCAGGGTTGAGAGTTAAGAAAACAGCAATCAAGGGAAAAGTTTAGGGCTCCTTCTATATCCATATATCATATAGATATAAGATATGGGGAGGAAAACAGCTTCTGTGCAAGTTCAGCAAGTCTAAACCTCACCAGCTGTGACTCCTCTCGCATTCGGCTCCCACCAGCCTGCACACAGAAGAGATGCAAATAGGGGCTGCCTCATCTTTATGCCACCTGAACATTAAGATGACAAGGCAATCTCTGATTGCAAGACTAAAGCATGTCTCCATCCTCTTAGTGTTGTTGGAGCAGTTTAGGAGACAGATCTGATTGCTTGGGTCCAACCCATTATGTTCAATGGAGCTGTATCCATTTGTAGCCGTGCTACATTTGACTCTTGTAAAACACATAGACATGGGGAATAAATGAGTTTATATAGGTCTTGGAGTTGTACACAAATGCACAATGATCTCAGATCCATCTGCTCCCCAAGGCCTGAAAGTGAAATCTGCTTCCAATCTTATGTTTTATGCTCATTGCTGTCATGCTGTTTATACCCCTGAATGCTGCACATTCTCGTTTTGTTTAACATAAACAACAACTATGCACCGTCTGCTGAAACTTTGTCAACTGCCTCTTCCTTCTGTCTGGATAATGAAAAGACACAATCTAACAAATGCATCTTATTCTAACTGTTTGCTTCCAGACATAATACATCAAGCCTGAAGGTAAGAAGCAAGGGGAGAAAATTAGATGGATTTGGTTTCAGTAGATGTAATTCAGCTTAGTTGCATGGAAGTCAGTAGAATAACACCAAGCAAGCATGAAGCAACAACCTAAACCAGTGCTGTACCCTTTTTAGTCCCATTCCCAAGCATGCCAGTATGCCAAGCAGAGAGGTGCACTCCCAGATTTACAACTCATGTACTCACATCGGATTCACCAGGAAAATGTTCACTTTTGAGAAGCTAAATCAAGACCTACATGTGAGGCAACATTTCCACATGTGCAGTGTTAGACTTTACCCTGATATATGCTGCTGTCTAGTGTAGAAATACAGGATATTGTGAACCTTTAGCTATGGGATGTTGGAAGATTTGAATGCAGGTGGCTTTTCTGCCCTGTGATATATCCAGTCAACACATCTGCAGTGGCCAGCACATCTGGGGAAGCTGAAGTTAGTGTTTTTCAGAGTCTCTGTTACATCCAAATGTGCCATGAGCTATCCCAGGCATTTTGCTCTGCCTAATTAGACTTAGCTGTGGAAATTCCTCTCTTAGAGTTAATTTTCTTCTAAATAAATGCTCTCATGACCACAGACAGGATTTGAGAAATTATGTGAAGGAAAAAACCTTGTCTGTCATTTTCTCTTGGCCATCCAAACTGCAAGAATGTCAGTCCCATCCAAACAAAATGTCATTGCTGTTCCCTCAACAAAATGACATCCAGTTCCTCAGCTGAGGCTGCAGAACTTTTTCATGAAGAGTAACAGCAAATACAGAGAGCAAGAAAAGAGAGAAAGGAGAAGAGACATTGACAAACTGATTTTAAACTCACAATGTGAGCTACAGTTATAAAACATATGTATCATCTTAGCTTCTGTCATGCTAACTGTGCCAAATTCAGGGGGGAAAAAATCTACTAAAAAGCTTAGCAAAGCCCCATCCATAAATATAGAGCCTGAAAACTTTTGATTTGTCTTTTTTTCCCCTTTTCATAACTCACTCAGCTGCGTAGCTGCAACAAACCTAGTTGCCTAAAATTATTTCCACCTTTCATTTCCCCAGCTCTTAATGGCTGAAATTAGGCAAAAGGACGTGGATTTATGCAGGTCCCTTCCCTTATTTACCCACACCTTCTTTCCTGCAGGACTTTCTCTGAAGTTGCCCTCTGTTGTCAACAACCATCCCTTAGGTCTCCGTTTCCCCCTGCTAGAGCCTGACAATCAAGCTCTGCTGCATTCCTGACTCTTAGCATCCCTAGCCCAAAAATCAGAGCATCCTGTAACCAGATATTCACCTAAAGGACTTCCAGGTGCTCCCTGGAAGCTGATCATCAGTCAAATGCACACTTCTACAGAAGCAGGGTAAGAGCAAGCAGCATACCCAGTGCCACCTCTGTGCAGGGATCTGGATTCCTGCTCTGCCAGTGCACTGCACAAACCACTGTCTTTGGCTTGCCACAGCCTCCAGGCAGACTGCAGCAGAGTTTAAAACACCCTCAATGGGTGGAAAACAAACAGGAATGAGCTATCAAAATGTTTCACAAACTTAGAAAAACTCAGGAGTGATAGGGAAAGTAACAGCAGAAAGAGTCACAGTAATAATAATTACTGCTGTTGATATCTACTAAATAATCAGTAAAACATAAAGCATTTACACATAACTCTTATCTCAGCTGTTTGATCATATAATTTCCATTTCTGAATAAAGAAAAGCTTGTTTTGCTATTTCAGCTCCTGAACCAATCCAAAACACATGCAGGGATGCCACACACACAAAATAAAACTAGCACACACATCCTCCACCAGAGACAACCCGACATTTTCAAACCTAAAAAAAAAACCAAAATAAACTGTGAGTTTATCCTGAATGTGGGTGAGTTCTCATTTCACTGAGACAACTTTCTGGTGAAAATGGCTAAATAATCAGCTGGGAAACTAAAGAAATAAAGTCACTAAAAATCACCTCACTGAAGGGTTTCTGCCCTAAATTTGACATAATGCATAATTTTTCTGTGCATTTCACTGCACTAGTACATTTCTACAAGCCACACGTTCAGGGCAGGTATGGACATTCCAATAATAAGAATGATCTAGGTGAAGATGTCCCTGCTCATTGCAGGGGGCTTGGACTAGATGACCTTTAAAAGTCCCTTATAGCCCAAACTCTTCTATGATTCTATGAGCCACAGGAGTAATAAAAGCAAGGAGTTAAAAAAGCCCTAGCAGGTCATCAGAAATATAAAACTCCTTGCTTGGAGGAATGGGGGAATGAGAAAAAAGCAAAACAAGGATTTTGTAGAAAAGTTTCTCTGTGATTAAGTTGTTCTGTAACAGCAGGGTTTTTTGCATCTGCCCTGGATAAGAAGAACTGGTCAGGATGTGGGATGGGAATTAAGCTGGACTGGAGGACAATCCAGCTTGATGCCTTCCAGAAGAAGCATATTCATCTCAAAAGAAAAAAGAAATGCAGCTTGAACCCAGGAGCCTGACCCTCAGTCCTTCCATTTCTATTTTCAGGTATGTGTGAGAGTGACCCTTATTTTGGCTAAAACCTGTGTTTGCTGAGACCACCTGGGAAGCTCATGGTACCTGACACAGGGCATTTGTTCAGAAGTGCAGGGACAGGCTGAGGAAAGGTTTCACACAGGATGAGCTCACCAGGCTGCCAAGGTTTCATAACAATCAGTGCTGTGCACGTTTGTGCCCCGTGCCCCAAATTTTGAGCTCAAAATCAGGAAACAATGAGGTCAGTTCCTGAGACACCACCATGGGGCTGGATAAGTGGCAAGAGCTGAGGTGATATTGTCATAAAAGCTCCTGATGGGGGCTGTGTTTGCTGGCAGCAGCCCAGTTGCATTGCTCATGTCTGGGAGTGTTGAGAATGAGAAATTTTCTGTAACAAAATTCCAGCTTGAGCCAAGGTGCAGAAGGAAGAGAGAGGATATAGGTCCAGTGTGGCAGCTGACCCACTTGGTGAAGACCTCAACTCAAAGCCAGAGGCCACAGAAGAGAGTGTGGAATGTAATAGTCAGACCCCCACGAGACAAAAATAGAAGCATTTGTGGGGATGGATGCACTAAGACAATGCAGCCATGAAATAAAAGAGCCCTGCTCAATCTTTCCCTGTTCATTACAAGGAAGGAGAGGCTGAGCAAGGTGAGCAGCGAGTGTGGAGGGAGGAAGGAAATGCATCGTGGGACCCCCATGGAGTGAGCCAGTGTAGGTTCATTACCTGGGGTGAAGCAATTGCTGGAAAGTCTCCTGTGTTTGTGGTGTTTTGTCACAATGAATATTTAATTAGGCCAAGGCATCCCTGGCAGTTTGCAGACACGTTCTGGCTGCTCCAGGGCCTCCATCAAGATAGGGGATGCACAAATGAATCTACAATCTCAGGCCACTGTGTCCACCCAGGTCAAATCCACAGGCAGCTAAACCCTTGACCACTGCCTTAAAAACCTGACTTACAAATGATAAATACAAGCACCAAGTGAGAAGCCAAAAAGAGAGTTTCCTTAAGCCTAAGCATTGCCAAGACTCAGAAATATCTTTTTTATTTTGGCTGAAACAAGGCGCCCATCCTAGCTGTGAATGTATGTCTGTAAGTATGAAGTTGGGTAAACTGCTTGCTCTTGAAGAAAACCCTCAAGAAGCTTCATTACATTGAAAACCTCATTAGTCCTTTTGATTCCACAGTGGGAAATGTGACAACCCTGTGCAGAGCCAAGGTTAATGCTCTCCTGCACAACTAGATGTGGCTGTGGGAATCAAGCATCAATACTCCCAGTAATCAGAATTCAAATCTGGCCACGGAGGCTGGTTTTGCCTCCAATACATTAATTCCAACTTTTCACATTCACCAGCCTTTTCAAATCAGGATCTTCAGAAATATGAGTGTCTCATTGTCCCCCTGGTGTCCTGAAACACATCCAGCCCTGAACTACCCAGCACTGGCAAGAGCAAACAGCACATGTCTGCAGCCAGCAAAATGGCATCTGACAGCACCAAGGAGGCTGAATCCTGTGCCAAGGGCAGCTGCCAGCCCAGGGATGGGGGACTTCAAGACTCTGATGGGACATGAACATTGTCCAGGCTTCCTGAGAAATTTACTCATGGCAAACACAGCAGTGCAGGATAAATAACTTTACTCTCAAGGGATCACAACCTTCAGAGCAGCTCCCACAGAGGGATAAATTTCAGGCTGCCCTTTTGCTTTCTCTTATCACATTTTTGGTGCTAGAGGTGAAGGGAAGTATCTTCTTCAAGGAAAAAAATATATTAAAAACAGTCCTGATGTTTTCTCTTGGGCTCACATCTTTCCTGTGAGTACATATACCTCAATCATTCTGTCATTTTCATTGATCCCAATGAAAGGACAAATTAAAAACTGATCATTAATTCACAGGCTCATTTGGTCCCTCTCCCACAGAGGAACCCCAGCTTATTTATTTAAATATTCCCCTTTTTGCTCCATCCTCCACCATGCCATTACACCCCAGAAGTTTAAAGAAACCCTCCAAAATCTGGGGATTTTTTTTTTAATTACCTGGAATAACCTGGATTGCTCCAGATCCTGCTGGAAGCCTCCCCTCCAACTACCCCATGATCACCATCACAGTGGGTTCTTACTTTTCCAAACACTTGTTCCTATGATGCCCCTTCATGCCAGTTTGGCTCAGTTTTGAACAGCAGGTCTCTGAAGGACAAAATTAACCTTAAGGCCCTTTAACACAGGTTTGCCTCTTACAGCCCATTGAGATTTAACTTATTTTTCAGTGAATGAGCCATTGGCTTGCAACCATCTCGTGCAAAACAGCTTCCCTGCAGCATTAGACCTGGCAGAGAGATGTCTTGAAAACTGCTTTTGCCCCAAACAATCAGCAGGGGAAGAGACCTCAGCCTAGCTGGGGCTTTAACAGATGCATGGATGTGTAACCACATTGAAACAACTCCCATAAATGTCTGCAGCAAGTGTGGATCCTGACACTAACAGCTCATGCTTCCAAATGTCTTGCTACCTTCAGGTTAAGTGCTTCCCAAGTCTGCCCTTGGCCAGCAAGGGGGAAAAAGGCTGAAGTGGGGAAAATTCCCCATTTTTTTTGCCTTGGAGGCTGCATCTGCTTGTGCACAGCCTCTCACATGCTCCAACACTCTGTCAAAATGCTTTCTGAACTCTTCCACCAATACTTCATCTGGCATCAGCTGGAATAACAAAGAGCACCTTCTTTCCCACCTCAGACCTCAAATCTCTGCTTGTCCCTCTGCTTTTGCATGGGTTTTCCAGGCAGAAAACATGAGGTATGTTAAAGACCCCAAAGCTGCAGCAGGAGGTGGTCAAATAAATGAGACAAAGTCATAGAAGAAGTCAGAAGAAGAGCAGCAAAGAGAGGCCATGGTCCATCTGAGGCCTCCCAGCCCTGTGCATTAACCACAGTAAGCCTTCCACTTACATCTTGTTTTATCCTCTAAATGCTGGAGGCTGTTTAGTGTCTTTTTTTCTTTTTTTTTTCACTTTTCTTTTTTTATTTTCTGTTCAAATATTTTACTAGCTACACTGAAAAGAGAGCTACAAACAGTAGGGGAGAATCTCTCACGGCCAGAATACAATGAAGCGCATAAGTGCGGGGGATTGCTCCTTACAATGCTTGAATCAAAGATAAACATGAAAAGAGCTACCTCCTTAGAGCAAAAAACAGAGCAAGACACCATTCCCAAGGGGAGCAGTGATGTCTTTAAAAAATAAATCAGCCACCTCAGAGGTCAGAGCAACGTGCGGAAGAATATTTTTTCATCCAACATCTCACCTGAATTTCAAATCCAGCTAATTTGCTGGCAAACAGCATTTGAGAAAAACATTGGGGTGTAGGACTCACTGCAGAAAAAATGGCTCTTCCAAGGACCCCAAAACACTCCACAGTCCTTAAGTAAGGAAACTTCACAACACCCCTCACTACTGCCTGGAAAGCTCTTGCTCTTAAAATGATGCCATGCCTGTTTTGGGCCGAGAGACAAACAAGAAAACCACTGGCACAGTGTGCTCCTCAGCCCCTGATTTCCAGCCCAGAGCTGCCTTCCCTCTGGAACTCTTTGGGGCCACTGTGGCATCCAGCACTGGCTGTATCCCAGAGAAGTGAGCAGACTCTTTCCCAAAAGCAAGGTACATCTGCCTTGGGTGCTTCCTGGTTGACCTCTGGAGGGCACAGACATACCCATAACCCATAAAATATCCAGTCTTATGGAATTAAGAGCCATGGAGACAAGGACAGGCATTCTTAAATCACTGAGGCCAAAGATAAATTTCCCTTGATGCCCTCCAAGGGACCTCATTGTCCCATGTGGATGTTGACAAAGGCTCCACAGCAGCACTGAAGCATCAGACTGAGTCTCACTCCATTTCTACAAGCCCCACGAGCTCTTCCTCTCAACTGGGATCTGCATCAGCAGCCACAGGTCCAAGGGTCAGCAACACAGAATTCACCCTTCAGCCCTTGGGTTGGGGTGAATCTGTTCCTGGAGAGCATGAAGGGCTTCAGGAGGGGACTGCAGACCATGATCAGAGCTGCAAGAGGCTGAGATCATTGCTCCACTTAGATTTTCCAGCCAAGTTATCCAAGTGGTGAGGCACTGGCATGAGGAAAAAAGAAAAGTAAGCTTGAGGTGTCTTCAAAATGCCTCCCCTCTTCTTCTGCCCACCTGCAGGGAAAGAGCAGCATGTCTCACATGACTCTGTCTGATAAACACATGCAACATCCCAAAATATGGGAGCTTTTATTCGGTCATGGGGTAAAAGAGAAAGCACCATAAAAAGGGTTAAACCCAGGCTGAGATGGAGTGGTACCACGTAAAAACCAGCACAGTGTGCTGAAAGGTTTAGGATACTTTTGGAGCCCACCTTGTTCACTTGCTGCCCAGAGAAGATGGAGGGCTAAATATTTACTGCCCTTTGATAAAAGCTTCCCATTGCTGACTGGTCTTGTTCACCATGTCAGGTGAACTCTGCCACCATGGGTTGTAGATGTCAAATTTTTTGACACTTACATGAAGTGCAACTGCCCTCCAGCAGGCTCTAAGCACATGGGTTCTGCTGCTGCTTTTGATAATTTTATTTTGATGGGGGAATCAGCATGGCAGAGGAGAGGCAGGGACAGACTGCCCAGGACAGACACTGGAGTGTGCTCAGCTGCTACAGGCACAGCCAAGGCAGCACCAGCTCTTGGTGAAGAAAAGAATGTTTTGGGGGAAAAAAACAAAATAACCCAACAAACAAACAACCCCCCCCCCACCAAAAAAAAAAAAAAAAAAAAAAAAAAAAAAAAAAAAAAAAAAAAAAAAAAAAGAACTATGAAAGAGGAAGGAAGCATGAGAAATAAAATGAGCATTCATAGAAGGACTGAAACAGAGAGAGCTCCTTCCAATGGTATTTCCCTTGCACCCAGAGGCAGCCACACTTGAGGGAAAATTGGGTGGCGGTGTCTTTCAGCAATTTCTCCTTTGAGGGAGAAAATCAAATGGATGTATTTCCCAGGGAAAGGAGAAGCCTACCATCAGCACCAGAGGAATTTGATCGTAGGAAGGATGAGAGAAGAAAACATTTTTATTTTTTTACTTGATTTGAGGACATGTCTCTTCCTGAAAAAGGGAGGGAGATCCTGTTGTTCAGTTACACCAATGCTTTCCTGGGGTCCAGTAAAAGCCTTCTGCTGGCACCCATGACCAGCAGGGTCATTTGGGATGCATCACAGCCCAGGAGAGCTCCCCTGGCTGGGTACAGGCCAGACACATTTGGGTGCACCATGGGACTCTTATGCTTTACATTTTGAGTCGGAGAAGGCTCAGCCTGTGTGATTACTGTGCAGGGTTTCTTTGGACAATTTGTTGTCTTTCTGTGGAAATGGAAACTTTATGTCTTGCTTCCAGAGCCAGAGCAGCCTTCACTCTTTGACACATCCCTGGTTGCCTTGGCACTTTTCTCAGAGCTCTGTCTTTGCATGTGCTACAAATTACTGTTTATATTTCCTCTGATTTGTCTTGGACAAGGTGAGCAACATTCAGATTTCACCAAGGTGTGTAACACACCCAGGTTAGCGCAAGAAAACTGCTTTAGACAAAACCAAGAAAACATCTCTATTATATTTTCACCTGCCTCCAATTCCAGCTTTTCAAACACAAGGCAGACAGCAAGAGGCCTCTAGCAGAGGCTGGCCTGACTCAAAAACAACTCAATTTCTACCAGCAGTGGAAAGCTGCTTCTTAACCTTGCTTTTGCAATACAGACAAGTAGCACAACAGAAAGCTGAACCCCACTGAAATATGGCAAAAGGGATAAGGTCCAAAATGTGCTCAAGAAGATGTAAAAGAGTGTGTAGGCACCAATATCACTGGACATTGAGTCTGTGGGAACAGTTGCAAAGATAATTTAGCCAAACCACCAGGCCATCTCTTCCCCCTGCTTCTTTTTCTTATTCCTTATTCCTTATTTCATATTTCTTATCTTTTTCTTATTTCTTTTCTGCTTTCTTATTTCCCCCTCAAGAAATATAGAGATAAAAAAAACAGTTTAAGCATATTTATGTCAAATTCATGGCTCTCATTAGATTTTTATCTTATGAGAGCCCAACATGGGCAATTCTTACCCCATGGCTGAAACAGAAAGCTGCTGCAGGTCAGGCTGGCTTCTCATGGAAGAGCTCTGCTGAGTTTGGTCCTGAAAAGGATTAAATTGCCTTTGTGCATGTTCCATGTGGATACACCCTGCTGGGGTGGAGGGAGACACTGGGGCAGAAGTTTTCATATTCTGCTCTGAAATTCAGTTTTGCTTAAATGGGTCCATTTTAGAGGCAACCTGGGACTGAGCGCATGTCAGTGGCACATTTTTAGCAATGTCATCGTTTGCAAAGAGCACTGGGGAGGCTCAGCCACAAAACACATCCACCCAATGTCATGGATGCCCAGTACCAAAAGCAAAGCAGTTCCCAAAAGGCACCAAGCTCATTTGCCTGAGGCCACCCATCCGGGCTGCTGCAGGCGGCCGGGTTCCCAAACAAGCACGGGGCTGAGGGAGCAGAAAGGATTTTCCATGGTTCATGTGTCAGCCACGGCTCAGAAAGGTCAATCAGTTTTTCAGTGGGAGCCAAAGGAGAGAGAAAACTGCAGCTGATTAGGGGGAAGGGGGGGAAGGGGAGACGGAATCTGCGGCCGTGCCAAAACCTTTGTAAACAAACTTCGCTGCAATGTTGCAGATGAAAGAGCAACGCCTGGCGAGCGCGATCCAGCTCCCAGGCATAAATCAGGAGCTGCTCCAGCAAAACCAAGGAAGTCACGCTGGCACAAGCAGGAGAAGAATCACCCCCTCCTGCTGCTGAACAATAGCCCTGGTCCCCCAAACACGATTCCCCCCTCCCACACGGGAGCGGTGCTCTTGGGTGGCTGCACGGCCGAGTGGAGCAGTCAAGGCCCCAAAGGCCAGCCCGGGTTGCATCCATGGAGCCACGGCCTGCTCAGGAGGAGGGGGCAGTGGATTCACCTCCAGCTTCTGGATTTCCTTTGTTCCTCCTCTCACACAAATCCCCTGCACACGTGGGGATAGGGACAGAGATAGGGAAAGGTTGGTCGTCCCGAAAGGAGCTGAGCAGCAGCACAGACTGTGGCTCGCTGACAGCACGCTGAGCCGCAAGCCACTTTTTACACCCTTTTCAATAAATATTAGCTGGAGGGGGCTCTGCTTTTCCCACTCTCCTGCCAGCATGGCCTCTTATTGTTTACTCTCCCCCAGCAGCCCAGGCGTTCTTGTTAATGTGCTGTGATTGAGTACTTGGGAGAGGATGGGGTTTGGAGTTCGCTCCCGGCTCCCTTTGGAGAGCTGTTTACTCTTTCGTGGTGCCCATGGCCCGCTGAAGACAGCGCTCCTTCCCTCACCCCTGCTGTGTCCATCTGCTTTGTCTGCCTGTTTTCCTGCTGCCACCGGCAGGCAGCTGGCCTGCGCATTTCAGCTGGCTGTTCCTAAACCCCTGGAGGAAAAAATAAAATTAACCCCGTAAAGAAGGAGGCTGGGAAGGATGGGGAGGAAGGAGAGAGAGGAGCAGCTCTGCTGCCCAACACTGCTCCCCTTCCACAGCTGCCTGCAAGGACTGCTGCCAGCACAGGGCTGAGCTCAGCTGACATCAGGATGCTGCTGGCACCAGGTGAGGATTTGGCTGGGTTTTTTTGTCTTGTTTTGCATTTTCTACCTCCAGCAGACAGCATGCAAGCACAAGGTTTTGGCTCTTTGTGGGTCCTGATGCCTCTGCCTTGCAGCAGAGGGTTTCAGACTCCTTTTCTCCTGGTCTTGCTGTGATGTGGGTCTCTGCTGATTCCCTGGCTGAAGACAGCCCTCAGCCACACCTGACAGCCCAAGTCACCCGCAGGCACATTCTCCATCCTTCCCCCACAGGACCCCAAAACAAGAACGTGACAATCAGACACCATGGGGCCAGGGCTGCTCCCACACATTGTCACCTCCACTGTGCTTCTGTCAATGCCCTGCCAAAATCCTTCACATTGGTGCAGCCAGAACTCACATTTGCTCTCAGGGACCCCAAAGATTTTTTGAGAGAGCCGTGACCAGAGTCAGTCAATACAAGCTATAGGGTGGCAGTCTGTGAGAACAGAGATATCCTGATTAATGCCTTTTTAAAGCAAAAATCTGCATCCCCCTGCAAACCAGACCCTTGGAGTTCAAGTGAGGGCCAGGGTGTCTCTGTGGTTTGCAGCATCACTGGACACACCAGGGCTCCCCAGTCCCTCAAGGACTGTGCTCTGCCAGCAGCCTCAGAGGTTTCCCTCTGACCCATGGGGACATTTTGTGGCAGAGCCAAAGATCACGTGGAGTCACTGACTGCATGCTGACCCTGCAGGGAAGGTAGGAGACATCTGGCACAAAGATGGAGCAGTGCCTGGAGACCCCAGTGAGGGTCCTGACATTTGGGTACCACGAGGGGCCAGGCTTTCAGCTTGTCTTTCATCAGAGCCCCTGCTACCAGAGTATCCAAACCCTTTGGTCTATACCAAAACCATCTCACATACATCATTTCTGCACAGTCTGACCTGATCTGGGAAGTATTTAACCACTAAAAGGCAGAACTGATAATCAAGCTAACATGATAACCTACTGGGTTATGCAAATACATTCCTGTGTCCATGCTCTCACCAGGCAAACACAGCAGCTCTGGGCATAAACACACGTGTGACACATACAGAAATCCCCACAGCACTCTCCAGCTGAGGGTTACTCACACACAGCTTTCCCCACATCTCCCTCCTCAAGCTCTGAGGGGCAACTGGGGCCATTCCTGGCTGGCATTTGACCTCCCTCAGCTCTGCAGACATAAACGGGGTCTGCTCCTCTTTGCACTCAACACTCCCAGCTAAGAGGAAAAGCAAGTGGAACCAGAAGTTAGCTACAGTTGTCAAGCCAATATTATATGCTGGGGAAACCAGCAGAAGTTGCAAATCTCCAGGGAAAACTGCAAGCCCTCTTGCACACAGATTCCTATGTAGGTATCCAGGACGTAGCATCCCCCAGGGACCTCAGCTACTAAGTCTGCTCCCTAGGGAGCCTTCAGAGCACATTTTCTTTTCCTTCACAACCCAAACCTGTGGGAGGCAGTGGTTTTAGTCCCTGCTCAGCCACACCTCTGCTGCTCCAGAGCAGCTCACTGGCAGGGGCTGTGCTTGGCACAGGTAAAGATCTGCCAGGTGCACATCGGCGGGGAGTCACACCTCGGGATCTCACATGTGCTCACTGGAGCTGCAACCAAAACCCTCTGCAAGACGAGCCCTCCCACTCCCCACCCATCTCTGCAGCAGCAGCTGGGAGAGCAAAGCTGCATCGCCTGTCTGGCACGTTTGCCCTCATATCCCTCTCTCCAGGTGTGCACAGCTTTTTTTAACATTAAAGAGAGATGCTCCAGTGCCTTCAACAGAAAATAGATACCCCTCATTGTTTGGACTATAGTCATAAAAGTCAAAGTCTCTGTAAATAATAATTTCATGGATGTTCTGCTGTTGGTCTGGGTCCATTAGAGACACATCTTTTTCCTACCTTCATTTCCTCTCTGTTCTTCCAAGTAATTGGCTTTGCTGGTGCTGATTCCATGCTGCTGCCCCTTGAAAATAGATGTAGGTGAGAGAGGATGAAGATGTTCACTCTCCAAAGCCTTTGACTGTACAATAAGGAGAGAAAATGCCACCTGCTACCTGATAGGGACTAATTTCCTACTAGGAAAAATGGTTGCTAAACATCTGGCCTGACAGCTGACTTCCAGCAGAGCTGTAGAAGGCAGCAGAATATGCTGGACTGGAGACCCTGGCCACAGTTCAGCAGTACCAGGCTGCCCATGGCGATAGCAACAACAACAAAAAACTGATTTATCTTAAGCCTCTGGTTATCAGAATCCTCTGCAAGTAACATGCAGGGAGCACAACAGTGCCTGTATGTAGAGGAACACAGCACCACAATGAGGATTTTATTCAAGCCAGATCCTCAAGCAGATCTGATGGAGTTTAGCCCCATCCCACTAGCAGATGCAGGTGCCTGAAACTTCCAATATTACCCCATAGCTAACATAGTAATAGCCACTCATACCCTGACTGCAGTGCAGTAACTCCTGACCAGGAGAAGGTGTCCTGAATGTTCCTTTTTCTCTCCAGAGCCCTTTAAGTGCTAACAAGTTAGCAGTGTCACTGGTTCTCTTCTAGGATGGGATTTGGGGTTCTGCTTTCACCTCGGGCTCTATTCAGGCTGTTTCTGGGAGCCCTGGCCAGTCTTCTGATCCCAAATAGCAACGGGCACCCAAGTAGCCTATCACTATCTGTGATAGTGAAATAATCTAGAAAGAAGATACATCTTTTGTATTCTGGGGAGTCCACCACATTTCCAAAAGTCCAAAATGTAGCTACGGGATCTTTCACACAAGAGAGCTGGAAGTGGACCTGGATGCTAGAATCCTTCCTTCCTGGAGGAAAGGAGAGAAACTTCAGTTTTGAAATTGTGTGGAAATGTCCAGGAAGCAGAAGCACCAGCAGTGAAGGGAAAGCCTCAGGGTAGAACTGTTGTGCAGGGCAGTCTGTATTTGGCAATGTGGTTTCAAGAAATGAGTTATCTTGAATTATGAATCATTTCTGGTAAGCAGTGTGTTGTGAGGAGATACTTTGGGAGAGAGGGAAGATAAGAGAGCCCTGTGCATGGCCACAGAAGAATGACAGCAGGAGGACATCTGGGAGCTCAGCCTCTTGCTTTTGCTTCTTCTTCTAAGGCACACACGAGAACAAGACACATAAACTCCATCCCAACTGCACAGACTGATCTGATTTTGCTCATTTCTTTGGTAGTTGGGTGAAACTGAATGAGCTTTTTTAGCAGTCTGACAACAGAGACTTGGCATTGTCATCATGAAGCATGAGAAAAACCATGAGCCAGGTTTGGAAATTGTGAGATTGGCTTGAAAAGCAGAAGATCTTTTATTATTATTATTTTTGCATCTGTTTAGAAACAATGCACATTCTTTGTCTTCAGCTACAGTTCACTGAAATGTCAGGGTCTGGCTTTTAAGGAAATCTATCTTTTTCAGCCAGAAGGAATAAGAACATTTTTTTTCTCATTAGTGATTGTTGTGCAGTTGTATGACACTGAACTCCAGGCTTTGGGGCGGGGGCAGAAAGCTCCCAGCACCTTTCACGGGGCTTGCTGTCAAATTAATCAGTGAATTGGCTGGTCATTGACATGCATATGAATGCAGGCCTGACTCGTGCTCCCACCGTGCATGTCCACTCACAGAGTTCACCTCCCGTGCTGCACAACTACATGAGCCAAAAGCGTCCCCTCAGCTGCCAGAACAAGAGACAGCAGATGTAAAAATTGGGGTCTGCCTTGTCATTTGTCTTCAGCTCTCACCAAGCAAAGTTATCCCCCTGCCCACTCCAAATTTCTAAGGTTTGACTTGAGCCTTTGGACATAAGCACACAGCCAGGGTGCTCAAGTGTCAAACACTAGGTGGTAAAACCTTTCTGCTTTGAGATAAGTCTCATGGCTTAGAGTCCTCATGATGAAATGCAAAGAATTAACCCCAAACATTTTTCTGCATCTATCCTCTGATGCCTCCTCCTGCATGTCTGGTGCAAGCAAGACTGGAATCAGGCCATTTATCAAAGAAATGGGCAGTTTCCCCCCAATATTGCAGTGGAAAAATGGCCATCAGTTTGCATTAAAAAGAAACCGCAAACTTGGTACAAAGCGCTCAGCCATGGAAACGTGCTTATGTGGCTCCCAGGATCCCTTTCTCTCCATCAGAATTCACATGAAAAGCCCTCTCACTGCTTTCCATGTCAGCATTAACTCTTCCAGAATGATTGGCATCAAAGGTAGCAAACACTCTCTGCTGACAAAAGCCCCCCTCTGCCTGCCTGCAGCAGCCCCCCGCCCGCCGCCGCCCCACTCCCCAGCGCTGACAGGTCCCATTGTGCCGCTGTCCCACAGCAGCTGCACAGGGAACAAAGACATCAAGGCACAGGGGCCGGGGCTTGTTGGAGTTGTGGGAGGAAACACAAGCAAAGGAGAAAACTGAGGCTGAAGGGAAGGGATCAACAGTTGGTGACTTACGAGCGCACTCGAAACACGTGAGAAGCAGCTGAAACCTTAAGTTTTTCCGCAAATGTACCTGCACAGGCATTTCTGCCTCTGATTATCCACTGCTCTGGCTTCCAACAGCACTGGAATCACTCAGCTAATTGCACTGTAAAGGTAACGGCCTATGAAATTTTTAATGGAGCAGATTGCACTCATAATTTTTTTTCCCCTCTGTGGTTCAATATACTTCCATATCTTTTCTCTCTTCTAGCATTTGATTCAGGATGACAGTGGATTTATAAATTGCCATTCTCCTCGCCAGAAAGACTGAACTGCAAGACAGGTCCTTTTTCCAGCTGGATCCAGGCAGCTGAGGGCCACAGCTGGATGATCAAATGTCCTGAGGAACATTTGAAAACACGTCCTCACCACCAAATCACCAATAGATGCATGGAGCAATCACTTAACAGCAGGCACAGAGCTTGGGCATCCCTCTGCTGTGGCACAGAGCAGGGTGAGGACAAAAGGCAGTGGTCCTTGCTCAGGAAGGCATGGCTGCTGGACTTCTACTGCTCCTCCAGGGGAAATAGAACTGGAAAAAGGAAAAGGAGAAAATATTTGAAGAGTTAATGCCAGGGATGGAAGTAAAGCAGTATCTAAAGCAGGATGAGGGTAAATTCTAAAGGCAGCATGGACCACTGTGATAGGATGCAGCAATAAGAGTACCAGTGGGGGCCAAACTCAAGGGAAGACTGCAGCATCTTTCTGCAAAGCATTTAGGTCCAAAACTGCCACATCTCACATGCACTGCCAGCCCCCAAACTGACAACAGCCCTTGGCTGGTAGGTGGCTGCACCTCTTGAGCAGAAATTAATCATCCTGTGCTGATGCTGATGTCCAAGAGAGCATGAGACACCCAGCTACAATCAGATCCTACAGACCCATCTTACCCACCCTTACCTTCAATCCCATGAAGTGTCACCTTCATGGGATTGAGGATATAATCATCCATCTTCATTCTGGGTTCACTACTCATCCAGAATCCAGGCATTCCATTGCCTGAGTTGCCTGAGGGACACACTTGGGGTTCATTGCTTGCCTAATGACAAAATGTCCTGCACAAAGCACAGCCCTCAGGATCACCTGAGTACACAGACATGGCTGAAGAAGGAGAAGAAGGAAAGGGATAATGTAATGTGTTGGAGCTCTGCATATGGAGCAGGGGGAGCCAAGAAGCTCAGGGATCCACAGATGTTTTTCATAAGACATCAAAATTAAACATCCTCTCAGCTGTTTCATATCAATATTGTGAAATTCCTATTCCCTCAGAGATAACAAAATGGTCCATTTTCCACACTGCCTCAAAAAATTCCTGGGTGAAAAATTCCAGCACCAGTCAGTCCTAAATATTAGCAGACAGGCTGGGAATCATCTACAGACCACAGCCCCACTGGGCTAAATCCTCCTAGAAGAGATGGAATCCCCTTAGTGGACTATATCACATGAGAAAAAGGCACAGAGAAAGAACAAGCAGAAGAAATGGAGGAAGAAGCCCACACCCCAAAATTAACAAACATGCCAAGGTGCCATAAATAATTTGGTTTCCTGACTGAGCCCACCCTAAAAGTGTTCACCCATGGTCTGCACTGAGCAGATCATCATCATCAGATGAACAACCAGTGCTGCATAGATGCCACCCCCTCTCACGTCTGCAGATAGTATCAATTTTAACAGTGTTAGTGGAAAGCTTTGCTTAGCATTGCTAACTCACACAAACACACACACAATTCAGATATATCCTAATAGACAGCTCTGGCCCATGACATTCCTGCAGGTCAAAATTAAAATAAAAGGCAGAGACTCGGCATGCACCTCTGGTTAGACTGCTGGCTTGCTCAACGCAGAGGCTGCCTGCAGTTAATCAGCCTTCTTTCTCCACTAACTGTCACTGCAAACAAAGGAATTAGCAGAAGGTCTGTAGGGAGCATTGAGATAATTTGGCTGGCTGAAAAAAAGAGAAAGAAAAGAGAAAGAAAAGCAAAACGAAATTACTGAGAAATTTACTTGCACTGACCTCTCCATAAATATTTAGATATAATCATCATTACCTTGGAGTAAATTAAGTTATAAACAGTCTCCACAATTGCCCATGATGAATGCGTATCGGCATCAGAGAGCACTTTATTGCAAGTTAATGTGGAAACAGAACACCTCAATCAATCAGGATGCAGAAGAGCTGTCTGATCATATCAGCCCATCTCAACCTATTCATACAGGACACCGTACACTCGCTCACCCACACACGTCTGCCCCCCCATTCTTATTGCATTAACAAATACATATGGAGCCCCAGAAGATGGTAAGATGTATGTCTGTGGAGCTGGAACAACACGGGATGTACAGTACGTGCCCTCAGTCGTGGTGGTGGTATTATTTATATCGCAGTAACATCCACGGCGACTGAGGATACGGCCCCCCTGTGCTGAGCTCTGTGTACAAACACAGCCAAAAGCCATCTGGGTAGGATTCATCTGACTAGACACAGATATCCTCAACAGGGATGTTGAGCTAATCACCGTCAGCTCCTTTCACAGCCAGCCGAGGGAAATCGGCACTTCCCGAGCACAACTTTCCAGACCTATTTTAGACATCCAGTTTAAGAAGAGATGAATCATTCCCTGGACTCCTTTGGCTGCCTTGGCTCTGTCCCTGCAGACCCTCTGGGAGCCCCGGGTGACTGCTGCTGAAGTCAGCACCGACACCGCGGATGCCAGTTCGATGAGACGAGTCCCATCCGCTCCGACCGAGAGACTTGAGGGTTTAGGAAAAGCAGACAAACACATGGCAGGCGAAATGGAATCTGAGCTACATTTTTGGATGTGAAACCACGTAGCCTCCCAGGGCTGATGACTTCTCTGGCTTTAGAGCTGGGCTGCTAAAGAGCACAGCAGAAGGGGGAGCGTGTTGCAGAGGCCTGTGCTGCTCACACCTCGCCTGCCCCTTCACTTTCAGTGTGAGAGTTGAGAGATGACAGTCCCTGAGCTGTGCCTTCCCTTCAAGCCACAGAGCCTCATTCCCTGGCCCTGTCTGACCCTTCCTCTCCAGCTTCTGCCCACACCAAGCTGGGGCAGTTGTGACTGCAGAGAACATTATCCAGTGAGCTCTGCCACAGCACTGCCAAACAAGGACAGGCTTTAGGAATTGGCTTCTTCATGTCACCTCCCCATCACACATTCTATTGCCACCTCCCAACACTCTAAAACCTAGATGTGGCACACACACGAGTAACAAGGGGTTTCCATCCTGCAAAGAAGAAAGGGAGTTGGTCTGAGACAACTGATGATGAAAGCATTTCTCAGGAAAGGAGCATGATTAGAGATTATTAATGCTCACAACTTCAGCAGGGTGTTTCAAGAGGACAGAGATTTTAACTGGAGGGTACATGTGCCTAAACTTCTTGAGAAAGTCACTGAAGTAGGTCCTAATACTGTAAAGTGCTGGATTTAAGTCAATTCAAGACATCAGTGCATAATTCTATGCCAGTGGTTTTAGGAATAACTGGCTTCATTCAGTTTTCACTTTAGTGTTTTCTCTTATGAGGAAAACTTTCATAGGCATTTTTCAACATGAACTGGGATGTCCAGTTCAGAGTGATGCTCAGCTTTTATCTGCCTTTACAAAACATCAACTACAATAGACAGCTCAACAGGTGAAAAGTGCCAGACAGAGAAAATAATTAAAATGCAAACCAAGTGGGCTGAGAAGATCCTTCTCACAGGAAGATATTTATAGCAAGAGGTGAAAGTGAGACAACATAGCACTGACTGTCTCTATGCTGTTACAAGGTGAAATAAAAATAAATAAAAATATTTCTCTTCTTACCCTCCTTGTTTATAGCCTAAATAGAGTAAAGTAAATGTTGGTCTGTAGGTGCCTTGTTCCCTACACTGTGTGACCTCTCAAAAAGAGGTACCACAGATGCCTTTGCGGCTTTTGCACTAGCCCTGCCAGGTTCTTCCTAGGACAAGTCCCCTTCTTCTGTCAGTGCCACAACACTGACCCTTAATCCGATAATTACCCAGCCTAGTAAATTATTGCAATTAAGCCCAGTTCCCAGCTGCAGCAAGGACAGCCCCCAGCAGGGCTCCCAGCACAGCCCAGCAGAGCAGCCAAGCCCATTTTGCCAAACAGCATCTCATCCCTACTGGGACTTTGAAGGGAGAGAAGGAAATTGCTGAATCTTTCAGCACAAGGCCAAGATTTCTGTAGATACCAAAATCTATTGACAGGCTCAGATCGAGGACTTTTTAATTGAGTGAAGAATGTTAACTAGTAAATTTACTGACTTCTAAACACAGCAAGACCTAGGGCTTCAGATTGCCATTGTGCAAGGACAAAGCAGCTTTCAAGGTCTAGAGAGCTTTTTCCCTTTTCTGCCCTACCCTCAAACACCAAAAACTATCTCAGTTAATTGTGGAGACACTTGGATGGTGCAGTGACAGTCAGACACTGCAGCTGAGGGAAGCATTCAAAGGAGTCATCAGGGATGATTAACTCTGAAAGGTGAAGAGGTCTGAAAAAAATACAAGGTGTTGCTAGAAAACAGAAAGATCAAAGTTAAAAGGATTTGGATGGATAAAGTGGTTGCAAAGATTATTACTTCTTAATATATAAATTACTCAAATCATTCCCATTTATCTTCCTTCATGACCATATGAAAGAGGAGACCAAAGGCTTAAGTCCCAAGATGTTAAATCCTGAAAAATCCACCCATGTTTTAAGTTGTAATACATGAAGCACTTTTCCTGGAAAAACTGTCTGCAGACCAGCAGCAAAGGCTTTAAAACATGTTTGTTGTGGAATCAGAAAAAGAAGAGATCAAACCGCAGCAGCTCAGCAGAGAAGGATTGCTGGAAAAGCAGAAACTAAAAATGTAATAACAGGAAGATGAAGACAAGAGGAAACAGCTCACCAAAGGGAATGGCCTTGCCAGGGAAAGGCAGCAGAGTTTATGGCCCTGCTCTTTATTAGCTGAGGAAGTCAATGCACGCTTCTGGGGGAAAAAAATAGGAAAGGAAATAAAAAGGAGTTTAAGATTATTTTGATGGCTTGAGGCCAAATTCATAGCAGACCTGAGTTGTGTCTGGGGATCTCTCCTCTATTTCTAACGTTCCCTGATGTTTTCCCATGAAATTATGGCTGGGAGGCTGCCGAGCACCATGTTTATGGTGTGCTACTCTACATCCTTTCCTGTGCACCTGCCATCCTGCCAGCCCACAAGATCTACCCAGCAGCACTCAGCAAATTTCCAAACCATCTTCTGCTTTCACAGTTCCTAACCCACTTTCCAGAGTTGTGGGCAGCCCTTTCCTCAGCTGGTCACTGACACATCGTGGCCACATTTGCCTGCCCAGAGACAACACTTTGGCCAAACTGTGGTGTCTTTGTGGAGCAGGGACAGTGCACCTCAGAAACCAGCTGCAATTTTTGACCAGAAGTGCAAAACATGAGAAGGCTGGAAGTGTACAAGGAGCCCAGGGAGGGAGATAGGGGCTTCAGCCACAATGTCACACATGTACACCACCCAGACAGCTCCTTTCCTAGGAGCAACAGGATCATATTTTGGAGAGGTTTTAGCACCCAGGGAGAGCTACAAATTACCTACCATCAATAGGCAGCTTTTGGACAAGTGCAGCAACATCCTGCTTACTCAGTTTTCCCACATCTGATCAGGAGAAGACAGAATATCTTGACATGAAACTCGTGCAGGGATGTATATAGGTGGGGGCTATATTTCTAACTGTGTTAGGATCTAACAGGATGGCAGCCTGAGAATCTTTAATGGCCTCTGACGGGAAGAAAAACTTTGCATTTCACTTTGTAGAGCAGTGACAGAGCAAAGCACTTAGAAAGATACTGCACACGTCTGCATATTTCTGTACATGGCTACAACACATTATGCCCCTGGCCCCTGCAAGGTCAGCCTTTACAGAGCACAGTGAACAAGGTGACAGTCCCACAGTGATACCTGTCCTACATGCAGTGCTTGCAGTCATCCATTTCTGCCTTGGCAAAGTGAAGCCCAAGGTGAGTCAAGACACCTCTTAGGTTAGGGACAATTTTAAGCCTCTTATGGCAGGGTGGCACATCACTTAGACACACAGGCATTTTTTTATTTATTATTTTTTACTCTTAATGGGGTTCATTGTGCTGTCCAGAAGGACAGACACTGGTGCAGCAAAAGGTTCTGCTGGTCTGTTTAGCACAACCTGGAGTTTAAATAAAGAGGCAGCATTTCCTGCGTCAGCTCACTGCTTCAAATCTCACCTGAATCCTGCATCATGTATGAGACATCTGCGCTGCACGCTGGTGGAACAAATCTGTCAGCAGAACAAACGTGCAGGGACAAATCTATCCCTGTTCCAACAGCAACAGTGTCAACCCAAGGGACTCTTTTTGACCTGCCACAGTCAAATGGGACTCAGAGCAAGTAGGTCCCTATATGCATCTTGGAAGACAAATGAATGACTGAAATAGCATTAGAGGAAGCAGGAGTGCCTGTTCAGTGTGCTGAGATACACTGGCTTGGCCATGGCAGTCACACTGTGTTTGGATTCAAATTACCACCAATCAGTTATGCCCTAAACAAATCCATCCCTTAGTTAAAAAAAAAAACAGCAAAAACAAACCTTCTTAAAACCTATCTTGTGTTATGCCTTCAGGGCAAATTTGCTTTTATGAGCATGAATAATTCATGCATGTTCATTTATTATTAATTAATATTCCGTGAACATGCATGGTTTATTCACCCAAACAAAGCACTGTGCCCCAACACTCTCCCTACAGCCTGGCATTAGCTACACACCACAGCCCAGCTGACCAAGGCATTCAAGCAGTACCATTTATCACCTCTTCCTCCCTAGAATCCACCAAGAACATTTTGACCCTTCTTGCTGGTCACTTACTTTCTCCATATCCAGGGCTGGAGTTGGACAATTCAGCCCTACTGAGCTTAAGTATTGGGAGAAGTTGAAAATGTGAGCAAGAGGGAGGCAAGAAGAGGAGTTTGATTTTTTTGGTGTGCTGTGCCAGACCGTACCCATTTCCATTTTGGAGAAGCAATGCCAGGCTCACCAGGTCATCACAGGGTCAGCTAGATGGTTTGGGGGAATTATTCCTCATTCTGTGCTGTGTCACCAACAGCCACAGCAGCATTTCCCTCATGGAACTGTCTTCTGTCAGAGATAGTTCATTGCTGATATGGCAGAAATGCCATAAGCCATATGCCCATGCCAACCACATTTTCCTGCTGTGCAGGCATTTTGCTGAGAGCACACAGGGATTTCCAGCAAAGCCAAGAAACTAATGAAAGTCTCTTCCATTTCAATATAGATCCTCATGTGCATTGATTCTGGCATCAGTCTGCACCATGGAGGGGCAGCTGGATTTTTCTCCTCAGCATCCATCCTCTGAAGAGCCCACAGTTATTGGATTTTCTGCCAGTGCTGGATCTGCACCCCAACACATGAGCAAGACCTGCAGAGCCAGCACAAATCATGATCCATTGCTGTCCAGAGGAACCCCAGCTGAGCCCCTTCAAGCCTGGTCAGACCTGACACTCACAGCTCTCTGCAACCATCACCATCTACAGATTAGCAATCCACATTTTTATGGGACAGGCAGAGCAGGCCTGCTAATTGCCTCATAAAAAATATCACCTGCAGATATCACCCACCACTGTCCTCATCATTGTCTTCACACCAGATCCAGGAGGACTTCAGGTGCAAGCAGACTCACTTGGGTCAAATCACCAGCTGGATCTTCTTTTCCCTCCCAGACAATGCTCACAAGACCCCCCACCAAGGGATGTTTAGCTCTTGAATTTTCATCTGATAGGAGCAGCCCTGTCACAAAGCATTCCTGCAAGCTCTGTTCATGTCCCAGGTCTCTGAACCATCCCTACACCTGAATCCTCTGTGTTACAGCCATAAGAGTGCAGGACCAAGAGCTGGATTTCCTTTATTTGGGATAAACCGTTGCAATCTCTTTATATGGTCCTATGTGAGTCCTGATTTTCAAGCACAGGAATGCCAAGAGGAAATAATAAAAAACTCCCTGTGTGTTAGACACTGGAACAGCTTCAAATCAAGAGTTAGCTGAAGCAAACAGGAGAGACACGATTTCAGCATTTATTAAAAGCAGAAGTACAGCACAAAAAGAGAGAGAGGAGAAAGCTTTGCTTACAGGAGATGCTCATATGATACTCAGCACCATGG
This sequence comes from Peucedramus taeniatus, assembly GCA_013400575.1. Lineage (NCBI taxonomy): Eukaryota > Metazoa > Chordata > Aves > Passeriformes > Fringillidae > Peucedramus > Peucedramus taeniatus. Next base: position 390,623 of record WBNO01022965.1, read on the forward strand.
GATACCAACTGGAATGATTGACAGTCCCTTGGTATTTCTGAAGGGGCACATGGAAGAAGAGAGGAACTAACAACAACAATCTAATCAGTTTTAAATAGTTCTGGGTCCAAATCACATGTCCAAAGCCAGATAAACCCATCTTTGAGAGCCTGGAGCAGGGAGTGGAGAGCAGGCATGAAGCACCCCATTTCCCTTGCTTCCCTGTAATGGTTGGAAGGAAAGAACTGGGTTCAAATTCCCCATTTGTGGCATGTTTTAGACCTGGACATGAAGGGTTTGATTGTAGTGAATACCCCGGGCACTCTCCTATTGCCTCAGATTGTTTTACCAATATAGATAAGTTCAGAAACACTCTGACAGTTACAGACAATTTAACACACAGGGGCTGCTTGGGGAAAACTTAAAACTGTCATAATTCATCCTCCCCTTCCCCTGGTCCAGAAATGAAGGATTAAACCTAGGAAGATTTATTAAACTGACATTTTAATAGAATTTTTAGACTTTCCATGTTAATAGTTTAAATATAATTGAATTCTATGAAAGGGAGGAATACAGAATGGAGCCGGTGTCCCCCAACAATAAGAATGTTTTAAACACTGGGGCATATCACTAATGCATAATTTAGTCCTATTTGCACGGCCCTTAGAACTGGGAGTAACGAAAACACAAATCTAATTAACAGAGTGAAAGAAATGCCTCCACCAGCAAACTTCATCACAAGCTCCACTACCACACACCCACCCTCTGCAAGTTACAAACATGAAACAGATGGCAAGGAGGAGGAAAAAAAAAATAAAAGACATCACACATCAGCTCTTGGAGAGGAAGAGGGGGGGAAAAAAGAGAGAGAAAGCAGAAGGAATAGGATGGATAACCATGCTACTTGACGATGCAGCAATTAACTTGCTGAGGGTGGAATAATTCTTGCAGTGCCTCTCTGGTTGAAGCACTCTCCCAACTTAGCTAAGTAGATGTACTGAGTGCAGTGGAGAGTAAACCAGTTTCCATAAATCCCAGCAGGAGTCCGTTTCACTTTATAAGATTCATGTGAAAAATTGAAAATTCAGGTTTTTCCTAATGCATCCGTAATCAGCAGGCTGAGCCCCGCGGGTCCCCAGAGGTAACTGATCACAGCACAAAGTAGGGTTTCACAATCATGCTGAGATTCTCCACTGCATTTTCAAAGGTTACACATTAATTCCTGATCAATACAAGGAACAGCAGGCTGCCCCCTACCCCCACTCCCAGAATTGTCTTACATTATTAACTGAGCCTTGGCTTTGTCCTGGAATTACTTGAAATCACAACTCAGAGCTGTAAGACACAGAGTCCCTCCAGATCCAGAGCAGAGGGGGGTGAGAAAGACCTTCCCCAGTACCTTCTTCCCCCATGCAGAGACAAATCCACCCTGTCCTACATCTGACAGCTGAAGGTAAACAAGATTCGTCGTGCTTAGCATGATGCATTCAAAAATAAACACCAGAATCTGAAGTTTCTCCAGGTCTAGTTGGACTCTGTAGAAACAGGTCATTCCAAATTAATCTTCATGATGAATTCTCCCTCCCTTAACAATGTGCCAACACTTTTTTTTTTGCTGGGTTTCTCTGTGCCATCACCATTACAGATTTCATTGACATCAAGATATCTCCCTTTAGAGCTGAAAACAAACTCAGTGTGTCCCAAGCACCAAGTTTTCCAACAGAGTTAAAAACAAGGACAAAAAGAAAAAAATCCAGGCTGCTCAACAGCTTTTGGTCATCAATAATGTTCTGGTCTTCTCCAGACATGCATGTTGGGCTGTCATTTGCTTTCCATTCAGGTGATAGGTGGTGGCTGCTGGTTTTGGTGATGCAATTTGACATGGACTAGGTCAGGGGCAGGATGCAAGCTGCACCATCAATCAGATTTAGAACCAGCTTTTGATTACTGGTCATGCTGGTTACCATGTCTCTCTTTTCCTCTTGATAACACTCCTGCAGATTTGAAGGCTTCAGCTGCTATCTGTAAGAGGTTCCTGGACTTCAGGCAGCATTTTGGGGAGGTTTTGGATACCTTCACAGTTAGGCAGGTTCATTAGCATGCGCTCATGGTCTCATATTTTTTACTGCCTCTCTGCAGGGCTCATTTATTCCACTGAAATCAAACACAAGAATTCCCCCAAGGCATCCTTGTCAGATATGAAGTGACTGGGCTGCACGACACACTCTTTCCAGGTACTGCAGCAGGTACAGGGAAGCTTACAATGGTTTTTGGTGTCGTATCCATTCATTACCAAAGGGGAAATTGATTAATATCCACTTTTGCTGAGTTAGAATCTCCTGATGGCTAATGAGTGTGAATAAAATGTTATGCAAATCAGTGGCTGAGAAGGGAATTCAGAACTGAACTTGAATATGAAATAGGTCATTAGTACAACACATCTTTAACATCTGTTGATTGTTTCTAATGTTACATTTGTGGCAAAACTGATTATGTTGAGATTTAGTGAGAACTTAAGATGACTTCACTCTCATGCATTCATCCCTCTGAACTTTGTACCACACTTGATGTCAGGAAGCAGGAGTGATTCTGGGCAAACAAACAGGTCCCCACTCCTGAAGAAAAAACACAGTTTATGGCCTAGGTTGCTGTCTGATCACCTGCTCAAGACACCTCTGTATTATGTGTGCCTAGGTGGCTGTGCAGAATGTCTCATAAAATATGAATACTTCTTCCAGATAGGAATGTGCTTAATGTGCATTTACTGTATGAACACTTATAGGTTTCTATTATTATTTATAAGTCTACAGTGTGAGAAGCTTTTCTCTAATGCTCAAGAAGTGACAGTTTCCCTCTTGCCAAGGACAGGCAGAGAGGAGGACGTATCAAGAGAAAGGCAAACAGCAAACACCATGTGTAGACAAGGAAAACTAGATTTTCTCTAAGCTATACAGGCTATCTAGGTGTTTAAAAGGAATTAAATTTTGAATGGATTTGAGCTTTATGGGCTTGGTAGTGTAAGGTACAGTTTGTCCTTTTGGTACAATCCAGTTTGTCTGGGCTCCTGCATATGGGCTTGTTTAGGGCTTGGGGGTTTTTTCCCCAGGTTGAAGAAAGAGTGATAAAAGTCCTCAAGTAAAACAGGAAAAACTGACTTTCTTTGAAGATAAGCTGCCCCAAAGGGTCTCCAACACATCACAGGAGAGGAGTGGCAAGTTAATGTTGGAGCCAGTGTGTGTCAGTGGTCTTTAAAAACGAAAAACTAATAATGTGACCAGAAAAAAAAAAAAGTGCAAAAATAAAGGAATGTTTCTTTGTGGGAAACAGGCACTGGGATGAGTACACAGATGTACTCACATCCCTCACCTCCCCTGGGGCAGGATAGAGACCTCCCAGGAGTGCTCAGTCAGGAAACAGTGATCATTGCAGGGTGTTTTCAAATCTGGTTCTGCAAAGAAGAAACCTTCCAGTCTTGTGACAAAGGGGAGATGGAAGAGGGGACAAAAAGAAGAAAATCTCTTTCCTACCTTCCTCCTGCTCAATGGTTCTTGAGCTATCCATATGAAGAGGGAAAAGTGCAAGAAGAAAAAAACAATCCATGTGCAATAAGCAATAAACTGTGAGCAAGGCAAGAAATGCAGGATGCAGCAGTTTCAAGCCCTGGTATTGGCATGAGGTTCAGTTTCTCGCCTCTAGAGTGACCACCAAACTCATCCCATCTTCAGGTACTCCAGATGAGGCTATTTCTCTCTGGCCAGAAATTCTGCCCTTCCAACATCCCTGCTTTCATGACCTACTTTTAACAATCCTGCCAGAGGTTTCTACACAGCAACAGGAGCCCCCATTCAAATGAGGTCCATCCTCAGGAGAGGGAGTGGTAAAAAAGGTGGTTTGTTCCCCCATTATCCCATTATTGCTTTAAATCCAGCACTTCATTTGCTCCCCCTGTTTATTAAAAAAAAAAAAAAAAAAAAAAAGCCTCATGGTAACAGATGATCAAAGCTGACACAAGTGGCCCATCCAAGCCATGGTCTGGAGTTTTGATCAGTAGCAGCAAAATACAAAGGTTACTTCTAGATGAGATGCATAATCAAGAAACACAATCAGGGAAACTGTCCAAGCAAAGAACAGACCATGCTTCTTCAGAAACAAAGGCATGGAGTAGCAGGGAGACAGGAGTACTGTCTAAAATTTCAGTGAGGAGAAAGGATATAGCACAACACTTTCTGCTGAAGGGCTCTGCCCAGCCCAGCCATTCTCTGTGTCATGTCTGCACTTGCTGCTTTGGTGTAAAAAGTCCCTCACTGCCTGATGTAGGAGCTTTGAAACAAGAGGCTGGTGTCTCAGGATGTGCCAAAGCCTGCTGTCTCACAAGACAGGGATCACAAAGCATGGCCTTTATCAGAGCAAGCCAAGGCAAAAAAGGAGCAGTACAAGTACTCAGGGCTTAGAGTTCTCCAAGCAGAGGACTCAGGGTGTAGAGATCCTCATCAGTGTCCAGGGCAGTGATTTCAAAAACCTCACTCCAGGTCAGAGCCACCTCTATAAATAAGGAGCAAGGGAAGACAGTAGGAGTTTGCTGATCCACCATGCACTGCAACCCTCTGGACTGGAACTCAGAGCTGGTGTAAGGAATGACAAACCACAGTGGAGTAAAGAAACCTGGAAGCCATGCAGCTTAACCTCAGCTCAGGGTCTGGAGGTGCCTCAACATCAGGATATCAAGAGTCACCAGATTTACTGAATGAGGACCCACAGCCCTTACCCAGACCTATGCATCCCCCCTTCATTGCCTACTCATAAGTGCTAAAATACACCCAGACATCTTCACCTCCCTTCTACAAACCACAGTGGTGGGCTACTACATTTATTATCCCATCACAATTAACCACTTCTGATTAGTTCAACTAATTACTGGGTGCTAGCAATTACTCACTGACAGGCCTCCTCAGAGTCTTTAATAGCTGTTCCCACAAGAGCAAACAGGTGAAGGCCAGAAGGAAAAAGCAAAACAACTAAACAAGGGGGAAATGAGGGAAAGAATTAAGAAATCCCTGGGCAGACCCAGGTCCTTTGAGATCCAGAGCAGCAAACAGCCCAGCTAATTAGCATGCCTGTTGCATTGCCAGCATGCACGGAAATTTTCCCTCCAGCCCTTTTTCTTGCAGAAGCTCATGATTTGGGATTTGTCCACAATACAAGCACTAGACAGGATGTGTTTGCACATTGTCGTTTCAACACTGCAAAGTCTAACAAAAACGCTAAATCATGCCTGGGTAATTTTGTTTAGAGGGTGAATTTTGGATCCTAAGCCACCAAATGGAGGCATTTTCATCATAGCTGACTGAAGACCTCTGACAACAGGAGGATTAGGGGGGAATGGAAAATATGACAAAAGGGTAGCCTTAACTGATTTGGAACACAGTTCTTTTATGGATAATAGAGGGAAAAAATCCTTAAGAGGATGCTCTACATGTTGTAATAGCAACTGTATGTTTTCTGCTTCAGACCCTGACAACCAAACTTAACAGAAAATTAAGTTGTTAATAACACTCATAGATGCCATCTTTATAGGTATTATATTCTACAGTATGCAGAAAAAAAAACCATAGCTTTTTATCTGATGCTCTTGCTCCTATTGTCATTGAATTTTATGGGATTTCCATAAACAGGAGAGCATCCAAATAGTGTCTTTGTTTCCAGGTGCTGCATGCTTCACCCCCATGGCTGCAGCACCTGGAAGGTGTCTGCTTCCAGACATCCTACTCCAAACCCTTTTGAATGTAATAATATTGACCTAACAAGCTTTGAAGGAGGATTTCAACAAGTTCATAAAGCACTTGTGTTGACTTCCAGGTGGCATTTTAACCAGGAGCCAGTCAGCCAGAGACATGACCACAGATGCTGAAGTATCTCAGCATCCCAGAGACAGTCTCCAAGCACAGCTGAGACCTTATCAGGAGAACTGTAATCCTGAGGAAGCTGCTGGAGAGCAGATATTAAGCAGCCTGACAAGAGTAAGCCTGGTTCAGTGCCTTATCCCTCCCTTGCTCAAAACGTGATTTTCCAAAATGATGAATTACTGTTTTCCAAGTAATGGTTTTGCACTGGCAACACTCACTATTTCCAAAATTGCTCTTTCAGTCTGAAAAGACTGCAGTGAACACAGGGGAATATATCCAGCACTTTAAGCCTCGCTGTGTCACAGGTGATGATGGGGGGACTGGGCATGCTTGTGTGGAGACTGGTGGAAAACACGATTCCCACAGTGGAAAGGTTTCCTGAGCACAACACCTTGTTCCTGGGGTGTTTGGTATCTGTGTGGGGTGGAGTGAATCTCCCTCAAAGCCCACAAATCCAAACAGAATCACCTGCACACCACAGATGGAAAAAACACCCATCCCACATGCACATGAAATTATTACCCAAGTGCATTCCCTGCTTGAGCAGGAAAGGACAATGAGCATGGTCAGGAGACCTCTCCCACCCTGACAAACAGCATCATGCAGGTCCTTTCCCTTTCAAATTAAAACAAGGGAGGGAAGAGGGGGAGGGCACAGCTAAAGTTAAATTGTGCCATAAAACTTTTTTCTACAACAAACCGATTAACATCTGACTCTGCTATGGAACTCGAACAGTGCTAAGGGCTGCAAAACGCTGTCTGAAAAGGCAATAAAAAAACAATGGTCACACAAAGAGCCCTCCCGAGGCAGGAAGGACCCCCAGACAGCCCCTGCCCAGCTGTGGAGTGCTTTCATGCTCATGCTGAAAAGGTGCAGGAAAGGTATTTTCTTTCAGAGAGAAATCTTTCTGAATGAGGTGTGCACTGCAGGAAGGCAAGGCGTGTGATGACATCCCCTTGTACAGGAATTACAAGAGCCCTTTGCTCAGAAAGATACCCCAGGTTCTGTTTTCTGCCCTCTCTCTGGCACTCTCTGGCACTCTCTGCTCTCAGCTCAGCCCAGGGATTCCTTTCTGTTCTGCTGGTGTGGAGGTGGGAAGCACATGAGCAGCTGGCCACACAGCCACCTCCTGAGCTCAGCCAAGCTCCTGTACCTCCAGCTCTGCTGCATTTCTGCAGCTGCATTCAAGGTATGCAACTTCTATTCTTCTGTGGTTCTGGATGAGCTTTCCAAACCTCAGGAGATTATCCTGTGAACTGCATGAGAAAATAATAAGTTTTAACTCATGCTTTTGCTGATACATTCACTGCTGTAAATCAGCTGAAGTTCAAGCAGCCATGAATATCTGTAAGGTTAGATTTGCTACTTCTAATCAGCAATAATTTTTCCTGCAGACACATATACACATAACACTGTTCTTTTTCCTTAGAAGTCTTCATACATTTTCTTCACCTTTTTGTCCTTTTCTGCTTGCTTTCTATGATCAGAGCAGACAGAACATCTCCCACAAAGCCCTTTGGAGATTTCAAGAGACATGGAGCTCCTGGAGCAGCTCCAGTAGAGAGCCACTAATTTGGTCAAGGGTCTGGACAACCTCTGGTATGATGAAAGGCTGAGGGAACTGTTCAGTCTCAAGAAGAGCTGACTGAGAGGGCACTTCATAAATGTGTACAAATATCTAAAGGATGGGTGCCAAGAAGACAGACCAGGCTTTTCTTGGTGGTGCCAGCAACAGGAAAAGAGCCAATGGGCAGAAACTGATACTGAGGAAGCTCCACCTGAACACGAGGAAGAACTTCTTTATTGTGCAGTGACCAAGCCCTGGAACAGATTGACCAGAGAGTGTGGTGGGTATTCCAGAACCACTTGGACACAATCCTATGCCCTGTGCTTTGGGATGACCCTGCTTGAGCTGGGACACTGGACCAGATGACCACTGTGGTTCTTCCTACCTGACCTATTCTGTGATTCTGTCCTTCTGTGATCTTGCCCACTCTCCAAAGTACAAGAGGTTTTGGTGTCCCAGGCTCAAAGACAACTGACAATTGGACTTGATGATCCTAAGGATCTTTTCCACCCTTAATGATTCTGATTCTATGAGCAGGGCTGGCATCCAGGAGCAGTGGGCCATGACCTGGAAAAGGTGGGTGCAGGAATTTCCAGAGAGCCTGCTGTCAGAAAAATAACATAATGAAGAGGTCTCTAGGAAGGGGAAATGTCAGACCAGCTTGTCAGTCTGTAGGGAACAGCTGACAAAGGCACAAATCCTGCCACATCTTATAGGGGCTTTATTTTTTACTTGCAAGAAGAAATTCTGGCTCTCCCACACTCACAAGAAGGCACCTCCTACAAAGCATCTTCCACACTCCACCAGGCAGCAAAACAGTGGTCAGGTGTGACCAGCCTTGTCAGGGCCACCAAAAACACTCCCCAGCCACTGTGGGCAGGTCAAGCAGTGCAGGACAGGGCCCCTGTTTGGGGCTGTGAGCCTGCAGAGCTGGGGCTTTGTTCAGAAAGGAGATGTGCCCAAGGGAAGCCCCACTGCTCCTCTGCACCAGCCCTGAGGAGCAGGTGGCCACAGCATGAACATCCATGCTGGTCTGGGATGTTTAATACCAAATCAATTGGGAATTAAGGTGCTTGGATGTGTGGCTGCTTTACACTAATTCTGGATGGTATGGAAATGTAACCCACTGGTTTTGCCTTTATGAGCAATACTTGGCTTGTTCTGCTCCTGAGCTTGTTTCCTGTGCAGTGTATTTCTTGTGCTGATAAATATTTATGCTCCGTGATTTTGATTTATACAAGGGGTTTAAATATTGTAAAGCTGGATATAACCAGCATAAAACAACATAAAACAAAGCACCAGTATCTAGACTGGGGTGGACTAAAAGGGGATGGCTCCTGCAGCAACCAAATTTTACCCCAGAAATGACCTCTTCCCCTCCCAGGAGCAGCACAAATTGGCAGCATCCCCCTCTCTGCTTTACAATTGAGATTCCCAACCTGTGTGTATCAAACAGGAGAGCTGTTTGCAGTATTGCCAAGGTTACTAGAGTGAAAACATTGCAAATGGCATTTGCATGATTGTACTTTCAAATCCTAACTTGTAGCAACAGTGCATTTTAAATGAAGGGGATTTATAACTCAAACCAGAACACTAATCATATTCTGGAGTAATAGGATTTATTTGTTGGTTGTTTGGTGGTTGTGGGGTTTTTTTAAGCTCAGAGACAACAAGCTATGTTCATGAAAAGGGGGCTGGCTGGGCTTAAACCCTACTCCAACAACATTTTGAAGGGATTAGGAAAGAAATATGAATGTGCTCCATTTTCAATATGTGGTTCAGAGCCTGTGTAGTCTTTAATGCTTCCCTGCTATGAGAACATCCTAAATTGCTGAACAAGTTCAGACAATTACCATTTTAAATGTGAAACTCAGATCAGTACAAAAAAAGAAGGAGTCATCTGAGGATCAAGAATGGATGTTTAACAGCACCCAGATGTTCTCCAGCTATGAAATTCCTTACCCAAAGCACACTGGGCACATTCTGAAGCAATGCTCAGTCCTCCACCAAGGCTAGGATTCACAGCCCAATATCAAGACCAGCTAAAGCTGGAAGCAGCTGTCATGTTCCTCACAACACTGGATTTCTGGGACAGGCTATTAAGGTCCTGGAGCACCTGACTTAAAATCATGTAATATTTATGGGAGAAAGCTCATTTAGGTAATTTAGGAGATGCACTAAATCTCATGGCCCATATTCTTACATGGAATAAGTGGATTAAGTCAATGCACACCACCCAAAGAGCTTGATTTTAATCTCCATGCCCTGCACACACCAGACTTACAGGAACAAAAGTGCTCCAAGGGGGTTTGATGATTACCAGAAATAGCTCCAGAAAATTCCCTGGATTTTTGACAAAAAGGAACTTTTCCAGACATTTCTGAAATATCTCTGTAAAACACATGTTAAAACCACCTTACAGGGCTTGTTTTAATATAAAAATTCTTAGTGGTGGGCTGTTAAGTTGTCCTGTCAGACATGGAAAACCAGGAGTGCTGTGTGGTCTGTTTCTGCAGCCATCTGAAGATATAATAAACCTCATCTGGCCACTGAGAACTTCATATAACATGTCACTTAAATTGCATGATCATATACTTGCTGGCAATTGATTTTAGACTAGTCAAAGGGTGTCAATTTAGGCACCTAAAACCACCACCTAAAATCTCCAGTTGTGCTTGGAAATTCTGGCCTTCAGTATATTCAGGCACACACTGATTTTATACAGTGTATGTGTGTATATATATATATATGTATAATTTCACACACACACATACATACATCTATAAATGAAAAAATTAATCTGAAATATGTCGCCCCACAATCTGTCAAATAAAGCTGATATAATAAATATGTCACTTTATTTAACAACTGATGCTGAAGAGAACTAGGCAGAATGAAAGAAATGAAGACAGGGCTTAGTAAAAACACTGAGGAAGGCAGAAATTAAAGCAATCAATCACATTCTTGTGGAATGTCTACACCACTCGAAATAATATTTTATTGTCTGCTATTGATTGGATGCCACTGAACAAAATTACAAACAATGAATCTGGTGTTATAAACAAGGATCACAATAAGAATAACTTATTTCAAAGCCTTGGCCATACACTTTGTAGACTGCAGGGTCCTGGGTATCTGCTTCCTATGCCACCACAAGCTAAGGGACATCCCTGCTCACTGACAATGGGGAGGCCAGGCTGCAGGGGTGCTGAAATAAGGGAATACTCCCATTTTGCCCTCCTTTGCATTTTAAGAATGAACATTTAAAGTTTGCAAAATTTGGTAGGTTTAGAGGACCCCACTAATAGAGACATGAGAGAAGTGACACTGGTTTTTTCAGTGAGGTCTCAGTTTAGGAAGGAGAAGGAGAATACCTTGAATTTTATTCTGATGCAATCATAAGAAAAAAATTAAAGAAATTATTCTGAATCAGAGTCTAAAGTTGTGGTACTCAGCAGCCAGTCCCAGGCATCATTTTGAAAAATGAAAGAAAATTCCTATGGGCCCTCCATCAGCCAGCATCCCCAAGACTCTTGGCAGGTTCCTTGCCCTTGTCCCAGTGGGATGCTGCCACTCTGATCCATGTAGGGACAAGGGACACAGGTCAGGACACAAGCTGAGCCTGATGGAGAGAGCACAGGACATGTCACATCCTCTTGCTGCTCACCAAGCCACAAGTTACTCATCAAACACTTCACTAACAGCACCAGGACAAGCTGGGAAGAAAGGTGTTGTTTATGCTGAGCACTGGTCTGAAAGATTCACCTCCAGAGAGGATGAGCTGACACAGCAGTGAGAAGTAGGACCCACAGCTGCTTCAAAAAACCCTCTGAGCTTGCCTTGTTGTAAGGAGCCACGAATATGTGGCAGGGGGGTTTTAAGCAGCTGGGGGAAAGTCCTTTCTCACCCCTCTGAAGCTCAGAGGATGATAAAACAGCATTACTAAAACCTCTGGAAAAGTCAAATGAGATGTTTAGATGAGCCAGTCATTCCTGATACTATCCACACTCTAAAATAAAAGTGGGCAAATATGAATGCAAAATGCTGGATGAAGAAGCAAGCAGAGAGGATGGGATAAAAAACACATCTCCCCTTCCTGCATTGTTCTGTTATGCCACTGGGTTGTCACACATTAGTCATTTACAGATACATGCAAATGGCATGAAAACACTGGGCCAAATCCATCTACAGTGAAATTCATTGAGTTCCAGCAGATCTATACTGGGTTCTAATTAGGCTTATTATGTATAACCAAACATAATTCTAATTAGCAGCTTTGATTACACCCCACATCACTTCTGCTCTAATTTACCTGCATGGGGCTAGAAAAAAGTAACATTCAGGTCTGGCTCCAGAGGTGACAGCAACAGGAGGAAGAGAGAAAGCCATCCTTTGAACTTTGCACAATAGTTGGGAATGGAGTTGGAGGTATTCCCACTGAAGAAATATTTACCCTTCTGGTGCACAGAAATCAGGTTGTGTCTAATTTACCTTTATGCAGCTTTACCTACCCAATAGTTTGCCACCCACCCCTGCAGTATCCAACCTCTATTGCTAGAGATTTTATGGAGTGGGAGTCCTTATAGGCATTCAGGGAGTAAAAATTCTGCTTGGAATGTGAGGAAGAGTGTGTTTGTGCATGGGTGAGATTGCAGTTCAAGGGACTTGAAGTTAATAATTATTTCCTCCCATCTGCCTCATGCACTTTCCCTTATTTTATAGACTCTACAAGTCTCAAATTAGGAGACAATCTCCAGCCTACAGGGATCAGCAATTCCAACCCCACTTTTCTGGGAAGGAGAACTGGAAACCAAAGGTCTTCCAATTAATGTGGATGAGAGTTGTGTACACTGAACACACCCATCAACCAGTTTGGAAGGAAAAGCTGCTGTCCTCATGAATTATAGTCACTTCAGAAAGCTTGGCCTAGATCCCCACCAGGGTGAGATTGTCCTTGCAGGGATGGGACTGCTCAATAGAGTCCATAGGCAGATCCATGGATCTTGGTTAATTGATCCTGTGGATGCTTTGGGCCTGGAAAGATGATGGCCCCAGGTTGCACAAAAGCTGTGGAGGTAAAGGCACAAGTGGGTGAAAGACAAGATACAAAGTGATTAGTGATGGCTCACTCCCAAACCTCCAGAGGTTTGCCCCAGATTTGGGTCTGGCCAGCATCTTGATTGATGCCTTTGATGAAGGGTGGAGAACTTGCTTGTAAAATGCTTGGTTGGATCAAGTCCTAAAAGGTTGCAAATGTTCAAGGGGCCAGGAGCAGAATTCAGACAGGTCTCAGCCTGAAATTCATCTGAAAGCAGCAAGAAGGAAATCCAGAGGAATGAGTTCAACCTCCTGCCCCTTGGGAGGGACATCTCCAGAGCACAGGAACAACAAGAGGTGCTTGTTTATGGTCTGGGGGACAGGGAAAAGGGCCAAAAGAGCCGGCAGTGAGAGCAGCATCCCATCAGAGCTATGATGTACTGACTGGAGGGGATCCACAGGGAAGCACGTGAACCTGCCATGGTATAATGAGGGATAATCCCCAACTTTCCTGTTGTGACCCCTATCCAAGACCAGGGCATCCTCTGGGCTCCTTATTGAAGACCAGGGATGCTTCCTGCTATCAGGTCAATGCACACCCCACAATCAGACCAATTTGCTCTTTGGCCACTGCTGAATTTCAAGGTGCAGCTCTGGCTTTGGGACCAAGCCAGGCTGTGCAGAGGAGGACACCACACATCCATGGCACGGTTTCTGGGGTGGCCAGTGCTCTGCACCCGGTTAGCAGCAACGCTGTGTGCACACAATGAGCATTTAGGGGGTGGAAGGAGCCTTCAAGATGCACAAAGCCAAACGTGTCCAAACGTGAGCGAGGAAAGGCAGCAGGGTGGAGGAAAGCCATCTGGCACCCTCTAGTGTGACACTCTGAGAAGAGCTCGTCCCTCCACATCCAGCGCTGCTCCTCAGCAGCCTCTTTCCTCACCCCCACCCCGACCACCCGTGCCCGCAGGCTCTGTCTCATCAACCCCCTTTAATTACCATCCACTGTAGCAAGACACGAAACTCATTAGTGCGAGCAGCATCTCCTCGTGATGAGCCTGTCGTGTCCCAAGACATCCAGCGCATGTGAGCCCGATCAGAAGGAGAAGCACAGCCCAAAGAGGCTTTAAAGGAGATTTTTCAAAGCTTTGGGGACCTGGCATGGCTGAGGGTAAAGAAGTGCCAATGCCAGGGCATCAGGGCCACCATCACTCATGTGCAGGGTTGGGCATGAAAACAGATGTGTCCCAGGGCACATGCTGGGAAATTAGACATGTTGCTGTTGGACAGCATTAAACTGGGAGAGAGCAGATTCAGCTGACTATGTGACATCTGGGGTGGGACATTTGTATTAAAAGAGTCTGAACTGAAAAAACAAAACTGCCAAGGACAGGCCAGAGTGTCCCAGTCCAGCCCGTACCCAGCAGAGTAGGCACAGCTACAGCCACCCAATCACATTCCACTTTTTACAATTTGGCTCTCAAGTCACTGGAAGAAAAACAACTTTCTTCCGTTCCTAATCACCTTCACTGTCCTCCAGTGAACTGTTGGGTAATGTATGCTGTGTCATTGGAGCAGCACTGCTCCATGAATGGTAAACAGGCACCCTTGTATTTCTCAGGATGATGATTCCCAACCAAGGAACCAACACAGAGCACAGGCAAGAGGAGACAAAACACCCCAACCCAGAGAGCACTGTCCCCTCCCAGGCACTGGGACCACCTCCTCAAACACTACTGGACAAAACATCCTTTTGTCTCAGGGCTTTGAAACTGAAAAGGTTTTGGAGTCAGGCCACGTGGTTGGGACAGTGGTTGGTGGCCTGACCTTCAAAACCTGTGATGGTGTAGGTGGGATGAAGGTCCTAGGAGCAACTGCAGCCATCAGAGACAGGACAGGGCCAAGTCCCAAAAGGCCATGAGTGGCACAGCAACTACATTAATGTGAATGTCCCTGTTGACCTTGAACACCTGGTATCTAATCAACCTTCATGCTAGTGAAGGTCACCCCTGCCTGACACATCACTACTGGCATTTTGATGTGCTGGAGGTTTCTATGCTCTTCATAGAGTTTTGTGTTTGGTTGAGGGCCTGCTTGTCACCTCAAAACAGTCCTGTATCCTCATCCCTCATAGAATCATTTAGGTTGGAAAACACCTCTAAGATCATCAAGCCTAAACCTCAACCCAGCACCACCATTTCCACTCCTAAACCATGTCCCTCAGTGCCACATCTTTTAAATCCCTCCAAGGATGGTGACTCCACCACTGGCCTGGGCAGCCTTTTCCAATCCTTGACAGCCCTTTCAGTGAAGAAATTTTTACCAATATCCAATCAAAACCACCCCTGGCACAAATCCAGGACATTTCCTCTGGGGCTCTCAAAGAGACCAACCCTCACCTCTCTACAAGCTCATGCTCTTCCTTGTCCTGTTAGCCCAACACCAAAGGACTCTACTTGGGTAGGGGAAAACCAGGGCCATGTGTCTCCTGCATCACCTTTTGCATCCTCACCATCCTCCTCCTTGTCCTGTGCTCCTCTGGACCAGGAGGATATTTCCCATGAAAACCAGCTGCCAGTAATGCAAGCCATGGATCTGGCTCAGCTCTGGGTAAAGCTGGATCCAATTTAACAAAACCCATCTCACAAGCAAGTTCATCTCCTATAAATAAACAAAAAACCTGGAACATTTGCCTGGCCCCCGAAACAAAAGTAATTTTGCTACACAGCTTAAATTTTTATTGCTAGTTAGTGTAAGAGTTGCAGAAACACAAAAACACAGGCTGAGCCAGGATCTGTGCAAGCTCTCACAGGCAGATCAGCCAGTGTATCCCCTTAATAACCTTTAAAAAGCCTCTTGCCTGTCATGCTAAATTGCACGGCCATTTTATGATGTGGACACATGTTCACAGAACCCATCCATGGGACAGACTGCTCTCAGCTGATCAACATATTCAAAAAAGAGTCATTTTCCCCCTCCACCTCTTAGAGATGTAAGTTTTCTTCTTAAAACCAACTATAATCTTCAAACCAGAGACTCACCAGAAATGAGTGATTCAGTGAGCTGAAGGTATCAAAGGTGACTCGAGCCATGTTCAAGGCTTCAAAGTTATGACCACATCACCAGCCCCCATCAGAACCAGCAGGTTTTTGGGAGGCAGGGCAGGAGGATAAACATTAAAACAAGTCTCTTATAACAGCCCTTCCACTTGCAAACCACAGCTCCCTTGACATGTGTGATGCTTGAATCTTTCTGGGAACCCACAGAAAGATAATCTGGACATAGAAACTTGACAGAAGCAGTGCTTCAGAGGACATCACTTTGAAAACAGGTCTTGGTGGCTGTCTATCTTCCCTGCAAGAAGCTAAAGAAGAGTAGCAAATAGACAACTTAGTGTATAAAATTGGATTGTATTTTCTACAAAACAAAGAGAAACTGGTGTCGAAACCTGATACTTGATCTATGTTGGTGCAATGTCACAGTGATTCACACCCACAGCTGTTCAGTGCTACTGCAGTAGAACTAATACAATGATACCCAAATCAAATGGGACATCTTTCATCTTCCTTCTGCCCTCCTCAAAAGTTTGGAGTAAGAGCCATTAAAGGAAAGCTGGAGGGCAGGCCATTGCTCAAGGTCAGTCTACACATCTCCCTCATGGAAATTGCATCTAGCAAAGGCTTGGCCACAGGACCTCAGGAAGGTGACAAGGAGCTGTGATGGTGAGAGCAGAGTGAAATCAGTGATGATGAGAGAAACAGCCTGAGCTGTTGTAAAACTGAGGAGCTGGAACCTGTGAATGGAATAGAAAGATGAGAAGAAAGAGAAGAGG